>WEKX01012334.1:99162-168516 GCA_013390025.1 Pitta sordida | reverse complement strand
CTGCCAATTGAAAACTCTATGATCTCATGGTCACTACCTCCCAGATTTCCTCCAACCACAATATCACTGACCAACCCTTCCTTATTTGTGAACAATAGGTCAAGCACAGCCTCCCCCCTGGTAGGCTCACTCACTTGTTGCATCAAGAAACAGTCATCAACTACCTCTAAGAACCTTCTGGACTGTCTCCTCTCTGCTGTGTTAAGTTCCCAGCAGATATCAGGCAGATTAAAGTCTCCTGTAAGAACTAGGGCAGTCGATCTTGCGGCTGTCTCTAGTTGCTTAAAGAGCAATAGGTCTGCCTCTTCCTCCTGATCTGGCAGTCTGTAACACACTCCAAGCAGAATTTCAGCTCTATTGGGTATCCCTCTTACCTTGACCCATAGGCTCTCTACTTGATCGTCCTTGATGTCAATTTCTATGGTATCTAAAGTTGTTTTAACATATAGGGCCACCCACCACCACCTCTATGTGCTCTCCTATCCCTGCTAAAGAGTGTGTAGCCTTCCAATGTGGCACTCCAATCACGCGCTTCATCCCACCATGTTTCCGTTACAGCAACTATAAGAAGACCCAGTCCGATGAAAAATCTGAAGATACACCTCACCTAATCAGATTTTTACCTGGATCATGACTCATGTTGGACCATGAAACATGAGTGGACTTCAGCTTATTGCCTCTCAAAAAGTATTCTGCAGATAATTGTCTGTCTCCCAGGAATCAAATGACTCAGCAGAATTAAAACATGTTCAGGCTGTCATCAACATTCTAACACTCGTCATGGAAAAACCCCAATAAATACAACTAAAAGTTGTCCTAAAACTAGCGCATCAGTATTTTTTAAATTGTTTAAAAACACACAAGCTGTGTCCTCTCAACCAACCAAAGCAATTTATGCCCTTTAATGATTTTTGTCTGCTAGTTAAATTAAAGGTGCAAATATGAGTCCTTTGACACCAAGTCGTTCATGTCATTCTGTAGAAATGTCACATGATGACAGTACAAGCTGTTAAGACAAACTGATTGACACATCATCTTAACTACCCTCTCAGGTACTCTTTCTGAGACAATCAATTTGGTGTTCTATCTCATTAAATTTCACTATCTTGGTACCTTATATTACTTGAAAGAGACACTCTACAGTGTCCTTGAACTAAGGGTATTCAAAGATCACTTTCTCAGACAAGAATCCTGATCAGACAGAGTCAGACCTGCTGCAAACTGTCAAAAGGAAAGAGAAAAAGTGAAAGAAAAATTATGCACCACAAAACTGACTGAGGGACACAGATCTTCCAAAGGGTGCCCAAGTTTTTTTATATGATTATACATGGAATCCAGCAGCAGCCAGTAACCAGTGTAAGGAATGACAGTCATACCATGAAAGCCAAAATGTGATGACATATAAAGTCACTACAGCAGCAAGGCAAACTTTATTGCTCTGCTGCTTCTCTACTTGTTAACAATAAATTACTGCATTAATAACCCTTTATACTTATCCTATTGGAGATTATAAGATTACTGATAAAACTTTTAATTACATTAGCAACACTGTACCAATTGCATTAACTGGCATAGTAAAGTTAATATGTTACAGTGTCCTTGATACACACATGGTAAGATTGCACATCTCATTAAAATTAATATTGTTGGAATAATGTCACACTATTTTTATCTGAGGCAATATAACCAAACAGACACGATCCCCTGACCTGAAGCTTCAAAATTTAATATTAGGTAACAGGATGAAACAAGTCTTTCTCAGATGCAAATTCAGAGGTTGTTTTATATAAATCAGAAGCTAATCAACCAAGGTCAGCATAAGTCCTATGAGATCCTGATCTTCTGAAAGGGGCTGTACCAATGTAAATGGCCCAGAAAGCCCAACACAGCTGACCACGATTTGTTTGTCTGAGCAGCTGGCAAATATCGGTTTCATATTTACTCCCAGTTCTACATGACCTTCAACAAATACAGTCATACAGGCTGATTCACGAGAAAAAATTCCGTGAGTTGATGAGGACGCGAGTATGACAGCGCAATGTACCGAGGTACGACTGTAACACTGTCTCATTCTGTACTCACATCTACTTTGGCTTGCTGGAGACCTTAAATAAACCAGGTTTTGGACTAGAAAGAATTTGAGAAAGCAGCAAAACCCATGTTTCCTACAATACTCTCACACCATGAAAAAATAGAAGAGCACTGAGTTTAGCATAAACTCACACAGGCCAACACTTCATAGGATGAACCTAGGAATGGAGAGGGAGCTATTTCTCAAAGGCAAAGAAATGAAGATTGCCTAATCATTAAGCAGCAATTGCAGCAGAGATACAAGAGTAGGATTTTGTCCAGAGAAGTGACAAAGTATAGCAGAGTCTAGAATATGATGTCCACTCATGATTCTTCATTCCATGCCCATAATGGTGACACCTCTACACCAGACAATGGCTAGCTCTGGGCCATGATCATCCCTTCCTCAGTGTGTGGGACACTACAACTTGCTCTGAGCCACATGGCTCGTCCCCTGTGAAGTCCACACTTTGGATGTAGGAGACAAACCCAAGGGCTTAGGCATCATCATTCTGGGCACGAGCAGAGCAGCCTCCTGTGTCCATGAGGTATGTCAGGTTGTTACTGTGAACACCTCTCCTGGTGCTGCAATTCCTTCTTGGGTAAAACAAGGGATCCAGCACCTATTTAACCTGTAACAGTGATGTGAGTGGAATTGCAATATGGATTGCAAGAGATAGATACAACACCTCAATAACAAATGTGCTGAAGAACTAGGCAAGAGAAGTATTGTTTCCTCTGAGTATAGCCACAGATTTAGCTGAATGTTCCTTAAAATACATGACTTTTTTTGCCTGTCAAATTGCTGCATTCAAATATTTTTCAGTAAAACTCTGAATGGAAAAACTTTAAAATCCAATATTTATTCATGTTATGGCACAGTAATTTGATATGTAATAATCATTAAGTTAAATATAATTCTGTAGCTGATGAATCTAAACTTTGCTTTGTAGCTCAGATCTCCACAGGAGACATGATACTTGACATTTAATTTGAAAATCAAGGTAGTCTGATGGAGAAAAAAACTCTTCCATGTTGATAATAAAAACGCACTGGTGCATTTTATTTGATATGGTGGATTTGTTTGGCTTTATTTTCACATTTTAATAGGCTCATCTCATAAAAGCATAATGAAAATTAAAAGATGGTCTATCATAAGTATAGATAGGTAGAGATAGTTTCTTTGGATTTTTGTGTAGAGGAAAAAGTTTTTCTACTGATAAAAATGTAATTTGAAAGGTATAAAATATCCTAAAACATCACAAGTTGCCAAAGGAAGATCACGATGTCTAAATGCCACTAGTATTCAGTCTGTGGGACAAGCTCAGAGCTGGTATCAAGTACAAAACCCCAGAGTGTGGTCATCTAGCCCTCAACCTCAGCTGTATCACTCCTAGGGACCCAACCCTGTCTCATCACTTCAACAAACTGACTTTTGTGGCTCCTAGGTTCAATTATACTGACTGTTTAGAGGAGCTAAAAATAGCTCCAAACATTACCACAGCCATAGGACCCCACCCAGAAATAGTAATTCTGTCTGGAAGTTCTACCCTCAAATATTCATGTATACTGACCTACTGCCTCTAGACTCTCCATAGCGAAGAATTTAACGCCAAAACTACTGCTCCAATAATATTCTAAAAAACCACTTTTCCTGCGTTCATATTGCCTTTATGTTGTATTGATTGACTATGTTATTCCTCTCTAGGTTTAGAGACAATAATGCTAGGGTTTCATCTTCTGCTTACAGTTCTGTATCGTGTCAAGAGTATACATGAAGGCATCATGTCTTTTAGTGACCAGGCCCCAAACAAAACAATCAACAGCATTTAGAGTCACACTTAAGAATGTTTATACCAAGACATCATTAATGTTCTGCTAATATCCAGGTCCAGCTGCCTCATCTCTGGACCCCATCTAGAAAGAAACAGACTCAATGACTGCTACAACAATGGTAACAATGCTTCAGAAGACAGGAGGTACTGCGATTCAAGAGCAAGGAAGGATATGAATTGAGGAGTACAGAGGGATGCAAAAAGAGACCCCACATCTAAACTCCAACCTCTGATCACAAGTGTACCTCATTTATATGTATATGAGCTGCCATGCTCTTTTTCACAGCCACTCTCTGAGATGTCCTCATCAGCTGTTTCTCAGCAGCTCCTAATTATTCCTCACCTACTATGAACTTCTCTCTAATTACTCTTTCCCTGACTCTCCAGGGCTTCTGCAAGAATGACAGTGCTTTTCGCAAATCTGAAGTGACGGTGAGTTCTAAAGTTAAACTTTTGTGCACTTCTCCGTTCCTCCAAGATTTTTACCTTCTTATGAAATCTAAATTTGAAAATGCCTTAGCAAAGTCAGTTAACTAAAGACCATTCTTCTCAACTTGCCTTGAGGATGGAGAGACGGAGACTGTACAAAAAGCCTCGGAGAAGATGATTACATTTTTGTTATATTTGGACTGAAAGAGTGTTGGTAAATGCTCATTTCTGTAAAAAGGTCACAGAAGTCAAAATGCCACAAGGTCATTAAACATCTTCTCTAACTTCTTAAACTTGTAAAGGGAAAGGTCTCTCAGGACTATTTACTTCCTTCTATTGCATTTGATTATATATCTCATTCTTGGCTCCTTTTCAGACCTAAATTTCCTAATGTCACACTTCTCTGTCTCTTCAAATTGACAGTGGAAGTTACCCAGCTATATCCATCCTTCACCTAATGAAGAGAAGAGCTTTGGAGATCTCATTGCCCTTGCTACTGCTCAACAACACCAGCAAGATTTACTTCAGTCCTTCCTGCTTCACCACTTCCACTTTAATTGGATCAAGTCCACTGAGTCTTTTTCCCAGGGTGAGACCAAAATTACTTGTTTACTCTAAATGGATCAAGCTGCACTCCGGCATGCTATAAGCACGGCTGTCATAGTTTGGTTGGGTTTTTTACTGATGTTTTTCTGGACAAGGATATCACTGACAATCATTTCAACTGCTGCCATTCTTTCTGGCCTCCTCCTCAGGCACCTTTTGTACATGTGATGTATGAACAAATTCTTCTCTGCCACCATCTTCCACATGGACTGTGGACAGCGATCTCATAGCCATTTTTTGTTTGTATTTGTTTGGGGGGGTTTCTTGTTCTCTCTGGTCTTCATTGACTTTTTTCTGCCAATATTTGAACTTAATAGTACTGAATAAGAAATTGACAGCCAGGGAGTAAGCTTCAATACTAGATCATATCTGTTTACTTTGAGCAATTAACTCGCTCTCCAAGACAAAGCCCAGGGGCTGTCTATAAAAAATCTTTCCTTGCAAGCACATCTTCCAAATGGCAGTATGGGTGACATTGCACCAACTTTGGTTCCCCCAGCCATGAGTCTGCCAACAGTATTTCAGCAGGCTCCCCTACTCTCAAACTTCCTCACAGGTTGTCATGTCATGTAGCACACAGCCTCAGTGCTACCTTATTAAAATGCCATTTTGGCTATAATACACTTTTCATACTGCAAAGCAAAAGAAAGAATTTATATTCTTGTGTCATCAGTACATCACGGGATATCAAGGAGGGCCACCATGCCAAGAATTATGGAGACAGAACACAGAAATGCTAGAGGAAAATAGCATTTAGCATGTGGACGTGAGGCAGTTGATACAGACATCTGTGAGCTGTTAGAAAATGAAGATTCAACATAGAACCAACTGGTAGGAGTTTATCTCTTTCATTTGGATCTATGAGCTGACCCAAAAGCTACTGTACTGAATATACTTCTTGGGGAGAGTACAAATATGAGTAACACAGAGAGTAGCAGATGACTAGTACAATCCAAGAACTGTGCTGTCAATAACTGGGCCAAGCTTCACTTCTTTAGGAGAAGGAACACATCTTTCAAACATATGCACTGTCTAAATACTGTGTAGTCAACATTCAGACAGCCCAGAAATACTCTTATAGACACCACATAGCTATTTCATATATCACCTTGCTGAAAGCTTGAAGGAAGCATCAAAAATATGCCCAAAAATCAATTTTGGAAATGTTCAAGATTAAGATGAGTGAGTATTTCAACTACGCCATCCTTACACTAAGCATTTTAGCAGCAGTTAATCCAGTTAATACATAAGCTATTGTACATTCACAGCAGAAAACAGCAAACATAAGTTGAAATGTTGGTTCGACACAGGTCATTTGTTAAACCATTTTGCTTCTCTCAGATTATGTTGTCACAAGTGAAGGGCATGGCTGGACAGACAGGTAGGACTGATTAAACTGTCACATGCCAATAATACATTAACACATTCTCTGCAAGAGAAACAGAGTGGCAACCTTGCTGTCACCAGTGATGTTTCACTGCGTATGGCCGCAAATGAAGCCCCAGAGGATGTCAAGGATTAAACAAGAGGACATAAAGAAGGGAAGCACATGTTATGCATGCATAAGTAGGGGGAAACAGTCATTAGTCAAGAACTTAACTGTAGGGACACAAAGGATAGTAGTGTAGCTGTACTCGATGATCTTTGCAGGTCCCTTCCAATTTGAGATATTCTCTGACTCCTCTTACAGGATCTAGTTCTCTGACTCTTTGGGTTTTGAATAAATCATTTGCCTTAAATCAAAATGGATATAAATCACATTCACAGAAGTCTGACAGGTCACTACAGCAGACTCTGTCTTTAAAATTTCATCCATAATAATTTTTCTGACTCCTGCAAGACAGAAGGACAAGAACTGCCCTTATGACTTCATTTCATATTTAAGGCAAGAAAAGTAGAGCACAAAAGGTAATTTGGGTTCAACTAAAATGAGCCTTTACAAATTAGAATGCTTATTAAAATGCCTTCTGAAAGTAAAACAAAACAAAAACCAACATGCAATAGTTTATCAAGACGGCTCTGAAAGGAAAAACTTCAAGAGTTCATACACAGATTTTTTCAGAGGATTTCTTCCTTCCATCTTGATCTTAACCAGAAATAAAACATATAAATGCCTCAGTAAGTTTATTTTCAATCAATAATCATGGCTACAGCATCATTCCACTGTTTCATTTTTCACTGCAACTCATTCTACAGTTCTGCTTACTCTATAATGAGACAGACAGACACATATCTATATCAACATATTGTCAAAGAAAGTAGCGTTCATTTACTATTTACATTTATGCTTTACAGCTTATTGCCAAAAAAGGGATTAATCCTGGTTTGGGCTTCATCTCCAGGTAAAGACTTGTGTCAATATCAGCATGAGTGTGTTCTGTGCATGGACATGCCCCTGAACTCAAGCACTGTGTTCTGGAACAGTCTTTCCAGGGATGTGGTCACAGCACCAAGCCTGACAGAGTTCTGTATACTCTTGAACACATGGTGCAACTCTTTGGGATGGTCCTGTGCAGGGCCAGGAGTTGGACTCGATGATCCTTGGGGGTGTCCCTTCCAACTCAGCATATTCTGTGATTCAGCTACTTCTCATGATGAAACTAACAGAAATTAAAATTTATTCTGACTTCACTGTGGAATTAATTTGCTCTCTTTGTTTATAAGCATTTTCATTACCCTTTCTTCAACTCATGAGCAGTCCATACCAAAACCCTCAGAAGACTATGAAAAGATTTCTACAAGCTGCTGCAGATTCCAGAAAAGCTGTACTGTTCAAACATTTACTGGACTAATGTTCAGTAATCCCTTCAGATTTTTATTACTGCAAATAATGATTTTCTATTCCCTGTTATTTTAAATTTGCTTTGAAATGCTAGAGAACAGAAAGTACAACATGCTAATCTGGCTGGCCCCCTGAATTCACACCTCCCAGGTACGAGCTCTCCAACTCCTGTGTTTGAAAGCTGCTAACTTTGGGGTTTGTTCTGACTTACAGGGCAAAGGTTGAATGTGTAGTTGTTCTACTTAGTTGCGGCATCTTTTTGTATTCTGTTTCTTTTATCCTAGGACTGTTCAAGTTTTTATTTTAAACAAATAATTTCTACTGGGGAAATAACTTCCACATCAACAGATGAAATAGGGTGCTTTTATCTTATAATGCTACAAAAATGAAATGTGTCTATGCACAGCACCACAACACAGCACATCTGCTTTAGGCTTGCAGTTCCAGACCCTATCTAATGGCCACTCAATTTTTGCATTATTTAAAAACAGAAACACAGAGCAATTTATTGCCCTCCATTCGTCAGCTTTCTGTGATGTTAGAAATAAGGCTGCAATTTCCTTTGAGTTGTGAAACAAAAGCGAGGAACAAAATGCTGGGTACACCGAAAGGTGCCTGTTTACACCAACGTACAAAGGAATGCCACATTTCTGTGATGTACTGAGTTTGAAATAAGCAAAGGTAACTCATGAGGAACAGAAACAGCTAACTCATTGTTTCAGGTAAGTCTTCAGTAATCAATTAATTGCCTGATCAATGCAGCATGATCTAGGAAGCCTAATTGAAGAGAATTAATACTTGAGCAGCACATATCTCTTGGGGAGAACCACTGCCAGTAAAATTAACACCCTTTGGAAATTCAGCTGCCTCACTAGTTTTAGATGGAAAACATGGTGTGAAACAAGATATAAGAACGTTATGGGTATTTGACATCCAGAGCAATATCCTTCATCAGAGACAGTTCAGACTGAGAATTTATTGACACCCACAGACTCTGGAGTCAGGAGTGCTAGCACATACATGCTCACATACGGACCCAACCACAGGAAGTCATGAATTTTTTATCATGCCATCACAAAATTAATGCTGATTTTTCCCGAAAGGAAGAATAAAGAAGAGTCTTCCTATAGCTTGTGGGACTTCTTTTTAGTTATACTCTACATACATCTACCTGCTAGTAAACATAGTACACTAGTTACATCAAACATATTTTTCATTAGGCAGAAGAGAGCAGACAACTAGAGAAATTTTAATGTCAACAGCACTACAGGAAAGTTGATTCACCCTTGTGTATATATGTCATGCATTTTAGAAAGAATGGATTAAAGTAAAATGAAGTAAAGAGAACAAATAAAAACCATCCACCAAAATATCTAACATTACACTTATAGCAGAATACTCAAATTCTGGATTTTTACTCTTTCTTGAGAGGTGCACATCACCAGTTTATCCACATGGATTCCTTGTAAGACTTACACATACACAGTGCATCTGAGAGTCCAGTTTGAGTAGCTGGTTGTAAAATCCAAGTTAGATTCTTAAGGGATAATAAAGGACCCACAGTGGCTTTATGAGCTTGAGAAAATAGCATTGAGTTCATATGCCTCAGAAAAATCATCCCTACTGTTCAGACTGTTCAAAGAGCAGATCATTGATGGTGAGTACACAGTGCCAAGGAGCAGGGGTCTGGTCCAAGCCCTCAATCTTTCTTGGCACCTATAAGCTTTCCTCCTAAAAACTACACAGCTGATTCTTTCTTTAATGAGGTGATTCTTGCTTTAATGAGGTGATTGCAAAAATCCACTTTAGTATAGATGTCCTGGGTCAATTAAGATGAAGTATGACTTGAATTTAGAAATACTTGAATAATATATACAGAGAGAAATAAGAACTTTACTGGGAGAAAGAAAAAATTAATACAACAAATATATATGTTTCAACAACAACAATAACAGTATCAAAAACAATGGAACAATTACAACTGTAGACAGCTGGGGAAATAAACAAGCACAAGGGGGGTGCCAAGTTCAAGGGAAACTGGGGCACCTCTGGGATTCCCAGGGCAGAGGAATAGGGTTCTGGGTAGGCAAACCATGGAGTAACAGCCAGTGATCCTTTCCTGAAATGTCCAAGGGGCTGCAGGGAGATCCAGTGGTTGGAAGGGGGAAGGCTGCACTGAGATGAAAAAGTCAAGGTCCACGTGGCCCTGGGCAAAATGGCAGTGGTAGAGATCAATGGCAAAAACAAGGGTTCCTCAGTCCAGAGGATACACAAACCCTCTCCTGGCAGCCCAGCAGCTGTAGTTATAGGGCCTTGGGCCCCTCCCATGTCACATGCCTTGTGGGTATGCCTTCACATGCCATTGGCTGTCACTTAGCCTACCCTGGCCCTCAGGCTCCTCCCCTAGTCACATGCCTTGCCAGAAAGGGAAAATAAGAAAAAAGAATGCTCCATTGTTTGTCCAGTAGAAAGGAGAAAGCCCTTCCCCTGGCCACATGCCTTGCAGGGGAGGGAAGGGGAGATAAGAAAGGAAACCCTATTGTCTTTTCCAGTAAAAAGGAGAAAAATTTTACAATAGAACAAAAGGGCTTTCCCCATGACAATAGCGGTGAGTGTCCCTGCCTCTCACACAGGAGAACGGGGGTTCAATTCCTGCCAGCGAGGCAGTGGTGCCATTTAAGTGTTGGACTCAATGATCCTTGTGGGTCCCTTCCAACTCAGAACATTCTCTGATTCTGTGACTGCTGTCTGGCAGTGTTCTGCAGCTCAAGGGCAGTATGGCACCATGAGAAAAGAAGGCTACAAAGGTAGGCAGAAAAGGACTGTAAA
Organism: Pitta sordida; assembly: GCA_013390025.1. Lineage (NCBI taxonomy): Eukaryota > Metazoa > Chordata > Aves > Passeriformes > Pittidae > Pitta > Pitta sordida. The sequence continues at coordinate 157,965 of WEKX01012334.1, read as the reverse complement.
AGAATAACTGGGATGTTAACTAATATTTTCTTAATCCTTCATGTGTGTACTCACCTGAAGAGTGCACTGGCCATTAATACTTTAATACAGTATCTAATCCAATGGCTACCTAACACAACATGAGGGATCTGCTATCCTTGGCAGTTGCACTTCAAAAGAAAGTGAATGGAAAAGTATTTTTTATGTAGTTTGGAATTCATCTAACTCATCCGCCCCAGTGGTGTTCCAGAAGACTTTTCCTGCATGATATTTAGTTCCCTGTCAGGCTATAATGAAGTTAAAGATTTATCTGCTTGGCAGAAATAGATCTGGCCTGAGGAAGGGGTATTTTCTGAATTTAAACTACCTTGAATTCAACTAGGGCTGTGATTACCATGGGGATTTTAGCGAGGTGCTTTTATTGGAGCTTTGAACCTGGGTAGTTTAATTCTGGATGCATCTTGCTTGAAGTCCTCAGACCTGTATTTGAGCTAGCCTCTACTTTCTACGGGTAAGAATATGCTTAGAATATCCAAGGTATCCCATGTTCTCATCCAAACCATTCTATGACTTTATGACTCTATGCATTAAACCATCACATTATCAATGTATAATCACCATGCTGAGATACTATGGGACATAGGAAGTTCTACTCAAAATCAATCAATCAAATGGACTTTCAAATAGGTCATTATTCTCCTACTCTTTTTTCCATTCTGACTTAATAAGCACTGTATGCCTTTTCGTTTCAGACATACTTGGTATAAGTGCAGCTGCTAATACTCTTAAAACATATTGTGTTTTGTTATCCTCAAGATTATGTTTATGAGCAAAAAAGAAGCACACCTGATACATATAAAACCAGGAATCTGCTATTCATATAAATGAAATCTTAACCATTTAATCACTGTTAGTCTAGATATAAATATTATAGAAAAAGAATACCTCTATGTAAACAAAAATTCCCATAATATTCACAATAACATAACTGAAATTTTTATACATACACATCTCAATTTCTCTCCTGTTTCCTGATGCTCACCCTATTCTGAGTCACAGTGTTAGCAGCCATATTGCAGAGGTGAGTGTAGTGGGTTAACCCTGGCTGGAGGCCAGGCATCCACCAAAGCTTCTCTGTTACTACCCTCCACATGTGAACAGGGGAGAGAAAATATAACAAAAGGTTTATGAGTTGAGATAAGGACTGGGAGAGATCACTCACTGAATACCATCACAGGCAAAACGGACTCAACTTGGGGGTACTAATTGAATTTATTAGTAAAAAAATTAGAGCAGGATAATGAGAAGGAAAATAAATCTTAAAAACACCTTCCCTCCCTTCCTTCCCAGGCTCTACTTCCCCCTCTCTCAGCAGTGCAGGGAGATGGGGAATGGGGGATATGGTCAGTTCATCAGCAGTTGTTCCTGACACTGCTCAGACAGAGGAGCCCTTCCCCTGCTCCAGTGTGTGGTCTCTCCCATAGGCAACAGTTTTCCATAAACTCTCTTCTCTGGCCCCAATTACATCTGTGCAATAGTTTCTTTTCCTTCTTAAATAAGTTATCACAGAGGCATTACTATCAGTCCTATCGTTACTATAATTGGCTCAGCCTTGGCCAGTAGCGGGTCTGTCCTGGAGCTGTCTGGCATTATCTCTGCTAGATTTGGGGGAAATTTCCAGCAGCTTCTCACAGAAGCCACCCCTATAGCCCAGCCCCTACTACCGAAATCTGGCCATGTAAAACCAACACAGTGGAAACCCCATACAGCACGTTATGGCAAGCCATCAGCATCTGGACTCCTTAACTGGGAGGAGTATGATCCTAATGATCTTGATGGTTTCTTCTTCCTCTCTGTAATGTGATCTATTTGGAATTTATGGATTTATTTGGGATCCATTTTACATGTTTATTAACATGCCATTACTTTTTCTTAATATGTCTGCAGCTCCATGCCACTTCTAAATTTAATGGGTGTCATGCCTTTTACACATTAGACATTTTTTCATTGTTCTCTTTGCTACCCATAGAACCAGGCTTGACCAGCTCCAGTTCTCCATTTCTTTTAAGTGCCCTCAGTGTTTAGAGCCATCAGGTCTCCCGTTTCAGCCTATACCCCAACTCTTCTCACACTGCCTGAAGTCCTGTGTCTCCACTTCTCTGCTCTCCTCCCAGGCTTGTATTTCCCTATACTACATCATTATGTTAAAGCAATAAAACTATGAAGGTACAATAGAAAGGCAAACAAAACTAAAACAAATTAGCCATAGACACCTGGTCAATTAGAAAAATTGCTGTTACAGCTACAGCAAGTAAAACAGAGCTCATGCAGGTCACCAAGAGTTCAGACAAAGAAAACCTGACATGCCTCAGTCCTGCAGCCTTGCAAATTCAGCACTAAGTTTATGGCCTGTTACCAGCCAAGGCAATACTCTATTGCAGGTCTACTCAGATAACAGTTTTCAAAGGAACTTTATTCTCAGTCAACTAAGTGTTTGTCAGAGGCCCAGGTAGAAATGCAGCAGGCATTAAACTGAGCACATCAGTTTTAATACAGTCTTCAGGAGCATACAGCACTGGTGAGACCAACCTAGATAGATCATTTAGAAAAATTCACTGTTCTGCCAATGGATTCAGGCCCCTTTTGATTGTTGATAGCCACATCTTATCACCTCTAGCTAGCGATACAAAATTAGGCAAGAGAGGAAAAAAAATGAAACAAAATGCTCAACTTACTCGATTGCCTTGCACATTTTTGCTATGCCTAATTTGCTATGGAAGAAGGAAATCTGATGTTCAAGACTTAATGACTCCAGGATATTAATATCACCTTTCTGTTTCAGTTCCAGTCAATGGCTTCAATCAGGCCAGCACTTACCAGTGTTTGATATCATGCATTCACAGGTGGTCCCAAGTGTAGTTTAGGGTTCTTCAAGCAAAGCTAATGAAAATAGTGCGAGTGACTTAATTTCTGAAGACTGGCTGATCCTCAGATCCTGTTGCAAGGTGATGCCAGTGGAGAGACTGATCCCTCCATTTGAGTGCTGTGCCACCTGTACTATGGGTGCTGTTCCCTGCTCTGATAACCCCTAACAGGATTGTAAGACAGGAAAAATCTCAGACCCTTGTTTCAGAAAAGGTAACTAGACTCGAGAGATTGTACCTGAACTACGGGCCATGGTGAAAGAACTGTGTGCCAGCTTGCTCAAGGCTGTCACAAGCCAAGGCTCTAACGTGAACACATTTCCTGAATATTCCTCTGCTCAGGCTGACTCTTGTCTCAGCAATTAAGGCATTTCCTGTGGTAAATAAAGGGCTATTACACAGAGTGTGAGGTATTGACTGTCAGAGTAGGTTATAATTAAATGGGGTCCACTTAACACTTGTCACTTGTTGCTTTGGGTCATTTCATTTCTGAACAAACGTGCTAAAATTATGACAAACCTGTGTATGTTGCTTAAGCAGAAATCGATAGAGAGACAGAAAACGCTATTTCTGGTCAAAATTGCAGTTACAGCTTTCTGTTAGAAAAGCCTAGCAGAGGATGTGTGGCATAGGTACTTAAAAACTGCTTCTAAAGCCTTACCATTTACACAGAGCTTGTAAGCTACTTTACCTACCTATGCATTGTTTTCCTAGGATGTCTTAACCACCATGCTTAATACATTAAAACATCATACTTAGTTCCTACGCAAATCACTTTTGTCAAGTTGATATCAACATATTATCATTTCATCATGATTACTCTACATCTGTACTTTGCACTTCATTATTAACCAACACCAACTTCTGCAATGAACCCAGACATTAAAGTGAAGGAAATTATCTTCATTTTGTTTTTTAAGGAACAACCAAGGTGTCTTTAATTTTCCTGGAATGTGATAACTTCTTTTTTCAGCACTCCAACATTTTAATTCAAGCACATTTCTTTAGTTTAATGTTTTCCTGCCTGCATTTCTGGATAATTAAAGCACTTCAATGTGGTCAACAAGGTTAACAATACCCATTTATCTTGGGTAAACTTGAAGAAGTCCAGTAATCACCCACTTGTTTTGAGCAGCAGACCCTATCTTTCCTTGCCTTCCGGGCTTTTTTTTCACAAAATACACTGGAAGTTGAGCCTGGATACTACAGCAGGTAGTAAAATAGTAATAAATATAGTCTCAGGAAGCTGTGGCTGTAAGAACTCCATTGACTAGAAAGTCTATTGTAAATTATGCATTGCTGTTTAGTATCCTTGACATTTTTAGTAAGGGTAATAAAACACCTTTATAGAGTCAGAAAGAACTGTATGTCAGCCCAAGGGAAAAGAAAAAAAAAAAACAAATGAAACCTAATTGTTTTATCTACAATAGATTTCTCTAGTAGATTACTACTGAAATACATGGACTTTATCCCAGTCTGCTAGACAGGATGAAAACCTGGAAGGCTTCATATGTCATTCAGCAAGCCACTAGATGAGAAAATAAGGTGCAGAAAGGAAAACCGAACAAAATTGCAACTGCTAAGTTCAGAGCTACAGGAAGGTATTACTTTTGCCATCATTTTAAATGTAAACAGAGGGATAGAAGGGTGAGCAAGCTCTGAAGAGGTCAATCAGCATCACAGGTTCAGCTTCACGGGTTACTCTGAGTTGGAAGGGACCCTCAGGACCATCTAGTCCAACTCCCCACCAACTAGACCATGTCACTGAGCTCCTCATCCAGTCTTCTCTTAAACACCTTCAGGGATGGCGACACCACCACCTCCCTGGGCAGACCATTCCAATGAGCGATCACTATTTCTGTGAAAAAACTCTTCCTAACATTCAGTCTAAACCTCCCCTGGCGTAGCTTAAGGCTATGTCCTCTCATTCTGGTGTCGTCAGCCTGAGAGAAGAGATCCACACCCACCTGTTGGCAACCTCCCCTCAGGTAGTTGTAAACAGCAATTAGTAGCACTGTTTCTCTTCTGGTTTAGGACAAATGACATGCCCAGAGCAGATGAAATTCAGTAGTTTTAAAATCTTAAAGGGCACTATGACAAACAATAGCAAGGTTTACTAACTAATTAAAGGTAATATTTCACATGTTTATTAAATAATGTTTGGAATATGGAACACATTTTTCATTAACTTTTTTCTCTATCTGCCACACTGAAGATAGCCTTATGAAATTAGTCCTTAAAATGTTTCTGTGCATTTAATTGAATTTTATTGCCACTTAAATGTAATTTGATACAAATTGCACATAAAACATTAATCATCTAGTAGAAAGGCAATGTATCATTCATCATCTTACACAGGGAAAATGTGAGTCATAAAGATCAGAATAAGTACTACAAGACAAGCTAAGTTACTACTGACTGACACATACCAAACCCTGCATATACATACATATCTATATAGGTATAGTTATATGTCTCTGTATCCATATACATGATATATACAAATGCTGTCCTGGTTAGCAGAAAAATGCCAAATTTATTCTAAAGACATATTCATTCCCAAATCAAGAAGTTTTAATGGTTATTTGCCAATAAGATAAAATAATTATAAATTGAAAACAAGGCTATAATAGATTATTTAAGCTGTCCACTTACTGAATTAAATTATTATTAGAATTGGCAGTTTATATCATTTCGATTTAAAATATTTCAGTCAAGCAAGGACATTNCCATTGGCCTTCTTAGCCACCTGGGCAATGTACAGAAAATTGAATTGGAAGGCTATCTGCTCAAAAAATTACAACAAAATAACACAAGTTATTTAGAAGTAAATGTATTTGTAGTAAAAATGCCGCGGAGAGGTAAATCATATTTGGTTCAAGTTAGCATATTTCAGATTAAGGGTGTGGAATGTTCCTGAAGATCCCATTTTCTGAGTCCTCCTTTACCATATGCATGATGTGATATTTTCTACTTGATACACTATTTAATATATATATTCTGTTAAACAATGGATCTACACATGCATTTAGTAACTACTAAGTTTATAACTACTATAAGGGGAACCCAAGGTGATTAGCTTGAACGTAGGTATCTATAGAGTAGAGGTGAATCCCAGCTTAAGTTATTTGGGAGAACTGTGCAAAACCCTCTTTAAAACTATATATTTCACATAATTAGAAATTATGTCTCTCAAAGGAATTGATTTTCTGCAATATCTGAAAAGTGTATGTACAGCTGTGGTGCCACATAAAGCACTTTCCATACTGTTAATATTAGTGTCAATTAGCTAAATACAATTAATAAGAAATGAGGACTTACTGGGATTCAAGAAAATACTAGGATGGTAGCAGTCTAGTAATATGAGAGGTGCTAAAATGAATGTTCGTTTAAGTATCTTCCAAGTTAATAAGCTTCAGTGTTTTAGACCAGAAAAGCCTGGTCTTCTGCGATTTAAATGGCCGTGCTTCTTATGCGGGAGACATATTGCTAACTAGAACAAATAAGAAGGAACATGAACAAAAAGTCAAAAAGGATCTGAAGACATTAAAATAATATTGAGTAATTGCTAAAAAAATAAAGCATACTGTCCTTCAAACATGTGAAATACAGTCGGTGCTCTTGCACTTCGCGCCCCCCCATACTGCAGCTTCAGATCTTAGCGGCATGATTTTTTAGTGAAGTAGGAGGGAGACCAGTTTCGCAACTGCACATGTGCAACTTGCAGCTGCGGTGGCAGCGGTGGCCGGGGTGGCGGTGGGAGCTCAGGCTGCAGCGGGGACTGCACGGGCAGCAGCAGGGGTGTGGTTGATGCCACTGGAGGCCGCAGAGGCTGGGGTGGGGGGGCACAGGCAGCGGCGGCGGCGCGGAAGTCAGGCTACACAGGTCAGAATTAAGATAGCAGGTGCGCGATATAGGAGACCCGACTGTATAGCAGAGTTTAATCTTTGGGATCGAAATGTAACTTCTAGAAATCAGTACATCTGAAATATACAAAACAACACTCCTTTCAGTCTCCTTTCTGGGAGTTACCAGTACAGCCAGATGCTTACTGTGACCAAAAATCCAATGTTGTCTTACCAAACTGTTTCAGAATTGAGCCATTTGTTATTTCTTAGCCATTGAAGTGATTACACCCTGAAGAAAACAGAAGGCTTTAATAATATCATATAATGAATAAAAACATTCTACAGCATGTGCTTCCCTGTCATACTGAGCATTATAAAGAATGAATCTGAAAATGCAGATCAAATCCAATGACTGTACTAAGAGATAAGGCAGGATCTGCTTTGTATGCACAGTGCTGTTAACAAACACAGATGAGCAACAGAGGGTTACACCCATGATCTTTCACTGAATGTAGTGCAGATGCTTAACAAAAGACTTTACAAAACAGGAAAAATCTATAGCGATCCTCCCTGGCATACCTCCTCCACTTTGGACTTCCTTAGACTTTCAGTAAGATGGGGAATTCCTACAGCACTGTTTTCCATTCACTGTTTAGCAGCCATTGAAGGATACATTTTCCATGAATTCCTTTTATGCCTTTTAAAATTCTTTACTTTTTTTTGCATCAAAAGTAGCTTGGGGCAATGGCATCCACATTTTAATTATGCACCATGTGGAAAAGGATCCCTGATGATTTGAAACCCACTATCTCGACATTTTCTTAGGTGTCCCTTTAATTCTACAGAAGGTACACACTCAGCATTTTCCGGTCTTATTCTTTTTCTTCATTTCAGTATCCTTATTCATTGACTACTTACTTTTGTTCTTCAGCTATATTCTTCTTCCATTCAATAGTTTTGCCATGCTTCCTTACTCTTCTAGATAGCTATTATTATCCATTCCAGCAGTTGAGTGATCAAAAGACTATCCAGATCTGAAAGCATTATGGGTTTGTCTGAGGGGCCTTTCTTTTTCTTCTTGTTTTGTTTGAGCTCATGTGACTTTTCTTCCATTTGCCATTGTACTAACACTAGTATCTGAACTAACATGCATTTTTTCAAACTTTTTCTCTTTTCTGTTCCTCTGCTTCAAGATGTCTATCAACACTGAAAATTAAGTTAAACTAGTGAAAGTGACCTCACTTAGGGATTCTATTGTTCACCTTAAAGCTTTCAAATTTTTCTTTATGGTCCATGTGGATGCCTAAACAGCAAACCCATTCACAGGATCACAGAATCACAGGTTATTCTGAGTTGGAAGAGACCCATAAGATCATCTAGTCCAACTCTCAAGGGAACGCCCACATAGGGATCGAACCCACAACCCACGAGCCATGGGCACCACACCCTGTCTATCTGAGCCTCCCATTGTCCAGACCATGTCACTGAGTTCCTCATCCAGTCTTTGCTTAAACACCTCAGGAACGGTGACTCCACCACCTCCCTAGGCAGACCATTCGACTGAGAGATCACTATCTCTGTGAAAAAACTCTTCCTAACATCCAGTCTAAATCTCCCCTGGAGTAGCTTAAGGCCATGTCCTCTTGTTCTGGTGCTGGCAGCCTGAGAGAAGAGATTTACATCCACCCAACTGCAACCTCCCTTCAGGTAGTTGTAAACAGCAATCAGGTCACCTCTGAGCCTCCTCTTCTCCAGGCCGAACAGTCCCAGCTCCCACAGTCACTCCCCATAAGCCTTTTTCTCCAGACCTTCCACCATCCTTGTCACCCTTCTCTGGACCCTCTCAAGCAGTTCAACATCTTCCTTAAACTGGGGAGCCCAGAACTGCACACAGTACTCAGGATGTGATCTGACCAGCGACGAGTACAGGGGAAGGATAACTTCCCTAGTCTTACTTGCCACACTGTTCCTGATACAGGCCAGGATACTATTGGCCCTCTTAGCCACCTGGGCACACTGTTGGCTTATAGTAAGTTTTCTGTCAACCATTACTCCTAAATCCCTCTCCATTTCACCACTCTCCAGCCACTCATCCCCCAGCTGATATCGGTACATGGGATTGTTGTGTCCAAAGTGAAGAACCCGGCACTTGGACTTGCTAAATCTCATATTATTAGAATCTGCACATTTCCCTAGCCTGTCAAGGTCCCTCTGAAGGGCCTCTCTGCCCTCTGGCATTCACAAGGAACTTCAATGCATGGACCTTTTGGCTTTAGTGTATTGGCACCAGGGTGATCTAAATGAAAATTGCTAGTGCAGGTTAGTCATAGAATACCGGAAAGGACTCGCAAAGATCATTGAGTTCAACTTTTAAGTGAATGGCATATGCAGGGGTCAAACCCATGACCTTGGTATTATTACAACTATCCTCTAACCAACTGACCTAATCTCCATATACTGCATCATACTGTGCGCATTGGGATGCCTCCCCTGCCTGTGATACAGTACACCTTATCATAACAGTTGAGAATCTGATCACACATATCTATCTGTAAAACTGTGCTTTAGCAAGGTCTGAGGTGTCAAACAATCAGTCACTTTAGCTAGCTTTACGTATTCCTCCCCAAGTGAGAGGATGGAGAAAAGTGAAGAATCTGAAAAGAGAGTCTTCTCTTATTTGCAGCGTGCATCTTGATTACTTAGAGGAATGATGACAGCCATGCTTATACCAGATGTAGAGACAATGAGAGAAATAATTCCCTGAGGCATCGCAAAGCCATACCAGTATCACCGCGTTCTCTCATTTAATGAAATGTGTCTTTAACTGTATGTTCAATCTGACTATCTTCTTTGCATTTGTCCAAAGTAAGAGCAGTGGCAGAATTGTGGGTATTTTTCTCAGAAGGGAAATAATGGTTTGCTCCACTACAAAAATACTCGGTTACCTCTACGTTGCCCATGGTGGTGAAAAACACTAACATCACAAACTACTTTTTGAAAATGTGGTGCAAGAACATCTCAGTGCAGAACTGTCTGCCTCTGGAGACACCTTGTGAGAAACCCTATTGACTGGACACAACACAGCCTCACCAGACCACCTCCCAAAAGCAGCCGTTCAGCTCATACTGCTGAACAACCATCACGGCAGCTCTCCTACTGATATCTTTGCAAGTGTACCCACTGCTGCACAATAGGTGAGCTTTGCAACACACATTACACTATGATCATTCAGCAGATGACTATAAAATTACATAGGGCTCTTTCCAAAAGGGGTTTAACTTGCCTTCTGCAATGAACACCAATGTGTGGCATGAATCAGGAGGATGAATATGAAACTGATTCTTAATGGCTAACTGCTTCACAGGGGAAAGATCAGCTTTGTGGGGGAAAAGGGCCTGTAAATTTAATACAAAGCCGATGTCTCATAAAGCTTTCATATAGAACTTAGGAGAGGCTTACTTTCCTCAAACACTGTTCCACATCTTTTCTTCCTTATTTCTTGCCTATAAGCTAGACAATTATTTTTGAAGCTCTGGATATGTCTTAACTGCATCTGAGTTTCTTTCTTTCAGGACAGTTTTATTCAGTGATGCAACATCAAACAGCTCCAAATTATAATTTTACTTCAGTATCTGTGCTTTTCCTGAATTTTTTTAGCCAAACAGCTTTAAAATGTCATTTTTCTTCCGTACTTCCTCTTTTCTGGGTGTCTTCTTAGCTATTTTAGGGAAAACCTATGTGCTGCCTTCTCAAGCTTGACTGTGATTCATGATTACCACCAATTTGTCTGGCCACGTGAGAGGACAGAACAAGACCGTGACCATCATTTGAGTTCTCTGTTGCCCCTCTCCACTCTGCAATCCTGTATGCACAAGGTGGAATTTGTCACAGATCAGGAGAGAGGTCACAGCACTGGAGAAGAGTCAACTATCCTGCTGAGATTTGTCCAGGTCTATCTAGATCCACGTCATTCTCTGGAGGTGGCAGGTTCCTTGGCTTACCAGGACAAGCTACAGAGGTTTTCCACACCTTTCTTAGAGTAACTGCTTAGAGTAACCCACAGAATTTTCTCAGAAGGTCAGTATGGGCCAATGTAAATGAACTACCTCCTCACATGTCCTCTACCAGTACTGCAGCATAAAAGGGATTAGCTTGGGCTTTGTTTTTTTCTGACCACATGAAGAAATTATGAGCTTTCCTCCCTTTCAGCTTTGTCTTTCATACACAGACATGCACACCCACATGCACAAATACAAACTCTTGAACAAATCATCCAGATCACACCCAAACTGATCACCCACACAAGCTGGTGCAGCGGGAGAGCACAGGAAGGAGGCAGAAGAGCTTGGATCTTGCCTTTTCTTCAGCCACTGCTGATACATGCAGAAGAGCAGATATTTTAGCAAGAGCTACAGTAGCTTTTTTTCTCTAGAAGCAAAAAGAATTGGGACATAGAGACACACTGCTTTTCCCATGTCCCTCTGGGCCTCACACTATCATAAGCCATGCCTTTAAGGAGCAATGCATTTATTATTCTTCTAGCTCTAGATATCTGCCTAAGTACAGAATGAAGATTCTCATGCTCTTGAAAAAAATTATCTGCTTCCTCACAAAACTTCCTTTAGTGACCTAAAAAAAGGCCAGATCTGAATTCAACAGGTAAATCTATTGGGCTTATGAGAAATAAAAATAAATAATTTCAGGTGTCAGAAAAGAGCAACTCCAAAGTTCAGTTTTTAAGTTTGAAACCACGTAACATCTGCTGTTGCCAAAGATTTTTGATCAAAAAAACCTTTGACATTCCTGACTTAAGGGATATGGATTATAAGACCAGAGGAATGAGCAAAACATTATGTACATTGGTGGAAGTGTTTCAGCAAGAGCAATACCTTTCAAAACATTTTGGAGGGAACTGGCACTCAACGCAAACTTTCCCTTCATTCATCGCTTTTTTAACAAAAACTGCTGCAGTTCCAGTTTTTCAAATGGAGCAAGGGTGGGTATGTTGGCAAGACTTTGGCTTATCATGGAAAATTTTTGTGTAATCTAGACTTATGAGGGACCTGACACTATTTCAGGTGGTAGAGTGCATTACTGAGAGTGGGATTTTATGGGAATCACCTGCTGATGATTAAACCTCACAAATTCCTTTGTAACTGAAGAGGGACTATTCTTATATTGGATGTGGATGAACTGCAGCAGGGTTTTAGTATAATCTGCAGAATCAGGTATCAACATTTCTTGCTGATAGTACAATTATTGCTTTCACTGATGACAATTCCTCAGAGATTTTTTGCATTTCCACCATTAATTCATTGCTCAGTTTCCCAGGTGATTGTTTGCTTTGCAGATTCCCAGTGATTAAAAGTCATGCTGCTTCTTTTTACTTTCACACAGCCATTCTGGGAAGAGCATAAGCGTGCTCATAGGATGAACATGTCATGAATAGAAATTTCGCTGTTGTATATTGTGAATGGACTTTATTTTCTATTTTTTTCATTTTCTTAAGGTGGTTTCTGCCAAGTCTTGGATTCAGCATGAAAAATTATTTGATCTGCAACTCTGATTTCATTTGGTTGTGGGGAAAGGGCCATACTTCCCTAAAAGTGGTCTTTGTACATGCACCAACTCAGGAAATTCAGAATCAACTCCTAATCTGTTTAATCATATTTAAAGACTTTTTTCTCTCTGTGCCACCATGGCTCTTTTCTGCTACACTAATGTCTCCTTTACTATATGCTTGTGGCAAGTATATACATTATTGACATCACCAGAGCTAATGCATGAGTACTACCATTTAGGTGTGACTACAGGGTGGTCAAGATGGACATTATGGAATTGCACCAGAACTTGAAAATGTTCCCAGGAAATACTCCAGTGATGCAGTAGCCCTACTAAATATTTGCCCTGAAAAAAGAAAAAAAAACTTGAGTTCATTTGCATGTGTGATCACCATTACATTTTAGCAGTACCTTTAATTAAATGTAGAAGCTCATGGAAATCTGTATAATCCCTACAACATCTGGATACAATGTCTGTATACAAAGGTAACCTCTTCCTTAAATTCTTTTTTCTCCACTAGCTGTCTACAGTGATATCCTTTAAAATTTTGCTCTATTTCACTGTCTGTGACTAACAGAAAAGACCTCGAGAAAAACACTGAATTGACTGGAGAATAATCAGATCTACACTCTATAAAAGAAATTAACATTTAACCATAGCTATTTCTTCAAGGAGATTGAATTCTCTACAGAGGGAAAATGTTGCAGTATACAGCTGTAGGGCTTGTTACTCTTGAAAAGTATTATCTTACAAAGTAAACACTCAAGCAGCATTCACAAAAGCAAAGCTTCATTTTTAGGAGGGTCAGTTTGCTCAGGGCAAAGTTACAAAACACTCTTTTCCAGCTTTTGTAGGATGATATGTAACACCATATCAGTCACGCATAGAAAATGTACAGTTAGGGTTTATATGATAAGGAGAGATAATTCAGCCAAAACTCCATCAGCAAAACAAAACTGACGAGGTAATAGCTCCAATACCTGTACAAAGCCACAAACCTGACTGCTTTGAAGAGCTCCATAAAACAGATCACAGAACACAAGATCCTGTGACCAAACAAAGCAGTAAAATGAGGTGTGCATGTTTNGCCAGAGTGAAGAGACCGACACCCAGCTGTCAGAGAAGATCAAGACAAGTATATGCTGCTGTAGATTTCCAGTAAGTAATTTCATTTTGCAGAGGCGGGGGGAGACCAACTACAGTGTTTTAATGACAAAGCAATACCTGTTTTCTTTTGTGCATCAACCAGAACTATGGATGTTGGGGTAGAAATAGCGATGAGGACAGGTTCACAACAAATGGTTTGCATTTTCTTTTTATCACTCTCACTGTCTAGAAGGGAAAGGTTTTTCATTTAACCCAAATCTCTCTAACCATAATCTAGCTGCAAATAAACACATTATTCATGTAAAGAATAATCTCCATCGCTGGAACTGGGGACATTGATCTCACCACAAGATCCTTCAATAGCTGTGGGATCCCTTGCTTCTTGGGGTCCCAAGGAACACAGAACTCAAAATAGAAAACTGTACACAATGTGTTGCTGCCTCACAGTTGTTGCCATTTGGACAGTGAAGTTGGGAACCACTGGCACAAATAATCATAAAAAGGAAAAAAAAACCAAGAACTTTGGAAGGCACTTGAAATTCTAAAAAAAAAATCAATATTTACTACTTTGTGCATCAAGATTAGCTTAGGTAGGGCTTTGAGCAACCTGGTCCAGTGGAAGGTGTTCCTGCTCATGGCAGGGTGGGTGGAAACTAGGTGATCTTCAAGGTACCTTCCAACCCAAACAATTCTGTAATTCTATGATTCTATGATTATTCCTGCATGTTCTGACCAGCTGTCTAACTTTGTGTGTGGATTCCACCACTTTCCATGGCAAGCTCCATTAAGTTTATCTACACATACAGGGATTAGATAGTATGTGTCTATTTGAATATAAACCTCACATTTCTTTGGGGTTGTTTTGTAGGCAATGCTTATCCTTCAGGCCTTTCAAACTTATCCATGAGAACATAGGTACTGGTCTGGACATCCTTGATAAAACAGTGTGAATACAGTAGCAAACGCACACTCAACAATATTAGTGCCCCTACAACAAGAAGGTAGTTTTAATATTCTTTTTAGCTGTAGACATGAGTATAAGGTGAGGTAAGTCCAACATATTGTTTTTATGTAGGAAAATTCCACAAAAAAGACTTTCTAATGTTGAAATATACAGCCAGGTAGAAGTCAAAAACTCTCCTGAGGCTGTCAATTTTTATGGCAGACTTCAAGGACTGATAGACTCTGAGGCACAGAGACTGTGCTGTGGTTTACCTAAAGTGTATTTGTCTTGTCAGTACTCCTGTGTGGGCTAATAGCTTTTCAAGGTAATACCCCAAGCAGAAGCTGAGATATTTGCTCTCCAAGCCAAGAACATCAAAGCCCATGATAATGTTCAATTACACGTAGTAGCTTTATTTCTATTACGTCTAAAGTAGATATAATTGATTTGTCTTCTGGGTATTTATGCATCCAACAACACAGTTATTCAATAGTTCTACTCTGCTTGGCTCAGAGACTATGTTTCTTGCAATACATGTCTTTGGCATTAAATGTCATCCATATTTGAAGAAAGTTTTTTAAGACATATTATTTCTACATGTTTTTTTCAGAATCAGGTACTACTGGTGGCCTTATAGCAGCAGCTCAGAGCATGCTGTATCTTGCACAGAAAATAATCCTCAGACAATAACACATTTCTCCAGATATTTCAGAGATAAAATTCACAGCTTGTTGGAAATGTCTCAGCAGAGTGATTTTCTCAAAAAAAGATGAGCCATCAAAATCAAAACTTTTGACAACCATCAACCCGTTTCCATGAAACTTTTGGTCAGGAGAGGTTCCTCAGCTGCATGACTGAAGTTTTAGATAAAGCAAAAGCAAAATAACATGTGGTGTGTTTTTTTAATATGGCCAAGACCTAGGATTTCTCCTTGGCTCATGCAAATGCCAAACACAGATGCTGAAATGTAGCACCAAAGCATATTTAGTTATTCACATACAGCTAGGCAACTAATGTTGAAAATACTGTTGAGCAGTTCAGAAACCCAGAATTTATAACAATGTTTCCTTGTTTGTTTCTCAAATTACAGCCTCAAACAATCAGGAAAGAAAATCATTACCATCTTTGTCTGCAGATAAGAAGTTGAAGTAACAAG
This sequence comes from Pitta sordida, assembly GCA_013390025.1. NCBI lineage: Eukaryota > Metazoa > Chordata > Aves > Passeriformes > Pittidae > Pitta > Pitta sordida. The sequence continues at coordinate 142,446 of WEKX01012334.1, read as the reverse complement.
AATACATGGATCTCGTTCTTTACTCTTGAACACACTGCTAAGTTCTTTGCCCAAGGAGTGATTCGCTGTTTGCGTTTACAGTGCAATGTGGTTTGGAACTTCTCGTGGGCATCAGGTTAAATTAATCACCCCTGCACACTTTTTAAATTGAAATGCTTTTTTTCAAGCAACTGAGCAGGTGTTCCTGGCGGAGGAACTCAGGAGACACCAGTGCCCAGGGCATACTTGAAACAGAGTAGGAGTGGCCCCAGGTCTGTTCCTGTCCCATCCACCCTCTGTAAAGTAACATCAGCCAGAAGAGATGTCAGAATTTTTTCTAGGAGGGCCTTAGGCTACGAATTAAAAAGGCAAAAACTATTGATAGCTCTCAAGAAATCAGACAAGCTGCCAGTACAGAAAACAATATTGGTTTAGGAATCAGGGAGCACAACAGATGTTGCATGCAAAAAGAACAGCACAATCAAAACACAGATGCACTAAATCACCTCGAGAGTTGGCTGCAGTAACTCAACATGATCCTGCAAGGATCTACCTAGCCCAGCTAATGTCTTCCATAATGCAGACTTCTCCACTGCTCTTTCTCACAGACTGATTTTTTAAGGCTCACTTGCATCCTAGCCTTTTCAGGTGGCATCCACACATTCCTGCTTTGCAGAGGACAGCACAAGAATTGCACTTTCCTGAACAGAAAAATCTGTTTTTCCTAGACTGGGCAGCTATTCACCATTTCCCCTGAATGTAGAAAGTGTTTAAGAGAGGCAGGCAGAAATTGAACAGCCAGCAGATCCTTCCTACTACACCAGCTATTCTTTCAGAAGTTTCCACTGATATTTCTTAGCCATGCTCCCACTGCAGCACAGAGCAGAATGTTCTGTACAGATAAAGTGTCAGAAATTACTCAGAACCAAACTTCATATTCAAATATATGTTCTCCTTTAATTTAGCCCTCCTGAATGGCCTCCAGTCACTTGAAGATGTTGAAAAGCACCGTAAATGTGAAGGACTACAGCATTTGCTTTAACCATAGAAGCAATTAACTCTCCAGCAATGTGGAAAACCGCTTTTGAGCTGTATTTATTGATGCAGAGATTTCACTGTAGTGTGATATTTGAAGACAAATTGCTGTGGCCATAATTAAGACCGTTGAGGAATTGGCAAGTGAAATATAATGATGAAAGACCAGCACAAAGGGCAAGCGAGTTAGATTGGTCAGGATGATACAATCTATATGACCTCAGTGCCCTATTCCTGCTCATTGATTTCCCAATTAAATATAACTTTTTATTCAATCAGTTAGAATATACTGCAGGTTATTGATGCACTGCTAGTAGGAAAAAGCAATGAAGTAAAGATAAAACAGTGGGTGAGCACTGCCTCATTTTAACATTTTATTAACCTTAATGGGGTCATGATGATGCTATTCACTTGGATCTTTTTGTCCTTTTTTCTCTGTGTTTTTTTAGTTAAAAGTTCACTTATTCTGACCATTCTGATCAGTCTGACCAATAAAGCCCCATCCTGGGAGGTGTAAGACCCTTTTGCCCTCCCTTATTTGAACAGAGCTAAATTCCATTGCTAGTACTGTGCCTTCATCCCATCTCAGTTAGATGAGAGACAAACGAGCAAATGCATGCAGACAACAAGAGATGTAGAACAGTTTCTGTACAAGGATGAAATTGAATAGACTAGGACTTCTGCTTTTAAAAAAAGGCCAAAAGAATGAGATGGTGATGGCGGTGATAATGGTGATAATGCACAAGCACATGTAGAAGGTGAATAGTACTGTCTAGGTCTGCTTAACTTCAGGCATCAACTGCAGAAAGGAGCTGGAAGGACTGGAGAAAAGATTTCTAGAAAGATGACACCTGAATTTGGCTGTACCTCAAATGTAAAACCCTCAAAGATGTGTCAAACAGAGAAAACTCTCTCCTCAGAAATCTAAACAAAGTGAAAGGGTTTGTTGCCTTAAGCTGGTTAAGACTTCTTATGGGTGACATGGGGATAGAGCAGAGAATATTTGAAGACTGCATAAAATGTATTACAGGACATTTTAAGTGGACTGTGAAAAAGTAGAAAACTATGGGAGGTTTAGAGGAAAGATCGAAGGTCTGGAAAGGGAAAGAACAAGGCAGATCTGGGAGAAGCAAATGTGTACAGTGGAAAGAGGGGGACAGAAAAGCTGCAGGTAAAGCAATTGCTGCTCGATACTTTTATCCAATGTCTACACCTGACCACAGCAATGTCATAGCTAAACGCTCTGAGCTGTGTGAGTATGCTCCCTGCTCTGTCACAGTTCTCTAGCCCTAGCTGATGTCTGCCAGCCACGAGCTTGAGGGGCTTTCAGGTCTGGATTCCAGCAACTGGAGGAGGTCAGGGTCTGAGGGACAGCTACAAGGTAGATGGAATGTCAGTACTGTGAGGGTGTGTTTGTGGGGGGGGTTGAGCTTAGGCCCTAACCAGGCACTCACTGCCAGCTGGATCTCAGGACTCAGCCTGTCTCTAGCAGACCAGGAAGGCAACTCCCTTAGATCCCGACATCTGCATGATCTTTGACAGCATTATTTCCATACTAGCTTCTCCTTCAGCTTACATCACCCTTACACCCTTTCTTGCACTCTACAGATGCCCTTTGGAAAAGTCCTTAGATGTGAAAGACCTTTGNTATTGTTGGAGCCTGCCCACCTCTCCAGATGTGAAAGACCTTTTGCTACTGCAGTGGATTGGCATCCATGGGCTTCAAAAACCCACCAGTTGTGCAACACACACACATTGGGAACTGAGAGAGTGGGGGGACTGTCTGGGGCATGCACCCATGCTCTGTGAAACTCGGTTGCTATCATGTTTGTGGGCGTTACTACAGCTCGGGGTACAAGCAATAGAGTACCAGATGAAATGAATACATGTCCCAGTATTTTAGCCCTTTGTAGCCTGTATGGTGTACACTGGTGATCTAAAACAGAAGGCACAGACTACACAAGTTTGAGTGCAATCTGCCATTTTAATTCATCCTCATGGCCTGTGTAACCTTCTGCACACTCAGTGAGATTTAGATTTTGTGTATTGTTTTCCCAAACGTGCCACAGACTTTGTGATATCTTGACTGGAACATTTGCAGCCTGATAAAAAGCTCACTGCTGCCAATGGAAACCCTTTTGTCTCTCGCTTTTCCATTTGTCAAATGAAGGCAACAACTCAGATTTATCTCATCAATAGTCTTACCTGTGTAAACTTTTCAAAGAGCATGAGAAGATAAGAATCACAGCTCTACAAATGCATAAATAAAAATAGCTATAGAGACCTGCATATTCATACTGTCCTATAGAACCACTGAAGCAAAAGCTGGGTAGAAGGAGAACAGCTTTCCCAAGTTTAAAGACAAAAAAAGGACAAAAACACCACACCAAACATTTCCGCTTAGAGGACTAATTACAGAAACTATTCACAGAAGAAAATCACATGACACCATTCCACCAATGCCTTATCAAATTAATGGGGAACCATCAATTCAAGCTCTTTATTGCAAAACAAAAAAAAAACACCCACTACCACTTTTTTTTTTTTTAATCCACAAGGACACCACAGTGAAGCACTGAATTTAAAATGAATAGGTTAATTACCTGCCATAATTTATTGGACATATACAACTGGTTCCATGGTTCTCCAAAATTAATTCTTGATGACCTTGAAACAAAGAAACTCTGTGAAGGACTATGAGACTTTCTTCTTTTTTTTCCCATAGATAAATTTCAAAAACTTTTCAGGATTTGTTAAACATTTTTCATGATAAAATAGGAGATAATTCTTCTCAGAGCCTCCCAATGTCCTGATCTGAAGCCCATCTCTTCAGGAGAACACACGATCCATGCTCACACCCTTTTACTCCTCTTTGAAGATCACAGTTAAAAGACACAAATTCACTGTATAAAAGGTATTAAAAGACACTAAGGTTTCAAATTAATTTACTGAACTGTAGATCTCTACTGTTTAGATCCTATATCTGAGCTAGCCATCCTGGTTTAGCTTCGTAAAGGTGGAAAGAAATAGACACTTTATCTTTGTGGGGTTTTGCATCCTGCAGCAAATATCTGTAATAGCTCAGGTGCACCTATCTCCTTCCACTAGCTGTAGAAGAAGTCCAGTCTACCAAATCCAGTGACTCAGTAGATGTCTACATTTGGCCATTATGATGTGAATCCTCAGGATTCACAGATGTCTCTGACAGTCCTAGTAATGAATTCCCACCTTCCAGGATCCATTTGTGTAATGCTATCTCAATCCTAATTTCAGAGGAAAAAATGATATTGACTCCTGTGACACTTCAAGACACCATACTTTCCCACTGAAGCAAAGACGTTTTCCTTTTGTAACAGCTGAGGAATCCAATAGGCAGCAAAATCCACAGAAGAAAAACTTCTCACAAAAGAGAAATCTTTTGGGAAGACATTGCAGAGATACTCATCTGAAAAATGGGTTCTGGAGGAACCTAGTCCTTCTGAGTACTTTTTCTATTTTTCCTACAGTCTGATGTCTGAGAGGAATTTTTACTAGGAGCTCCTCATTTCATAGACTGGCAGTATGAGAAAATTGTCCAGGAGATCTCTTCTGGAGCAGAGGGCCAGGGCAGCCACATAACTAGAGGTGGAAAGAAGCAGTGCCACTGCTGCAGTTTGTTTCAGAGTATCTGTCATGAAATAATTTTCACTCTGAAATTAGAGTACCCATAGTGATCTACTTCAGTATTACACTGGTGGGAGAACTGTTCTGCTCAAGTTCCCCATTCAGCCGTTTCCAATGCATCTGTGCTACAAGCCCTCCCCCCCTCAAATAAAAACTGAACAAGATTCATGGATGACTGTCTAAATTCACAGTGTTCCTGACAGCAAGGAAAACAGACAAATGGTCTGTGTTTACACTGGTCACACTTTTTACACTATTGTAGTGTCCTCATTATTCGCGGAGAAAAATGGCTCATATGCAACATTCTCAGAGAAGCAGCATCCTTCTCATCCATTAAAGATTTTCTTTTATTGCAGCTTCTGCAGTTTACATCCCTTAAGGGTATGCCTATTTGTATTTTGCATGGATTGCTATGCACACGTATTTACCATAGTGAGGGAATAACTCTGAAATGTGTCAGTATTTTTCCTGTACTCAAGAGAGATAATTTGAAAACACTCCTGGTTATGAGCTCAGTGAGATCTGGGCAGTTTCCCTTGCAATAGATAAATACTTTTTCAAGGGAATCATCTCTCTGAGGACATCCTTAAATTATTAAAATATTTGTTCATTCTTAGTACCTCAGACATATCACAAGCCTTCTCTAATATAAATGGGTCACATTCATGCAGGGACAAGCATGATCATGCAGTCTAGACTCCTGCATAACGATCACCTAATGGGGAAACTTCTGTAAGTCCAGCATCCATGGCTGAGCTGCAGCATTACCTGCAGAGAAGTATAAAATCTTTCTTTGAAGACTTCCATATAAATGATCTATCACAGTCCCTAGCAAGGAATTCCAGTAACTGAGTGTTAAAAGCATGTGCCTTATTTTTTTTAAATTCTCCTTCTGCAATGTTTGGCTACACTGGGTACAGACCATCATCACAGCACAAATTAATGAGTTTTACACCACTACATGGTGTTCTGACTTCTCCCTACAGAAGTTTCCTCATATGAATATCAGTTTTTCACTGAATGTTCTGTATCAGCATTCCTAGAATTGGCTTAGCTTTACATTTCTCTCTCAATCCCTTGCTATAAATAGCTGAGTCTCATACATCATTTAAAGAGAATAAAACATTACTCCTTGCATTCATTTATTTGATTTTACTGCCTTGCTTGTATGTTAATCAAACGCATAAAGTGCTGAGGTGTATAGGTGCCAAGTAAAAGTCAATATTTTACCATGAACCTCATTTATCTACATTAGCCTGAAACAAGGTAGATCTGTAAATTTGGACATTATTGAATTTAATGACAGAGATCAATTACAACATTTTTGACAGGACAGGCATTTGTCAGACGAAGGGGAAAAAGCATCACTTCTTCCTAAGGGAGCTTATAAAAGCTCAGTAGGTGAGAATGTCCATCTCTTCCAGTGGACTGATGCATTGGAATGCTTAATTAACGTTAGTTGCATTTGAAATACAGACCGACTGTTTAAAACAGAGGTAAGTTTAGTGAGCTCTGAGGGGCTGTTCTGCAGAATTGGCTGGAATACAAGAAAAAAAGAACTGGAAAGTCATCAAAGTGGCTTCATGGGAGAGGTGCATAATTTGGCTGCAAAATTGAAAGCAATTCTGAACTCGGGCTGTTTCTGTCTGTGTCCAGTACACTAATACAAGCCAAACTGCTTAATGAGCACTGTGGTATTGCAGATTGTTAATTACAAAGATCCTGAGAAGCACAAGCACTGCTTTTTTGAAGGAAACTTGGGAAAACATGGAGAGCAATCTCTCCTGATGGAAACTACTACATTTTAAAGAAATGTGATACTTTCTACCCATCCTTCAGCCCTATGCCCTTTATCCAGCACTGGGTAGGAAGCACTAATCTGTCCAAGTTGTTAATACACCATTCACATCACAGGATATTCCAAGTTGGAAGAGACCCACATGGATCATCTAGTCCAACTCCCAAGCAAACGCCCACACAGGGGTCGAACCCACAACCCCAGACCCATGGGCACCACACTCCACCCATCCAAGCCTCCCATTATCTAGAACAAGTCAATGAGTTCCTCATCCAGTCTTTCCTTATGTACCTCCAGGGATGGCGACTCCACCACCTCCTTGGGCAAACCATTCCACTGAGAGATCACTCTCTCTGTGAAAAACCTCTTCCTAACATCCAGTCTAAACCTCCCCTGGCATAGCCTAAGGCCATGTCCTCTTGTTCTGGTGCTGGCAGCCTGAGAGAAGAGATTTACATCTCTTCTGCAACCTCCCTTCAGGTAGTTGTAAACAGCAATGAGGTCACCTCTGAGCCTGGTACAATTAAGGTGCTTGTCAGCAGCCACATACAGCAGCCACATACAGCTTGGCATGATTGGAATGCAAGTAAGATTTTTTTCCCCTCTGTGATTTTCCAAACTTTCATCCAAGGATTGCTGGTGATCCACAGCCTTATCAGGAACTGAACAACTTCATGTTATCTCAGGACTGACCATGTGCCTCAGTATGTTTTTCCTAAACCTGGAAGCCAAGGCTAGCCACATTCTTAATGCATGTTTTTAATTAGCAGATAGGCAGGGATTAGTTACTATGGATCAAGTCTTTAAACACAAACCCTGTAACCCTGATGGAACTTCATTACACTGCTTTCACAAAGGAGGGCGACAAGATTACATTCTGTCATTTTCACTGTTAAATCTTAAACAACCCACTCAAAAAAAAAATCCAACAAGTTCTCTTCTTAAAAAAAAATTCTTTCAGGTTGAATAACACAAGTTTTTAAAAGGGTCTAAAATGTGCCCCTCCAAGACTTTGCCTTCATTTATCTTATTGAACAGCCCAAGCCACCAACCAGTCAACTCAAGCTGAGATGGCCTAGAGTATGAGGCTAAGATGGTTCTTCTGCAAAGAGGGATCCCAATCAAAGTTTTTACGAGTACTGCTGCTTCTCACCAACTACTCTTACATGAAGGCCTTAAATTGAGTCCCTCACCCCACATGGCTGTTTGCAAAGATAGCAGCACACGTGTAACACTGATTTATAAGCAGGTTAATGAGAGTAAGTGCTTCTTTTAATTACACCTGTCCTTCACAGAGGTATTCCAGCACAAACAAATAGTAAGCTCAGATCCTGAATCCAAGTACACTTTGGCTAAAGCTGACACTGATCTTACCCCAGTTGTAACTAGTTAGATAAAACAGAACAAAATGTACCTGGCCAGTTTTGAAATGCAACAAGGCCTTCTGTACATCCAGGTTAACTCCATCAAGAGAGCAGCTATCTGCAGCCATGATTGAGGACCTCAAAAACATTAGTGGGAGGGATGTCAGCAAAGCTGAGGATTCAAAGCACAGCTAGATGTCCATGCAGAGAAATTCTCCATTTTGAATAGGGAAGCAAAAATTAGTCAGGTGTGATGAAGGGTTACTACAGTTTCTAGGAGCAGGAATTAACAGCCCATGCAGTTAACTGCTATTGGCACACTGACAAAGCTTAGTCCGTTCCAGACACAGTGAGCCAGCAAGTTCATACACGTTAGTGGAAACATGGAGCTGCCATGATCTACCTGATTGCATGCTGTGAAGTGAAACACAGGGAGGCTACCCTCTCACCTAGGACAGAATGAGTTCATAAATGGTCAGCTATGATGTCTCAACATCAAATTGTAACAGACCAAGACAGGTGAAGTCAACCACCTGCAGTCCTATGAACAAACCCTCAATGCCTCACCTTCAAGTAGCTGCATATTCCTCTCACCTCCCAGCTCCAGCAGTGAACATAATCTTTCTGGTGTAGAATTTCTTACACATCCTTTTCTTTTCAGACCTCAAGAAAAACAGGCCAATTTTGCACACTGAATAGCAACGCCAACAGCACAAGTTAGAAAAATCCTGCTCCTAGAGAAGTAGTTTCCTTCTCTATGAGATGTACCATCTTTGATGTACCAGAGGATCTCAGGCATCTAAGATCTGCTGGGTTTTATGAATACTCCTGTAGGGGGGAGCATCATGGACTGGTTTTCATCAAAAGTTAAGAAACTGTATTCAATGAGATACAGATGACAGGACACTGCAAAAAAGAACTAAGGGTAAGAAGAGTCCATATGCCCTGTACATCAACAAGTGACGGGACACCACCACTGAAACTGCACTGTCACATTATCTTGTGTTTTCTTTACCCATTGATATGTTTCATTCACAATAACCCAGTTAGCAGATCTAATATTGAATCTGATTAAACTAATCCAGTTTATTATGCCCAAAACAGTTTGGGAACACTTAGCAGGCAACCTGAAGAAGAAAAATGCTTTAAAAGGAGCAGTGATGAACATGCACAGTTGAGTAGAAGACACAAACCCATGGAGTTAGCACAGTTGGACCTAGAAAACTATGCTTGGATGATAGCTTTTGCTAACATTCATCAATAAAGTCCAGAGAATAAATGTCTTGTTTATGTTTTGTATATAAATCAATTAAAACATTTTCCTTAGAAGTTCTATGCTAGTTTATTTTTATCCATACATACAGGAAGGAGGCAGACCAACTTTAGATGAAACATAATTAAACTGATGTTAACAATAGGGGAAGCCAGACATGGCAGTCTGAAGTGTTTAAGCAAAGCCACGCCTCGAGACACACTCAGACAGTGTAGGTTTCTTGCAAGGTTGTGCAACTTAAGAGAATTTTACATAAATCGAGTAGAAACGTCTTTAAAAAATACTTACATAGTGATCTACAAAAAATAATTCTGCTGCAAAGCTGATTCCAAATTCTAAATGCAGATGGCAAGTTAAGCACTGGAATAGCACACCAAAAAAGGTTGGTCTACTTGTACCTCACACCTTGGAGCAGGGGTTGTCGGGACATGTATAAGTGTGAATGATACCTTTAGGAATTATTTGCATAAAGATGTCTAACATTCAGTAAGGATCTAGCACTATGGTTTATTGTTGCATTACTAGTTTTGATCTTGAAAGTATAGTTTACTGCCTGCCAGTTAATTGCACATCATTAGTACATTTATGAACTGTTTCATCCCGATTAGGGTTTAAAATGAACGGAACAGTTTTTCAGCAGAGACACAGCCAGAGTCAGTCTCCACCTCCGAAACGCCTGGTTTTTACCAGGCCAAACTCTGGTATTTTACCACCATCTGCTGGCCACAAGGTGTCAACCCTCAAAAGATGTAAATTCAGTCTGCACAGGCAACATAATCCTCTCCATAAAAATTCAGAGACGTTAATGGCAACAATTATTAGTAAGACCTTCATGGAACTCAAGTTCCAAAAAGTCACCTGAGGAGCAGATAGAAATTACATGATTTCCTATATTCTGCAAATAATCTGTTCTGTCATTGTTAAAGATTTCACTGAATCATAGTTAGGTGCTCTCAGATAATACTATCATGACAAAGGCTTCAAGGCTGTTGGTAAATGAAATACAATTCACACCAATTTCATCTCTACCACTCGCAAGATCATGAAAGGTCAATAAGCCAGGCACTTTTTCATGACCAGACCCGTGATCATCTCTTTCAGTTGCCCAGAGAGTCTTAAAACCATTCCCCAAACCTCAAAAAAGCATTACTATTAAAAAGTAAACTATATTCTCCCTTCTTCTGGTTCTCTGCTGCAACCTAATGCCCTTATAGCTTTCCCCATTCTCACTATTCCTCCTTTCCTTGCTTGTACCGCCTACCACACCTAAACACCAGCTGTGAGAGCTGGAGAAATGACTGCATTCCTCCCACTTAAATTCCAACTCAACTGAGGCTCCTCAGTCAGAAGGTTGTACCGCCAAGACACCTTCTGCACTTACTGGCAACAAGGATGCTCTTCCAGAGGGCAATTTCTGTCTTAGAGGAGTCACCGCCTAGAAAGAACAGAAAAAAAACCTGGTTTTGATTTAGGTACTTCCCTCCGTTTGTTAAGTTGGGTGAGAATGGCTCAGCACTTTCTTCTTGCTTTGATGCTCAACCTAAAACCAGTTACAGACAAATGTCTGCAGCCCCCCAAGAGACCTGTTCAACAACAATTTGTGCTGCTATATAAGTTTCTCCTGAGCATGTACAAACTGGGATTCTCCAAATATTTCATAGTTAGATACAGGTGAGCTTATTTTCATGGCATCATTTCTGACTCAAGGATACCTGCAGCAAATTGCAAGCTCCCACTTCTACAATTTGAGGAAATTAGGACTACTGAAGGAACAGGGCATCCAAATTTTATTTTTTAGCTTGAGCAAAACATTGTATTTTTGACCCATGTCTTGGAAACAACTGAAACATTCTGACTGAAACTTTTTCATATATAAAAGGATAAACTAATGGAAGCACTTACTGAAAAGGACTTTAGTCTTAATGGTTAAAATTTGAAAAAGTTGAGAAGCAGCCAAGGAAAAGTTATAACAATGGNCCCGCAAATTACGGACCGCGACTATGCGAAGGATCACTGTAATGCAAATTAAAATCTTTTAATATAAATCAGTGTCACCAACTGCACCTGTGTTCACTGTCTCCAGATTTTGATTGCTTTACACATTTATTTGAACATACACAAAAGAGCACAGCTAGTCTGCAGCTAAGTTGGGAACTTCAGCTCTTTTTTTCAAGTCTTCACGTAAATACTCAATTTATCTGGAGATAATCTGGAGATTTATCTGGTAATTTTTTTCCTGATTACTATTTCTGTAAAACAAAATGCTCGCTGACTTCAAAAGAGTGAACTTGGTCAACAGCATCATGGAAACAGCAACACAACGAATACACACACAGAATCAAACACAGAATATTCCAAGTTGGAAGGGACCCACATGGATCATCGAGTCCAACTCCCAAGTGAATGCCCATACGGGGATTGAACCCATAACCCGAGTGTATGAGCACCATGTTTTATCCATCCATGAGCCCATCTCNATTACGGACCGCGACTATGCGAAGGATCACTGTAATGCAAATTAAAATCTTTTAATATAAATCAGTGTCACCAACTGCACCTGTGTTCACTGTCTCCAGATTTTGATTGCTTTACACATTTATTTGAACATACACAAAAGAGCACAGCTAGTCTGCAGCTAAGTTGGGAACTTCAGCTCTTTTTTTCAAGTCTTCACGTAAATACTCAATTTATCTGGAGATAATCTGGAGATTTATCTGGTAATTTTTTTCCTGATTACTATTTCTGTAAAACAAAATGCTCGCTGACTTCAAAAGAGTGAACTTGGTCAACAGCATCATGGAAACAGCAACACAACGAATACACACACAGAATCAAACACAGAATATTCCAAGTTGGAAGGGACCCACATGGATCATCGAGTCCAACTCCCAAGTGAATGCCCATACGGGGATTGAACCCATAACCCGAGTGTATGAGCACCATGTTTTATCCATCCATGAGCCCATCTCAGGGTCATGTCATCTTTTTATTTTTTTATAACCAATTCCCCATCCCATTATCCCATTATCTCCCTGGGCAGACTGTTCCACTGAGGGATCACTTTGTGAAAAAGCTCTTCCTAACATCCAGCCTAAACCTCCTCTGGCGCAGCTTAAGGCCATGTCCTCTTGTTCTGGTGCTGGCAGCCTGAGAGAAGAGATTTACACCCACCTGACTGCAACCTCCCTTCAGGTAGTTGTAAACAGTACAATACAGGCCAGATCCCAGTAGAAATATAACTAAAATCTAAAAGTATAAGAAAATTACTCTTTAAGAAAAGTTACATTTCACAGTTCTTGCTCATTCAGCATCCAGACCTATCTGCACCCACGTTCTGATACATGTGCTGGGATGTGCGTTCAGGTGGGATCCCAGTACATATTCTGGCATACCACCAACCATTGTATGGGTGAAGTTTTGTGTCAGTCTGGACTCAGCTTGCCTGAGGTTTCTTTCTTTTACTCATACTGCTGCCTCACCCACAAACAGAAGACTTCTTCTCAGAGGCTGTGCTATCTGTTGCTGTTGGATGGGAAATACTTTCCCTTACTGCACACAGGGAATGTGCCTGCTCCTTATGACCCCCCTTCCTCTGAATGGCACTAAGCCACAGCTCTTAAAAGGGGCTCAAGTGGAGATCAGTGTCAGAAGTAATTTCTAGGGCAAGATCATAGACAGGTTGAGATTAGGTTTTGGCAGGGAGAGCAGCAATGGCTCTGCTGCCATTATTGCACAGCAGGATTAACAAGTTTTAAGCAAATACTAAATAATTAGGTTTAAATTAAAAAAAAAAAAAAAAACACGCCTAAGCAAGAGTGCTCGACAGCCCTGCTGAGATCAGGCCTGCAAGACAGCATTGACCTGAGCCTTTTAGACATGGTGTAATCTCAGAGGGCTGCAGCAAATTGGCAATATGAGGTGAGCTCTTGCCTAATTAGCAGATTTTTCGTTGTGCCTCAGTGGCTGCACCGCAGAGCTTGGCCACCCTCCATAATTTGCAACATCTCAAGCTTCTAAACCCTTTTTTCTTTCCAGTTCATCAGGGCCAGATGGAAAAGCACCTGCCAAGCGGAGAACTCACTTGCAAAGGTTCACATCCAAAATGAGCCCTGAGACTCGGCAGTTCTGCACTACTGCCTTAACAGTTCTCACACCTGGGCTTCTTACTAAATCCAAGAGGTAAATCAGTCAGAAATATATATTCTATTATGTCTATACAAATAACTGTGGACTAGCATTAGGATTTTTAGCAAGTCTTGCTCTCATCATTCCCTCCCATAAACACATTGCAAGGCACAGGTTGGTTACTCCATCTGGTAGCAGGCATTGGAGTCTTCATTTTGCATTTTTAAAGTTTTTAGCACTTGGAAAGGCAGCGCCACCCTTTGCTAACGACTTTACTACTGCAAAGTGGGCAACAAAAGTGACTCCGGGAGTTTCTCCCGTGACAGAGCTCTCCCAGGAGCCACAGATGCAGTGCCCAGCGCCTGGGATGGCTGAGGGCAGGAGAAGGCGTCCACCAAAGCTGAGCTTGGCTGCAGGACACCCCCTGACATTTCCTATAGAGATGGATCTAACCACAGGTGTGAGAGCCCAGAGCAGCACACCGCAAAGGTGAAAAGGGAGATGTTTCACAGAGATTCTTAATAGAAGTGCTAAAACAGGTAGGATTAAGATTGAAGCATGAATTAAAATACCTGTGTAAAAACCAAGATTTAAAAGAACAGCTTCAATAGAAAGTGCAGAACACTGCTCCCAGTCAAAATGAGGAATTCCTTCTTTCCCTCCAACCCAGACCGCCTGTGCTCTGGCACCTAGGAGACCACAAGCAGATTTTGTTTGTTCCTGTTTTGGCCAGGTTTATCTGGACTTAAACAGCCTGGGTCCAGCCAGACAGTAGGACTGCTGGGTACAGGTGAGCGATACACTGTCTCTCTTCAGAGAAACCCCCTCCGCGCTCTGACCGGGAGGCAGCGGAGGGGCTTAGAGGACCCGGGGCCAGGAGAGGGGACGTCTCTTTCACCCGCCCATCCCCTTCTTTAGTGCGGCGAGGCGAACTACAGCTCCCGTCATGCCTCGCTCCGCCCCACCCCGCCCCGCCCGTGCACGGCCGCGCGTTGCCCCACGGGAGTTGTAGTCAGCGGCGGCGGCGGCGGCGCTGCGGAAGTGNGCTCGGGGCTGGGGCGGGGGTGCCGCAGGGCTCTTCCCCTCTCCCGGCCGCAGGCACAGGGCACCCGCCCGCCCGGAGCCTCGGCCGGAGCCCTGCCGTGCAGAGCCTCCTTGCTGGGAGGCGGTTGCCATTCGCTCTGCTGACGTTGTCTCCTCAGAGACAAGCTGGAAGCTTAAAAGAAGCGTTTTAAGTCTAGATTGTGCCTTGGCTGCAAGGATGTGGCATCTCGGGTAAAGAGGAGGGTATCTTTTGCTCTGGCATTCAGCCGTCCTTCTGCTGCCTTTCTCAAGGTCTATTGTATTTCCTGTGTGAACAGGTTTCCATGATCCTGGGGTTGTGCCAGCCAGGTGGTCAACAGCCACTGCTTATTGACTTGGCAACCTCTTCTGCACCCTATTTTCCTCCTACGCACATGGGGAGCGAAGGTATTCTGATCCTGTAGTCCCGGGTGGGATATGTGTTCAGTGCAGGTAGAACAAGGCTGTTGTGTCTTTCTAGTAATATCTTTTGCAGTTGTTCTTCTGCTGTGTTTGACTTTTATCTGGCTCTTTGCTCTTTAGGTTAGTACATTCCTCACTCTTTTGTTATGTTCCACTTTGGGTGTATTTCTGTAAGAGGAAGTTCACAGTTACAGCCAACGATGAAAAAACACATTAATGCTAATAAAGGTTTTGTTCTCTTTAGGTGCAAGCGGCTCCCCAACAAGTGGCTGAAGACAAATTTGTATTTGATTTACCGGACTATGAAAGCATCAACCATGTAGTGGTCTTCATGCTGGGTACTATACCATTTCCAGAAGGAATGGGAGGATCCGTCTATTTTTGTTACCCGGACCAGAGTGGGATGGCAGTGTGGCAGCTGCTGGGGTTTGTCACTAATGAGAAGCCAAGTGCCATCTTCAAAATTTCTGGTCTGAAATCTGGTAAGAGTGGCAGGACATAGCAATCAGTGAAACAGATGTGTTCCTGCATGCGTAAGGAGACAAATGTGTGAAGGTGGTTTTGAACAAGAAGCTGCTTGAAAAGGCAGCCCACTCTGTGTTGTCAGATAGTTCTGAGCAGATGTACTAGAAGCAGCCTGTCAGCTTCATGGAAGTCTGTCTGTGTGTTAATGTTCATAGTGAAATTTCTCACTTGTCTTCTGTGGGGTATCAGTCTGGAAATTCCTCTGAGCAGGCTTGACATGTGTTTTTGTTCTTCTGCATAAAGAACCTGAGGAAAAATGATCCTGTAACTTCCCTAGCATGGTTTTTAGGCATTTGTCTGGACATGCCTGCAGTGTTTTCTTTGAACTTCTGCTGCTAAATGACTGTATCCTTTGTAGCACAGATAGTTTTTGTAGGGAGTAAAACCTGACTGATTTCGGACAGCCGGCGCTTCCCAGTGAGGTGCAGTTGCACTGTGTAAGTGTCCAATAGAGCATGTCGTCATTGAAAAGCAGCTTTGCAAATGTTTCAGTAATTTGGGTATAGGCCCAAGTCAGAGGATGCTGGTGCTACCTAAAAAAGGTGTGCATTTGTTTTCCTAAATATGGGAGGGCTTGCTATGTTCATTATAAAAATGACACGTTCCAACAGCACACTTTTGTCATGTTAAAGGCAGAGATTTGTCTGTCAAGCAGTTTAAAATGTTACAGTGATAGAGCAGTGCACCTCACTACACAGCAGGAAGGTTCTGGGGGAACATGGTTTCATATACTCCAAAGTTGTGTGTTTAGTGAAACAGTAAAGGGTATCGCAGGCGCTTTTGCCATGTTTCTGCTGCTTGAAAGACTCTCGTGTGTGCTTTCAGACAGCTTTGGGAGAAAATGTATTTTCAAGTGCTTTTTGCATGATTAGCCATAATTCTCAGGCAAGGGCTGTTCTTGAAGAACAAGAGAGGGATAAAAGAGAGCTGGAATCATTGAGATATGATCTTGACACTTGAAATCTGCATTTTGTTGAGAGCAACAAAGTTGTGTCCCTGTTTGTGAGCTCCCTCTGAAGCAGTGGTTGTACTAGTTTGTTGTTGTGCAATGCTTCATCTGTTTGGGCATAAAGAAAAGGCTTAGAAATACTCCCTGCCTTGGAATTATAAGGTTTTTTTGTTTTCAGCTGTGCCTGAAGGTGTGGTAGAAGTAGAAAACAAACACTGGACTTGGATTTTGCACCCTTACTGGAAGTATGTAAGATACAAGTGGGATAAAAGTTACAGAATACGTAGCCTTTTCCATTAGAGAGTTTGCTGTGCAGCATGCAGGGACGTGCATGATGCTGTTTATGCTCTAATGTGATGTCTGCATTTGAGACCTACACATAGGTAAGGGTTTTGATGTGGTGGTGCTGAAAGGTAGTGAGGGCTCGCTCTTTTGAATCAAGGATCCAGTGAAGGGAAAGAAAAGGGTGGAAAAATATTTTTCTGATACCAGTTGCTCTGCTGTGACATAGGGTTTGAATGTGAGAACCTGAGCTTGTGTTTCAGTACCAATTAACAACATGCTGTGTTCTCTGCATTTGTAAGGTTTGGAATGCTGATCACAGGAGCCAGGCATTGAAAATGTGCAGTGAGTTTCAGCTGGTGTAAGGATGGCAGTGTATGCTTTTATTTTGCCATTTTAGGCAGAATTTTTTCCAAGGGAATGGTTCCATGGGAGTGCATGCAAAGGGACAGAGTGGATGTCTTTTATTGATTAGATCATGACTGTCCTTCTAAAGTACTGACACATTCCAATGGAGCCTGTTGTTTGAGGATGTTATATTTTTATTGTAAATATCAGCTTCTCAGGTGAAGATGTTACAAGATGTAAAACTAATACCAGCTCTATTGTTTGGATTTTTATTAATGAAATTGTGTGATATTTGTATTCTGGTAGCTTTTCTTTAATATTTAAATACATTTTTCCTTTATGAAGCAAGCATCCATCAACAGTAAAGGTTGAGATTCTACGTGTCTGTCCTTGTTTGCAGAGACCTTGGCTGAAGCTGAGACTGAAAGTATGGGTTGAGAAAGGTCAGAAGTGAGGGCAGAGGGCTGGGGTGATGCCTGTGTGAGTGGTATGGAATTTGGGGGTGGTTTCCTGCCCAGTTCATTGTTTTCTTTGTGGCATTTGCAAAGTTGGAGGCCTTTCTGTTCTGTGGCTGTTTCTTTGACCTTTACTGTCTTGGTGGTTTTGAGCAGTTCAGATGAGACCTGGGGCTGCCCAGTCCTCCCTGAGTCAGAGGGAACCTAAAGTAGAGTTCTCTACTTTTTCAGAGCACAAACAGGTTCACAAGAACATGGGTTTGAATGAGTGAATCAAACAACTGTGCAGCAATGCTGCATGTTTCCTGTTTACTCTAATTGCTAAAATGTGAATTAAAGACTGGTTCCTAAAAAGAAAAGTTCTGCTGTCTTTCGCTCTCAGATC
Source organism: Pitta sordida (assembly GCA_013390025.1). Taxonomy (NCBI): domain Eukaryota; kingdom Metazoa; phylum Chordata; class Aves; order Passeriformes; family Pittidae; genus Pitta; species Pitta sordida. The sequence continues at coordinate 124,780 of WEKX01012334.1, read as the reverse complement.
ATATTTCCTCTTGAATTCATTTACTTCATCAAGAGCTTTAAAGTTTTGTTATTCTATTTTTTAGAGATTTCCTTGTGATCTGTTGTGGTTTTTAAATGTAGCAGTCACAGTGTCCCATCTATTGTGCTTGTGTGTCCTTGTGGCTGTGCTTGGACTCTGTGATATTTCTGTATTTTTAAGACAGGGAGATACCTCTGGTGGGAGCTGACGAGTAACTTTTACAGAAGAAACAGGGTGATTGAAGTTACACGGTCTGTTTGCCAAGTCTAATGTGTGCTGTTGATGGTGCTTTCAGGGAAGGGAAGTCAACATCCCTTTGGTGCCATGAACCTCCCGCAGACACCAACAGTGGCCCAGATTGGAATCTCAGTGGAACTGCTGGAGACCCTGGCTCAGCAGACTCCTGTTGCAAGTGCTGCTGTGTCATCAGTAGATTCATTCACAGAGGTAGCTTGGACATTCTGCTTTCAGACATTCTCCATGCTGTTAAAGTCTTCAGGACTGAGCCTCTGAAGAACCAATGGGGCAAGAGGGGAAGCTGCTGTAGAACTGAAATTTTGATGTGTTGAAATTCCTTTTTCTTACACTGAAAAACTCTCCTTAAAGGATTGGAATTTGCATGCTCAGTGTCATCAGGCCAACGGATTCACTCGTGTCAGTGTCATTCTGCCATAAAATTATTTATGATACTTCTTCATAGGAGCAGCTATAACTAAATACATGTAAGAGGTGGTGGATCTTTGGTCATTTGTAGGTGCCAAAGCTCCAGTGCACAGACTTGCAGGGATGGTCAAAAATTACCTAAAAGCCAAGGCAGAGCCAGGCATGGATGAAAATAGATATCCAAGTACTGCTGACACTTGAGAAATCCTTCTGATGTAGCTCTGCCGAATGACAGAATCATGCCCTTTCCCACAGAAAGATGGGTTTTTTCTCCTGTGGATCAGGCCCTGGGCTACAACAACATACGCCGTTTATTTTATCCAGCCTGTTAGTCTGAACCTCTGAAGATCCACAACCAGCTCTGGCAGTTAGTTGCCCATATAACAGCAGTTCAAGGCAAGCTAGACCTGCATGGTGGGTCTTGATTTCCCTAAATTATCCTTTAACATTTCAGCAGTTGGTGATGCTTTTCTTCAGGCCTTTTTTTCTTTCTCACTTTCCTTCCAGGTGCTTGCTGAGGAAGACTGGTAATTGAAGCAGTAATCCTCATACTGTAGCTGATGTTTTTTGGCAGTTTACACACATTACAGTTCCAACTAGGGAATGTTTCTTGGAGAGAGTTAGCACACCTACGAGTTGACCAACAGCTGTTTTTGTATACAGATAGCCCTCTTCCACTTCCACAGCCCTCTTCCACTTCCTCAGCGGCTTTGCAGTGTGTTCTTTTCAGCGATTAGGGAGGCCCATTTTCGGGACTGCGCCTGCGTGACCTGACATGCATGAATATTCAAAGTAGGCAGTCATGAATATGCAAATCCCCCCCCCCACGCCCCTCAAGCCACTGCACGAACCGCTGGCAGACCAGTTTGCCTGCATGTGCTGGCCCACACTCCTTGCTCACAGCGCCCAGGGTGCGGCTGCACCCGCCTGTGCCAGCAGCGCTGCACAAGAGACAGTGGGGCCATCTTGGCCACTGACTGTGCCAGCGCCATTCCCATGGTGATGGGCTGGCCACTCACAGCCAGCCGCTCACTCTCCTCTGCCCCGAGCAGAGAATATGAGCTTAAAAGCCAGACGTATTCCAGCTTAATCGCCTATTTTTTAACTTTTCTACAAAGCTTTTGTTTTGTCTGTTTGCGTGATTTTTTTGAAAGCAGGAGTTTGAAGTTCACGTAGGATTTTATGGTCAATTTCTGGAAAAGGTTTGTTCACTTTAGGCTTGACTGTACCTAAATACGTGAATTTATTGCCAAAGTAAAACATGGGCTTAAATTCTGCTAGTCTGGCCACTGCAGGGGCCATGTGGGAGCCTGCAAAATTCCTGGGGAATGCAGCCTGTCCTCAGCACCTCTCCCCATCACCAGGACACTGCTCTGCCAGTGCGCGGTCAGCAGCATTACCATGATGACAAGGCAGGCACCGGAGCCGCTGCTCTCACATGTTTAAGTGGTAGCAGAGCTATGTACAGCCGGCCCCAGCCGCTGCTGTGCCATGCCAGACGTGTCCCCCAGGAGGGAACACGCCAGGCAGAGCTCAAAAGTCCATACAGCCCTGTGGTGCTTCCTCCACCAGCTGCAGCTCCCACAGCAGCAGCAGCCACAGCCTGGCACTTGCTTGGGAGGTGGCGTGGGCTCAATGACCCCTTCATCACGATTCTCAGGGACTCCCCAGGCGCAGACGGGGCAGACGAGACCCCCTTTGCTCCCCTGAGTGCGCGAGGAACTTTGGGAGTGCCCCGCAGCCCCTCTGGAGCTGAGGGGGCGGGGCGACCAGGGAAAATGTGCATATTAATGAGCTGCCAGCCTACACTGACCAAGGGCTGCATGGGGAGGGTTCAAGACCTGCAGTACTGTGGTGTAGGAGGCCTGACTGTAGTACATTTAATTGAGCTTTTCTGGAGTCATTAGGGGCCAATGATGTATAAATAATATTTCTGATTGCACCAATTTTTATTAGAGTAGCAGTTAAGTCATAGTAATGTGCCACTTCAGGTCATGTGCAAGGTGGCTCATGGATTTTTCTGGTAATAGTATTTAAAGGAAAAAGCCTGCCTCATGATTGCATAACATTTTTACAAATATTATTTTCAGTTAGGTGGATTTTTGTATTAAAAGCGTGAGTAGCATCTTAACTGAAATTGTATATTGCCTTCAAGGCATGCAGTTGACCCAAAGACTGAAGAAGAAGTTATTCCTACAGAGAAAATGTATGATGCCAAAGTTGAAGGAAACCTTTGAGGGAGTTGATTGCAGAGGAAGGGCATATATGACTATGTTTGTGAGTTACTAATGGTTGTCTTTTACTATTTGACATCATCCGTTTGGAACTGCTGTGTTAAAGCAATAGAAGTATTTCTTAAAAGGCTACCCTAAATTAAGGAGTTGCTCCCCCATTACATTTTTAGTAAGCTTCATGAAGATGTATGATTGAATATGTTTATTTAATTGTTGAGAAAGAAGCAGGACAAAACCAGAGTTCTGCTTGTGAGTGGGGTGAGACTGAGGGTAGGCTCCTGGGTTCTGGGACATCATTGCTTCTGCTCCTTTTGTCAGAGCAGGTGGAGGGAAGCACAAGACTGTGCATATATTGACTCAGGCTCTGTTTTCCTGCATCATTTCACTGTCCATGAAAATTGCTCATTCTCTCACCAAAAAAATGCATAGCTTTATTTTCTAAATAAAAAGGGAAAAAAGGACTTCTGTATTAGACTGGCTGGGAATGTCCCACAAACTCAACCTCTGCACACAGGGCTTACTACTGCTTGGCCTCTCTTTCGCTCTTTTGCTTCCTTATTCCTACAACTTTTGTTCCTGCAAGATTTTGTAGCAAAGGATGCCAGGATAGCGGCCCTTCTGTGGTGAATGCTACAGGAAATTGCCCTGTCTCTGAAGTCTGGCAGGTTATAAGGAGGCAGATTGCAGTTTTCAGCTGGTTTAACAACCAGTGTTTTGCTGGAAGCTGGAATGGCAGCTTTGACCTGGTCTGCAGTTCCTCTGATAATTTAATTTGGAGGAGAGGAACAGCTCTTGTCACTGCATCACTTCTTCTTTGCAAACAGAAAATGTTTTTTCCCAAAGCTGTTTATGCATCTGGATGAAATTGAGCAGGAGAGAGCAAGTGAAGATACTGAAAATGATTTGTGGATACTGGGTGGATCTGGGAGCAAGTCTGAGAATTAATGTTTTGATCAATTCAAAATGGATGTCCCTGCACTGATTATATCCACTTTCCCATTGTGTTTTAGACAAAAATGCTAAATATTTTACTTGATATAAGAATTGTATATTTGTTAAACTTTTGCACAAAAGTTCAAAATGAGAAAAGACCTTAAAAATGTCTCTTTTTTTCCAGTTCACTCAGAAGATGTTGGATAACTTCTATAACTTTGCTTCCTCGTTTGCTGTTACTCAGGCACAGATGACCCCAAATCCATCTGAAGCTTTCATTCCTGCAAATGTAGTTCTGAAATGGTAATGGCAATGACCTCTTGTAACAACTGTTCTTCTTTTCTAGGCATTACCCCATCTGATTTCTAAGCATTGAACTACTGTCTTGCTATTCAGTGAAATGATGCAAAAATGTTAAAAAGTGGTGGTTGTTGTTTAGTATAGAGAGTTCCTGTCCACTGTTTTTGTATTTGTCACCTTTTTTATTAGAAAAATGCTATACAACCTGTGGAATTTTTATTGCTTCTAGAACTGTTGCCCTTGAGTGCCAGCTCAGTTGCTGATAATGCAAATGCTCTGGAATTTTGGGAAGACAGAACACACTGACACTTGACAATTTGTGCTTACTTGTTATATTTTCCTAGACATAGTTCCAGCACAGCTTCATTATTTGAGAATATGTGAGAGGTAGAGAAATCATGTTGTTAGTTGATGTTAAAAAGTGATCATGATCCTTGAGTGTAAATACAAAAGTCTGAGAGTTGTTTTCCAGGGACTGATTGAAGAAATAACTCTCTGGGGATATCCTGTGTAGTCTGGAGATAAATGGTGAGCTGTGGGAAGTCCTTTAGCATGTCTGAAAATTTCAGCTGAAATTCTGCATGTCCGAAAATGCCTGTTCCAGTCTGTCAGGCTTGCTAGCTCATCTCCAGTGTCCCATGAACTGAGAGGTGCTAAGCTGACTGTGCACCTCAGATGGAGCAGCACTGAAGGAGTAGTAGAGGGACAGCAGACCTGGACACAGAAGCAGGTGTTGCCTGGTTTTCCCAATATTACAGTGTATCCCTAAATGCATCATGTTTCCTTGGTTTGGTTTTGCTGGGGTTCTTTTGTGAGATACCTGGCCTGATTACTTAGATGGTGGACAGCCTCTGATTCACACTTCTACCTGCCCAAACTTTGATTTCCTAGCCCCAAAAATGTCATGCACAAACCAGCCACTTTTAATTCATGGAATCATAGAATCATTTAGGTTGGAAAAAAACCTTTAACATTGAGTCTAACCACTCACCTAATGCTGCCAAATCCATCACTAAGCCACAGCCATAAGCACCATGTCTACATGCCTTTTAGCCACTGCCAGGGATGATGACTCCCCACTTCCTTGGGCAGCCTGGTCCAATACTTGACAACCCTTTGCGGGAAGAATTTTTTCCTAATAGCAAACCTAAATTTACTTACAATTTTACCAAGCTTGACTGAGCCTCCTCTGGGAAATTCTTTAATGATACACAGTACATCTTCTTAAAATACACAAGTCTAACTGTGAATATTCTTGATACAGAAATGGAAAGGGGGGATTGGATTTACTAGCTTCCTGATGTGGAGTAGATGTTCTTCATCATGTTCTCTCTATAGACTAATTATTTGTATCCTTTTCTTAAAAAAAAATAATTTTGTATGCAGCACTATTATTTTTTGGTTGGTTTTTTTTTTTTTTCTAGGTACGAGAACTTCCAGAGGCGTCTGACACAGAACCCTCTCTTTTGGAAAACATAAGCATGAATTCTGTCATTTGAAGTTCTTTCTAAACAGTGTTACCTGAAAGATGCATCAAGTAACTACTGAAGATTTTTTGGGGAGGGAAAAAAACAAACGATTAGTCTGAATAGACAAACTTGTAACTTTTATATGACTCGTGAACAGTATTTAAAATTAAAATCAATGAAAATTACTTGTCTTCATGTTCATTTATTTAATTGAAGTACTTGGCTGCAACAAGATGTCAGTGTTCCATGTGCAGGCATAGAAATATTTTTTGCAAACTGCATTTAAAGTGGAAAAAAATTGCAAGATGAAAAATGGCAGCACTGTGTCAAGAGTTGTGTGGTATTTTGGGGTGTTGAAAGCAAAACAAATGCAGTTCTTCCTTATTCTGAAGAGTCATCTGGCAACTGACAGTATGGTGATGGTTTTCCTGCAGGTGTTTGCATTATGAATTCTTGTCACTGTGGACAACCACATGGTACAGCAGTATTTCCCTATTTGGCAGTAGGATACTGAGTTTATCTCTAAATCCCTGTCTTCAGTTTCTTCTAAATGAAAGTGTAATGAAGATGAATTTTTTAAACCTTGGCTGTTCTAGGAGAATTATTCCCAGTAATAAGACAGAGTAAAACCTTATTTCCCTTTGAAGGAGATGTGAGGTGTCTGACACTGGTGCCTAGGAATGGTTATTGGCCCCAAAGGCTGTGACACCTGCTCATAAATTTTTAGGGTTTGGGGGTGGTCTGAGTAATTCTCACAAGGAGTGCAATTTCAGGTGAGCTCGAGCTCGCCCTTCTGCTCACTAGACCTTGATTAGCTTGATCAGAAATATCATTCTGAAGAATGTATCTTGGGTTTGTATCTTTGGTTTTACTTTCTGTAACCAAGGACTAAGCCTCATTCCCAAACCACAGGCATGAAAATAATGAAGTTTATGTTGGCTTCAGTGAATGGAGAACGAGGCCTTTAAGGATTCCTTTATCAAGTCCTGTCAGTCTTAAATACAATTGTCCTGAGAATGGAACCATGTTCACGGAGAAGCAGCAATGAGGGATGTTAGCAGAGGCCCAGGCTAAACTCCCTACTCACAATGGGTCATTAGGATCACTGTGTGACTTGTTGAGCTCTGCTGCAGGCTGTGGTAGTTTTGTTACACAGATGGCAGATGCCTCACATAGCTAGCAGTACCACAAGTGGACCAGGAGAGACGGAGGGACCAAATGGCAGTTGGAGTGGTCATTACTCAGGTTCTCACACTTGCAAGGAAGCATCTGCCTGATGCAGAAGTAAAATAATTAACACTTGATGGGCCTTTGCAAGGCCTCATGAGTTGCAGCATGACCCAACAGCCTTACAGCATCAGCACAATTTCATTAACAAAGGAGTGAATGGTTTGTAAAAAAAAGAGGTACTGGCTAGAATTTTCTCATCTGTCTGGCCAGAGCTGCCCTCTATGACATGGTCCTTGTCACTACTTGTTGCAATTTCTACAGCCCTTATTATCTGACACGGTTTGATGAAGAATAAGTCATACAACCTAAAGGTATATAAACCTAAGGGTCCTGTATGGGCACTGCCTGTCACTTGGGAGTTGTAGTAACAAGGTACTTCTTTTTCTGGCCAAAACTGCATGCTGGTTATTCCAGGCTGCTGGTGGGTTTGTTGTCTGGGTTTCAGGAAGCCAGACTAGACCATGTGGGTGGGACTCCATCCTCCTTCCATATCAGAGGTTCCTTTCAAAACTGCTATGAAAATATGAACTGATTAATTCCTGCAGGTTGTCTGGATGGCCAAACTGTGCTCCTCAAGCACAAGTGCTTTTCCTTTCTCGACTGTGAAATACATGATTCTGGTGGGTTACACATTTACTCACATCACGCATAGTACGATCTCTGTGTGGGATGCTTGAGGAAATGGGCGTTCACTTTATCCAAGGAAATTTAATGTAAGAAAACTCCCTTGGAACAGCACATTTTTTGTCATTCCTAGTTCTGCCTGATGAATTTGGGATTTGTCTTCAGCCTGCTAAACATCTTTCCCTGTGGATTCAGCATCCTTCTGAGGTGACCTCAGAGACAGGCAGGGGAAAGGAGCAGCACCCAACAGCCTACAGAGGAATGGGCTAATGGACACTCCTGTGGGCATGGCCTGTGCGAGAGAGCTGTGATCACAACACAGGCACAGGCTCCTGCTGGGCACTGGGTGTGTTACAGGAGTACAGCCAGTTCTTACTGCTCTGCATTAGCCTGTCCCATTCTGCCCATGGATCCACTCACTGACCAGCCTTATGTGCTTCAGCAGATGCTGCATTTCCTACTTCACCCAGCTTTTGTTCCAGAGGTTCCTGTCCTGAGAGATCAAAACAGTCTTTAGTGTTTCTTCGTGATGTGAATGATAATCAAGATTTTTTCAGTTCACCTATCAAATGCCTTTCCTTGAGGCTGCAGGAAGCCTGAGCACTCCCAGTGCCACTGTGGAGTGCTCTCCCAACCACACCCCCAGGTCCACAATGTTTCAGACTCTGTTGACCCCACAGACTTCCCACAGAATGAACTGTGAGGTACAAGGGCCTTTGCTATTGCATACACACTTATTCATATGGTGCCAGCATTTCTGTAGCTGCAGTAAAACTGGAGGTTAACCGCTTTCTCCAAGCTCCACTCCCACCTGTATCCCTCTTCAACTAACAGGTGTTCCCACTCTGCAGGAATTTCAGTTTCCTCCCTCCAGCACTCAGGCTTCTACCCGGTTTAGCCCAACTCTGCGGTTTTTACACTTGGCTCCCTGTGCCCCCTTGACCAGTCAGTCATGGGCACAAGAAGCAGCATGATGGACACTTGGCTTGTGCAACAAGAAGACGGTCCAGAATCCTGCTCAATCAAACATTAGCTGTGGACAGAACTGTGGTATTACTGCAGCTCCCTGGTAGTGAGGACAAGGATTTAATATCAGGGAAAAAATGAAAAGGGAAAACAATCATGTATTACAGACTAGAACTTGTAAACTACTTGCCAGTTCTGGGCTTCATTTTTTGCAGGTTCCCAATGACAAATCAAAACTGGCTTAGTCATGTTACTTCAAACTGAACAGGTTCAAAGATTTACAAACAGAGCATTTACCAACTTCCTAAACTGTAACAAAAAGGAAAAAGCAATCTCCTGAAAGTTAGACGCACACTTAACAAGTCAGTAGCAGAAAGGCCTATTTAACTTAAACTACTGATCAGAAAAGCACCATTAATAATAATGATATATATAATAATAATGATAGTGCACTTGTATTTACATAATAACTTCACAGGTTCCTCTCGAGTAACATGTTATAGTGAAGGACAAGAAGGGCACAGTAGGGAGCAAACTATGTAAATGGTTGAGCCTCAGTTACCAGCCTTTCTCATCCAGATATACAACATCCTGGACCACTTCCAGAACACAAACATGAGCATTTCAACTACATGCTGATACACACAAGTAGTTGAGTAGTTGAACACAGATTATCACTGCCATCTTATCCATTTTCCCCCTTTCATTTTTATTAACTGTACATATTTTCAATCTATGTGAAACAGTATTGACTTTAGAATTCTTTACTTCTAAGGCAAGTAAAACACTGATGAGGCTATTTGGGAATAATGACAGAAGCAATTAAAATATATTTCCAGTAGCTACCTTTGAGGTAACTGCAGTAACTAGACAGCCAGAATTCAACCAGCAGAGCAATGTGATTCAAAAAAGGAAAAAAAAAAACAGTGAGGTTTTTCCCCCTAATCAATAACAGAAACAGTGAAATGTTCATCCCAATTTGAGATTGTTAAAACTGAAATCAATTTCACCCTAAAACTAAAGGAATGAGTTAAAAATATTTTTAGAAATTATTTAACATTTATCTATACTATATTCCTAAGTGTAGCATTTCCTTTGGCATGGTCCCTGGGTAATAGCTTTATTAGGTTTTCAGTTAAAAAAAGACACAAATACAACTGCATGTATAAATAAATCACATTTCTAGAACACACTTACATGATAGCTGTTGTACACAAAGAAATTTTATAGGCTGTAAGTGAAAACTCATTGTGGGAAATAATTAAAATGGACAATTCAGAAAACTTTACAAAAATACTTCTTTTTATTAAAAGCAGCAATTGCAAGCAGAACAATACACAGAATGTAAACATCACTAAGTTCAGCTCCAGCCTGCTGAACCTTCGAGAAAGTCTACACTAAATGCATCTACTGTACTAGCAAGTTAACAGACTATATTATAATTTGAAAATATATTTTCTACTATGAATTAAGAAAAAGTCATTTATCGTAATCTGTCCCAGCGCCAGATACTGGCATCATCACACACAGCTATAAGGATACTGCTATCCCTGCTAAAACTGGTCTGTCGAATGGCAGCAACGCATTTGGGATGAGTAAGAGTCGTACACCTATAAATGAAAGAAAAGTATTCAGCTGAAATGTGAAATCTGGACTTGCTACTACATTATGGAGCACTGTTTCACAAATCACTGATTTATGTGACCTAAGAGGAGTTGAAGGGCAACAGCAGTATGGCCTTCATGGTGTATTTTGTATTCCAAATGTAGACTTGGGAGAGCAGTGGTTTCCTGTTCATCGGCCATTGCTTCTGATCCACCCAAGTTTCATGGAGGCAAAGACTGAAAACTTATTGAATCACATTTAGGACTTCATAATCAATGTTATTTCCCGGTAGTTAAGAACAAAATATTGTAATTGGGTGATTAAAGACTGCAGCATTTTCAGGAACTTCATACATTAATGTGCACATGCACATATACACATGAACTATATATCAATATATAGGCATGTATAATATAAAGGCTCTATAAAAATAAAATGCATATAGCACAATCTCCTTTAGTACAATGGTAAGTGTCCCCACTTGGCATGTGGGAGACCCGGGTTCGATTCCTGCCAGGGAGACAGTGTTAGAGTTGGACTCGATGATCCTTGTGGGTCCCTTCCAACTCAGAATATTCTGTTATTCTGATTCTGTTCAATCTCACTTACATATAGAGTGTATATTAATTTTATATAACACAGGGGTTTGGGAGTGGGTTTGTTTTATGGTTCTTTTGGGTTTAGGGGATTTTTTTTTGCATTTGTATGTTTACATACATACATATATATCTATCTATATGTATCTAAAAGACATGCCATAAAATTGCCTGCCCACACAGGTGAGGAATTGTTTTCTCCACACTGTGCTCGTTACTGTCCTTTCTGTCCCTGTCCACACTCTCATTACTCCAGTCCTTTCACCCATCTCACCTTTGTCATGTGCTACACTCACCTAGCACATATCCTCTTAATTGCTTTGCAAAATTGCCACCCAATTAGTTTGTAAGTTCTGTGAGGAATAAATTGGGGTTTCCTATATCTACACATGGCACCCAGCACAATCTGATGGGAGCCTAGTGGCACTACTCAAATATAAACTATGAATCAGTGAAATATGATAAGCCTTAACCTTCAGTGGCTCCTGAAAGTAACCAGTATTGTCAAAGAATTTCTATAGTTATCCGTAAAGGAAAAAGGAAAGTACCCCAACTCCCTCTCTTAGCAAAATTAAAATACTTACTTGGCTTTATGAGGATCCTCTATTTCTAAATCCCAAACATAAAGTTTGCCAACCTGATTGCCCAGAGCAAGCATCTTTAAAAAAAAGAGGATAAAGGAGTTTTAAAATACTTTCTCAAAGGATGGAGTCAGAATTTTAGAAAGGCTCTATAGCTGATAATTTGCATGTGAATGTTTAAACATTAATAACTTAATGAGTTTCTTCGAGGGTTTAAAAGGCCGTAAAATTTTCCTCTTTTCTTCCATTTATCACTCTCTGCAGATAGAGGAGGAACATATCAGCAAACATACCTTTGGTGGAAAGCAAGTACTATTTACTTGGTGGAATTTTTTCTATCAGGCAGAACCCAAAATGAAAAATCTGGAGCTCCTCCAGTTTCATATAAAACCCCCTGCAGTAAACCATTCTGCATGAACCAAGACTCTTCTTATGCCCATAAACATGGAATAAGTGAAAAGCTACACACCTTCACATCCAGAAAAGTCAAAGCTGGCACATACCTTTTGCCAGAAATCCATGGAAAATCTCATGTACCATATGTCACATTGGCTGTAATCAAATCTACCAAGAATGGTCACATTTGACTCACTGGGCTTGATTTTATCTATATCATCTTCCATCTTGCCAGGTTTCCAGCAAACAATGGCATTTTCACAAGACTGGAATAAAATAATGAAAAAAAAATCACCTCTACTGCACCATCAGTCTAAGTAAACATTTCACCTCACGGCCTGCCCAATGCTATTACAAAAAGTACAACTGCAAATCTCACCTCTGTCCTTATGTCACAGCCACATCACCAATACATCACTGTCCCCCGCTGGGAACCTGGTGCCCACATAGCTTTGCCAGGTGACAGGACTGCTGGAGCCCTCCCCCTCACCCGTTTCAGAGCAAGTCAACCAGACGTGCTTAAACACAATTTCATAAGCAGCTCAAACTTATTTTGGTTTAAGGATTGTTTACCCAATCCCTTTGACCAACAGGACTGTGCACTCACCAATTTCTGCATCAAGGCAGTTGCACTGCCTGGTTTAGTATCTGCAAGCCAATGTTACTAGTGGACATAACACATTAATCAAAGTTACTCCATTACAGTAACCAACCCTCAGCTCACCCTTTAGCAGCAGGATCCCTAAACAGTATCTGCAGATTCCCTCTGTATGTGTTCCATGCAGATTATGGTTAGCTGGTACCCTGCACTTTTAGCAGAGGTACAGCTGTAGGAACAATTTTAAGTATAAGCTGCTTATCCACATATCATGACAGCTGACAAAATTCAAAATACACTCCACAAATTCATCTGAGATAGGACAGTAATTTAACCCTAAGACTCAAATGCTAGTAAACTTCTACTGCTTAGGAACAAGCAAATAAATACAATGAAGCTGAAAAGGCTGCAAATTACCTTGGAAAGAATGAGATCTCCCAGCCACCGTACACAGTCAACGTAGTTTCTGTGTATGTCTCTCGTAGAAAAGTCAGGAAAGTGAATTTTCTGGGAAATAAAAGGCCTATGGAGAAAATTACCAAGTGAGATTCAGAGAAACACAGAAGCAAGTCTAATTTTTAACAGCCAGTTTTAACATATCTCAATGTTAAAAAAACAAGCCCATCTTCTCTAACAGTTCTATAACTAAGTAGATTTTGTATGCTGCTTTTTTCTTTTTAATTATAGGAACAGTCCCTGTTCTCATCCTCAGTTCTAATGAAATAAATAGTTTCCCATGTACAAGCCTTGCAGAGACAGTGCTGAGCAAAATAACTTCAGATGCTGAATTACAGCTCCTCTCACCAAATACTTCAAGAATTAAAGCTCAGTTTTCCTGATGCTGCTTCTGCAACATCTAAATTGTTAAATAGAAATGCACACTATTAAAAAAAATCATCATTTTAAAAAAAGCACGCTAAAAAAAAGCATCATTTAATATTTGGTAACATTACCAAAAAAAGCGAGAGTATTTTCACAGCTAGTCTCATTGCTGAACATGTTCAGTGTGTTTTAGACTCTTCAATTCTCTCAATGGTTTAACTGGAAGTTAAGATTAAAAAGTTGAGGAACTTCATAAAGGAGAATTTTTCTATCATGTATCTTGCTATGTTTACTTGATAATTTACTCATATCTGAGGTCAAATCAGCGAATGATGAAAATGAAGGTTTATTACTAAAGCTCTGTCCCCACCCCAAAAAGTTAAATAACACACAATAATTAACTACTCAATACAAAACTATCTGCCACATTTAATTAAACAGATCTGATTCCCTTCTAGAAATTTTGAGATGAGATGAAGAAAAGCAACTGACATATGGAAACACATGAATTATAAGATTTAACATAATTCTAGACATTTTCCAGTCAAGAAAATAAGAAGTAATCAAGGTAATTAAAAATAAGTCTCAGGACTTGGAATTCAATAAAATAAAATAAATATGAATAAGACACATATTCTAGAGAGCTCGAGTACCCAGCACAATATCCAGGTCACTCACTACACCCAGAAACTCCCAATTTGGAAAGAAATTAACATGGATCATTTACAGGAATATTTATTTTTGCAAAAACAGTCAAGAAGTCAAAGACTACATACCTGTTGGTTTTATTTGGGTTGTATTCATAAGACTCTTTGATTGCATTAATCATTCTCTTGGAATTAATTCTCCAGAGTTTTAGAGAGTGATCCATCCCACAGGACATGATTTTTTCACCCAGAAGATCGTAATCCTATGTATATAAAATAATTTTGAACACCCCCAGCCCAGGCTGCATTATATCAACTCAGATTTTATTCCAACATTTGCACCAAAACAGTATTTTGTGTGTAGAGAATGCAATAAAGCTGCATATTTCAATTAGAAAAATACTAAGAATGTAATCCAGTTCACAGCAAAGCAGCACAGTTGCTTAATAATTACATTTACTCTCTCTCAAGAAAGAGAGGCATATTCAACAGCACTGACAGACAATGAATCTACAGCTAATTCTCCTCCCTCAGTAAATTCCCTAGGAGAAGCTTTGGCACAATTCCAGGGCTACAACATGGATGGACTATGCAGTGTCAGGCTGCCTACAGATGCACCTCTCACCTTTCAGGTTACACAGCAGGAATGGAAACTGTATCAAAAGTTAGCTGTTATTTGCTGGGTATCAGTGTCTGTTCACAGCCACTGAAAAGCAGTTTAACCCAACTGAAATAGCTACTTTCCTTCACTACCACTTCTCTGAAGGTTTATTTGCTTATGCTGCTTTGACTTGATAAGACCCCAAGAACTTTAGAAGTGGGACCACCTTGAAAAAGTTTTACTCTTTCTAGCCCCACTGAGCTCTACTTTGTTCACTTCTAGGCTGCACTGTAAGAAAACTGGCTACTGAAACACAGAGAAAGTGAGCACCTGTCCTGTCTGTAAGAGGTGGCCAGACCAATCAAACCACCTCAGGCTGGTCTATCCCCTTAAAAAAGTATTTATGCACTTCCCGTTGAGTTTTTTAAGTAGCTATAATATCAAAACAGTGCACAAGAGGACAAAAAGTTGCTTACTACCCTTTGTAGATCTAAATCACTGCCCCACAGTCTTCCACTTACTGCACTTAACACCTCATCCCTGTGCCCTTCTACTCCTCCAAATATTGCAACCAGCGTGTCTGTCTGGATGTTCCACAGTCTCAATGCATGATCTATAAAGAACAAATAAAATTACATGCTGCTTTTTATATGTACATTCGAATCATATATTTCAGCTTAACCACTTTCAGTAACAGGTGTTTATGTAAACATCAGAAAAGCACTGAATTCCTCTTTGGTTGTTAGAAACAACAGAACTGCATTAACTAAAATTGCCATTACAACTAAACTACTGTTAGGAGTAATTTTTTAATTGAGAAAGTGTGCCCCACCCTCTCCCCTAGGGACAGCTTCTAGCAAAAATACACTTGGATCTTTAGATCACCCAAAAAACAAAGGAAAGTCTGATCTTGGATAAACATGTTTTAGTCAGTCTTCACTTAAAAACAATTTTATGTATCAAAAAATGCTGGAATTCCTTTCAGCCATTCTAACAACAACATTCAGAAAACTTTTGATTTTCCTTTTTTTAACCTTTAAAACGTTACTCTTTATGAACCACAGATTGTGACGATGGGAAAACCTGCTTATACAAGCAATACATATATTTGTTCAAAGAAAGTTTTAACAATCTCTAATGAAGAATTGCTAGTGCATTTCACATGTGGAAACAGGAACCTCTCAATATTTCCCTTTTGGACTCCACCAGGACACTGCACTGAACTACAGCAACACCCACAGTCCCAGGAGGGACACAGAAGGCCACTCAAGCCCAGGCATTTTCCTCTTTTTCTATTAATCTCTCAGCCAAGCAGTTCTAAGAGCCCAAGTATTCTTCTCTTCCATGACAGTACCTGGTCCAGAGACTGCACACTAAAACTTGTAGAATTATGGCTAATGTCCAAAAGTTATTAAAAAGAAAACCTAAAAACATATAGAACTCAAGAAAGTGAATGTTTACAGACACACAGCACCAACTTGACAGTTGCAAGTATCAGAGAGGTTGCCTGTTCTCACATAGCTTCATCAGTAACTCCAAAAACGCTAAAGTCAAAGGTGTCCTTACGTGAATGATTCCAACTCCAGTATTCCTGAAGGCTAGCTCTAGTGGCAGACCATTCCCTTACATAACAGAACAGTCCAGATCTGGAAGTTGTGACTGCTGAAACTTTCTGGACAAGAAAGACACCACACCAAAAGCTCCCTTCACTAATACACTTCCTACAAAAAGTCCAACTAAAGCTCTCAAGCAGCAGAGAATCCAGTTTTTCCCCAGGAACACGGTGGTGAATGCTGCCTGCAGCCCTAACCCTTCCACACTAGGTGGCAATGTGATTCTGACTGTCAAAGTGCAAACCCAAGGCTCCCGATCCTTCTTTCCTGAAAAGCAGCACTGTTCACAATCCCTTCGCACCACACGGCAGAGTTATGGCTATTGTGGGCCACGGATTCCATAAGTACAAGATATATAGCTATTAAAGAGCGTGATTTGCCTTTAACTATCAATGTGAACTTCTTAAGTTGCAATTCATTAAAAAAATTCACTGTGTTGGCATTTTCAAGACCAAATCCCAATCCAAAGTATCCTGTCTTATACAAAAACAGAAGAGGGGTTTTTTTCCTCACCTTTGCTTACAGATAAAAGAAGATTTGGATCTCTTGGATGGAATTTCAGTTCATTGATTGCATTTCCATGGCCCACGTAGTGCTGGGATAAAATTCAGAGACCAAGTTACCACCTCCCCTCATGAACATACTTAGGAAACAAGTTTCATGTCTTACTGAAACACAAGCTGTATCTCAAAGTTCTGAGCACTCACCTTTATGCACTGCATTGTAATAGGATTAATTATCCTAATAATACCCCTGGACCCTGCCACAGCCAAGAGGGGATGGCTTGTATTGCTGTCATACGTCCACGCACAGGTATAGAAGTTTTCATCTGCCTACATCATCTTACGTTAAGGCACACAGAACAAACAGGAGATTTATTCGTTAAACAATGTGATTTTATTTTAATCAAACCTGTTGCTATTTTATCCCAAGTGCCCAGGAGTTTCTGCTGGACCAATGAAGAATGAGATGCATACTTGATTACACATCTGCAAATACCAGCAACATCACCTTTTCTACAGATGCCAATTCCTCACTTCAGCTTCACAACACCTTCTCTGTCCTGGCATCACCTTTGAACTTCTTCTTCCAAGACATTCAAGGACTGGGAATAATGAATCAAGACTGGTTTCACAAGTCACTGACTTGTGTCCTGCAAATGATCAACATATATTATTAACACTTCAGAGCATGAAACCTAATTCTTGGGCTTTAAACCCAGTTCCAACTCACAGGGGATCTGAGACCACTGTGAAGCACTGAAATATTTTAAGAATATTAGTGTTGGGAAGATTAAATTGATGGAGAATCAGTTTTCAAATATTTGAATACAGTATGGTCCATGAGTCTGCATTTTTCACATTTTTTCAAGAGGACGGACTCTAGGATGCGGGAAAGAGGCAAGACTTGGACCTAACGTAAGGAATGCACCACACGAGCAAAGCATGATATCACAGACAAAACCTTTGTATGCTTTTTCCTACAAAACTCATATGATTTTTCATTAAGAGGAAGCAAACACATGGGGTTTTAACTTAAAAGGATACATCAGCATCCACATAGGACTGCAACAGCCGGATTTCTCCTTGGGAATGACATTCATATAGAGTAACCTGGAGAAAAAAGCAGAGACAAAATAGTGGGAGGGACTGCTCCTACTTGTGATACTTCAACAGGAAATCACAGTACCTGTGAATTGGCTGCCTGCTGGGGAGAGGTAATATGCCTCTGGTTTATCGTATACATCATCCATTTTTTTCCAACAGCTGGAAATGTTTCAGTAAAGCACCACCCCAGGACTTGTCCTGCCCAGATTTTAAAGTCTACTATTTAAAGTGTCTTAGTAACATAAGCTCTTGTTGGAATCAGTTATTGCAGCCATCTCAAACATGACATGGTCTTTTAATGAGTCACTGACACTTTGCTTAAACTTAAGTTTAGCACTTTTGGTGACTTGCCAGGTGGAACAAACCTAGAAATGAAAGGCTTTCTTGTTTATTCTCAACATTCACATAGAATGCAAAGCGGGAGTTATTTTTAAGACTGAAATGACATACATCCTTGTTCAGAAAAAAGACTATAAATTCACTCCACACAGGCCATTAATTTCGCTGTTGAGCTGCCTGGCACATCGCAGACAGTGGCTATCCTGTTCTAGAGCGTACGACCTTTTGGAAACAGTACCATTCCTGAAGAGCAATTTCATTGAGAAGATACATTTTTGCACCTCTTTTTCTTATCCTGTATGCACATTACCAAAGGACTTGTTTCTTGAGTACATTGGTTAATTCCCAAGTAAATAACATGTGACTTCCTCAAACAATCCAAAGGATTCAGTTCTCCCTCGTAACAGATGGGATAACCTTATTTGCCTATATTAAGCAAACTGTGTCCATACTGAACACGGGTAAAGGGATTAGGTAGGAAAACAGAATGCATGGAGAAGCACATGGGAGGGTGTACAGTGAAAAACAGATTACTCACTCTGTTGCTGCCTACAGTGGCAAAAACGAGAGGATCACCTTCTTTACTGTGCCAGTTAAACTGGACTCCAAACAAAGGCTGCCCGTGGTCCTCCTATAGATGTAAAGTAAGATTAGACATAAAAACCCAACAAAACCCACATCCAAATTACTGCTGTAAAGTTCAGCTGTGCTGGTAAACAGTTTAATTGAGAAGTTTCCCTCCTCAAACTACCAGGTTCACATCCAGTATAATTTCAGATAGTGAACAGCTAAAAAGGGCAGTTTTGTAACACCACATTTTAACTTGGCTGTCTTAAGGGAGGTTAAAGGAATATTCTGACAAACACAACCCTCCCTTTTCTTTCCCCATCAGGCTTTTAAATAGTAAAGGGGAAGAACTGTTGTCTCAGTTACGGCCAGAAGTTGGCAGAACTCCCAAGTTATATTTGCAGCTCTACTATCCTGTTTTGCAATTTTCAACACGGCAACCCCTACATCTAAGGTAACATCTACATGCATCTTATATCACTGTAATTATTTCTACACAAGGGATTGCAACTTAGCAGAGAATGATTAGGACAAAGAGGAATTACTCTGGTTTAAGGATGGAGAAATGTAATTTAACTATTACATTACAGTCAAGCCTTGTAACTTCGTCACAGACATGAGGAACTCTCTCCAGCATGTCACAATACTGCTGTAAAGTTCATGTCTGCTACGTGTTCTCAGATCTGATAACAAACAGTTACCACAGAAACACCAAATATTATTTTTATACAGCTTACATCAGTTTAACAGGGAAGAAAAAAGGCAGATATGTTTATGAATTGCGATGAATATGGTGGTGCTTGTTAATAATTGATAACAGTATTCTGGCCTGTCCTGACAGGATGTTTTCAGCAAGAATAATGTTCATTAAAGTGCCTCCCCACAGGGGACTGTCTGGGACACTGAGGGCAGGAAGGAAGTGTCTCATGACGGCTGTTCAGCAGCCTTCAAATGGCAGTGCTTCACAGACAGCCCCACAAGTTCTACCCCTGGCAGCTCTGCCCTATCCAACAACCAAAGAATAAATTCAAGGGGGGGTGAGGGTAGAGAGGCTAACACTATTCAAAAAAAGAAAAGTAAAGGAAGTCTGGAATAATTTAAACCAGCATTATTTATTGAGAAAGGCAGTATCTGATGTTAACAGAAATATCTAGAAGACCCCGAAACAAAAGGGAGAAACTTTTTCAGAGACGAAGGCCCTCCTGCAATTCTTCAGAGGTAACAACTTTCAAACCTGAATACTTGTTAAAAAGAATTGTTTGAAGCTTAAAAAGTATTACCCATGAAAACACCAAATAACAAACTTTATGTGATGAGGGATATGGGGTACTAGGAAAGGGGAAAGTATCAAGGTTATCAGTGTGTAAAAGCAGGTATTGTTTTTACAATAATAATTAGTTGGGTTTGAATTTCTGCTTGAAGGAGCAGAGGGCTCCTCACACATGACATGGAGACAACACACAGTGAACAGGTAAAACGCACAGATTCTTAATGCTTTATTACAGAGACATAATAGCAGGTTTTTCTGCAATAAGCTTCTTCTCTGTCATGTGCCCTGTTTCTGATAAACTTAACGAAATAGGAAAAGTGAAGAGCAATATGGTTTTCCCATTCCAGATACAATATTTTTCCTGTATAAATTTCAGTAAGTTTCTGATTCCCTAGGTAGGACTCAGATTAAGCAGACCCAGGCTAAGCAGAGACGCAACAGAGAGCTAACCTGTTTCTATATTTTTATATTTGAGTACATACCTGAAGTATTTAGTAAGCTTTTTTCAAAGAAAAGCTATTTCCCCAGAAAAATTACTCTGCAAGGCAAATGCCTTTAGTCTACTTACTGCACCCACACGACATTCCTCACACCGAGTGTTACAATTTCCAAGAGCCTGAGTGTACACATTGCAGTTTTGCTTGCGTTTGATGGATGAAGGAGCCAGGCAGAGGCTCTTGCAGAAGATACTATGTTATCTGGAGCAGCTCTGCTCCCATTTAAACTACCAACATTCTCACTGCTCAGAGACAGCAGTGAAAATGTGCAAATTTTCAGAATACCTGTCTGCTCTAATTTTTGTTCCAGGTGCTAAACAGTGAAGCACGTTGTTCAAAACACCACAGTTCTAGCTGCTGTACATTACGGTTATGGGTTATGCTCAGATGCCAAGTGTGTCACACAAATCTCACTGGTTTGTACAGACAGAGGAGTGACGCAGAAGCTGGTCCAGGAGTAAAATTGTGAAATGCCATCTAGTTTCTGGCAGGAATAAAGGGCACAAATCCCTGAGTACTCAGGTTCTTCATGCACCAGAAAAGGAAGGCAGAGGAGAAAACAGACCTTCTATCGATACAAAAGCAAATAAATTATCAAAGGTTAGTTCTGCCCTTAGCTCTACTCAATCAGCACCAACTCTGGTTCAGTCTAAGGGTAAGACTAGACCCATTTTTAGACTGAAAGCAGGGAAGTAAACACTGTGCCAACACAAAAAATAATCACCTGCATGAACACATTTTAACACAGTCACCCACACTGCCAATGGGGAACCGACGTGCATTTCTAGTTCCCAGAAGTGGAAACAAGCCGTTACAGGCAGTGGTTTTAGCTACCTCCCCTCTGCACATCAACCAGCTAGAATCCTGTATGGCATTGGATACTGATTCCCAGGTCAAGGGACAGCAAGGAGAAGCTGACAGACAGCACTGGGCTGCTTACAACCTCTAAGCCACACGCTAAGCAAAAGTAAGGGGTAAGGGAAATAATTACATTATTTTAAAGAGAGCACAACAAAGCAAAATACACGTGGTTTCCTGCTGAAAAATCTACCATCACAATATGTGTGCATGTATGAGGATGTGCAACTGTGAGCTGAATATGCTCATTTATAAACTCTATTTCCATTCGACCCACAGAGAGAAAAGATTTCTCACTACATCTACCAGTAACCTAGTACTGCAAAAAGAAAATAAGCCAGCTTTTTTATTTCCTGTCATTTGCCGAGTGATATTTTTGTTTTCCTGATGCTTAAATTTCACCCAAAATAACTTCCAAAGTAGTGTTTAAAAAGCATATTTAGCAAGCACCAAGGTTTTCAGGCTGAATCATAACCATTTAACATTCAAAGCAGACAGTAATAGCTGTATTTCTTTTTTTCCCCAAGGAAAAGAAGGAAAAAACAAAATAAGAGGGGAAAACCAAGACTATGAAAGTGGAAAAATACATAATTTATACACCTCTAAAGAATATTAATTCCTATGTCTTTAAATCACATCGACCCTTCATTAGCTTAAATAATGCATTTCCCAGCACAGTTCAAAGGCATATAAACTCAGAGATGTATGATGTAATATCCAAAGAGTCACAAGTGTCGTTTTAAATCCACATGCAATATCCAATCATTAATCTCCACTGCAAAATCAGTATGGAAGAACGGGAAAAAGAAAAGGAGAAGCTTCCTCAGTCACCAAATTTGGCTGCTACCCAGCCTTCACCTTAAAATGCTATTAATTTCAGTTCAAAGAGAAATTTGGGGGGGGAAAACTAATAAAAATACCCCACTTAGTTGAAATGGTACATTTACTCCCTCACAGCTTGATTCCACTTGCTCAGGAATCTGTTCCCAGGCCCTGATCCAAATCCACAGGAGTCAGGGATTGCTTAACTTCATAGCGTGGTCTTTTGGGTCACCCTACAGTGGGGCCTAGGCTGACACTGGGGTGAGGGAATGTTTTATTTTCCCAGAAGACACTTGAAAAGCACCAACCCTCTTTGTCTGCAGACAGAGAGCAGATATGAGTAACAAAACCCAGAACTTTTCAAGCGTTTGGATGCCCAAGGGCCCATGGCTGCGTTTGAAGCCACAGACAGCACCATCTGTGGGGGCGATTCACGAATCACAGGAACTGCTGCCCACCCTGGTGAAAGTGAAACAACTTCCCTTCCTCCTACACCCCGCAAGGACTGCAGGTAGATTTTATACCGACTTCAAAACCACAATAAGATCAATGTGTTTCCCAGATGCTTATGTTGGTATAATTTTATATCACAATTTCTCCAGTGGCAAAACTCATTTAGAAGGTTTCCATAATCCAAACCTCTCATCCCCTCCCTCCTACTGAGGTATCCCAGGATTTCAGTGAGGCAGCCTGAAGACAAAGTTCAGGAACAGCTACACCAGCACAGCTCAACAGTTAAGTATGGGGGAATCACACAAACCTCCTAAAGCAATTCCACAGAAGATATCCACTACGGAGCTGCACAGATTCTCATGCTACCTAAATACAAAGTTTAACAAAACTCCCATCTTGTTCCAGACACAATCTTTTATTTAGAAACTTTAAAAAATAAAATCATAAGGCATATTTACAGCTTTTGCCACATAAATATCCCACGCAAGGCTGAAGAATGAGAAAAAACAACATCCTGACAGGGTAAAATAATTATGAGTGAGCGCACTCATTCAGTCCACCACAGTCTGCCACCAGTGCAGAAGAAAACACCAGTACAAGGAGTAAAAATCATGAATCCACATCTCTTAAGACCATTAGGTGTTTGCGGGAAGATAAATACAACCTCCATCAGATGCTAACACATAATTACAACATTCACAAAAAATTAAGCAAATTACACTATATAGCATTTATGATAATTGCCAGAGGACAGAAAATATCAATAACTGACCTGGTAAGCATGAGGAAAAAGCTACTCCAAAACTGTTGGGTCGGTATTTTTGTTTGGGGCTTTTTTGTGTTTAAATACATTTAAAAAGAAAAATCTGCAGTCTCCGCTTTGCATGGGGCTGTCACAGGTTTTGTTTTATTTGAATTTGTTTTATCCGATTTCTTACGTCTATTTTCTAGCATCTACAGTTTCAATGAAATACAGAATTGTAACATCACACGTAACTTTGCAAACCTGTAAAAAATCAGGATTAATGGCAGCACTACCCACTGTTTCCTATCCCTCGGTACCCTCTTTCCTCAAAACATCAATTACCCCAAATAAGAAGGTACTTCCTTCAAATCAAGACGGAACAACACTGTCTCACAGGCAACATCAACATTACTGCCACAAGTGGTACCCAGCATTCCGTGCTGAAGTTCATACATACATACCTTTAGACTATTTACACATTTGAAGGAATATTTGCACTTCTTTGACTTCCATTTCCCCTTCCCCCAGCTTTTTCTTCCCGGTGCATTAGGAGTGTTTGTTGGTGTATCAGGGCGTTCGGTGTTGGTACCACTCTCAATACTAACGGCATCATCCTGAAAACATTCAAGATTAAACAGAATGTGACAAAGACATCACCAACTGCTGCATAAACTCAACTAACCCTGCAGCACTGGGCCTTTTCACTTTTTCTTCTTCTCCGTAAGAACAGAAGACCTCCCAGGACTTGAAGGTATTTAGAGTCAAGTACTTAAACCTACTGCTAACATAAGAGCATTCCTTCCTAGAAACAGAACAGGAGTCACACGAGGACTAATCCAAGAGGGAGAGATGTGTACTGTGATCTAGTGAAGCAGCTGCTTCTCCTAGGAAACATCTTTGAGCTGGATGAAATGAGCGTTTGTGAAGTCCTGAAGGAAGAGCTGTTTGTGTAAAAAACCTGATGCTTGAGCATCCCAAGAACGGGGCCATTCTGAGACTCGTGCACATCCACAGCAGCACCAGGCACAGCAGGGCTCTGCAGCCAGTCAGCACTGCAGCACCAGAGGAAGTCCCACTTTCTCCTTCCCACAGATACTTGCTTCCACTAGAAGCTAACTTCTGGCTAACCCACTAACTCAACTGGCCCTCCAATCCTTAGCAGCCAGAGCTAAGGTAAGAATGTAGAAAAATTAAAAACAAACGATACTCAAAACCACCCACACAGCCGCTGAGTGGTATTGGATCAGCTTTGGACAATGCACAGAAACTACCATTCCATGTGCAGCCTGACTGAAGGACTCTACTTAAAAGGACATTTTGCTGCATCACCCCTGGCAGCACATTTCACCTTCACCTGCATCGTTCGTGCCAACCCTGTGCTCCCAGAAGTACATTCAGCTTGTTAAAGATCAACTTTTTGGGTTTTTTTCTGGTAAGGTGGTCTGTTCCCCTTCCATCAGAGCAGTGGAGGGAAAACTCATCCCAAGGCCATGAAATTTCTAGATCTGAACTAAGGGAGACAAACAACAGCCTGTCACTGAAGGAGATTAAGTGTAACATGAAGCTGCATCAGGAACTCCACCAGGAATACGGAATGAGGTCAGCTATAAACATTAATACACCAATTCCCAACAAGCATTTACTCTTTGTCCCAGTTTCATGTCTGTATCAGCAGTAGCTTGTAGAGGTGTGCTAGTCTTTGTTTGCCCAAAACCTCTGATAATCAGGATATCCAGAAGAGAAAAAGGAGAAATGATGCCACAAAAGCCTGTAAGTATGCTGCCCAAATCTGGAGTCATTTCCTTCATGCTGTACTCCTAAAAGAGCCAACCCTCCCCTAATATGTGTAACCAAGTTTCACAGCTCCTACATTTTCCAGTTTCTTCTCCTTAACTCTAAAAAATGTCAGACTTTGCCAAATTCTCATCCCACAAGTGCACCTGCTAGCCAGAACTTTAATACTTGACAAGACTAAAGTTTTCTCTGGACTAGCCAGATACTGTCAATGTAAGAACACCAGCTACAACTGGTACAACTACACCAGGGATCTGGAACTTCCACATAAATGACAAACATGCACACAGGACACCTGCAGAACAAAACACATCCTTTCTCCATCTTTCTCCAAATCAACACTATTAAGTCAACTTTTAAACGTAATTCCCTCATCTTTTGTGAGTAATGTAGAATACTCACGGGTAATCTTCTAGAGTGCAACAAACTCTTGAAAAGAGAATCCCTTCACCATTGAGACAACCCACATCAGAGAATCATTTAATCAGAGAATGTTTTGGGTTGAAAGGGACCTTAAAGATCCTCTGGCATGGGCCAGGACACCTTCCACTAGACGAGGCTGCTCAGAGCCCCATCCAGCCTGACCTCGAACACGCGCAGGGACGGGGCAGCCACAACTTCTCTGTGACCACTGTTCTGTGGTCACTGACAGCCTAAAACTGACACCAAAGCAAACCTGAATGCCTGTCACCGAAATCACACTCAGATTCACAAACATTGCTGCGCAAGCAAAAACCAAGCCAGCAGCAGTGGTGTGGCGCATGTCAATCCCACCTGTCCCCTCACAA
>WEKX01012334.1:48141-98650 GCA_013390025.1 Pitta sordida | reverse complement strand
TCTTTCCTGTGGCTGCCTGCGGCCCGGGCACGCCCGTGATGTAGAAACAGGCAGCCCTTGTCACCACGGGCGCTCCCGGCCCCTCCGTCAATCTCGTGGCCAAAGGGATGTTGGTGTGTTCTGCTCCACTAAAGTCCATGAGTCTGAAAATAAATGTTTCCGGATAAGGAATGTAGGCACCACGCTGCTGCCTCCTTCTGTACTCCATGGCACCCTCCCTCTGCAGCTGTAAATGAAAGAACGGCGATTGCCAAGTTTTTATTTCAGAAACCACAGGTCCCAGGGTCATAACACGTACATTGGGGACACAAACACATCCCCACTCCCCCCTCAAAAAAATAACAAAACAACAAAACAAATAACCAACCAAAGCAAAAAAACCCCCACACTCTTCTAACAAAGGGGGAAAGTAATCTGCCCAGAGGCACAAAATCTTATCTGCTTTTCTTGTAGGGGCAGGAACAAGTCTCCTCTCCCTGAGGGAGACATTCCAGTCTCAAAAAGACTTTTGAGGGGAGTGACAGAGGTGAGCCATGCCCTGCATGTAAAATTTAATCTCGCATAAACTTCCGAGATAAAGAGGAAGATATATACTTCAAATGGTGCATGTACTATAGTGTTTTGAGCGATAAACGATCTCTCTTTTCTTCTGCAGAACTGTAGGCTCCAATGAAGTGTTACATAATACAGAGCAAAAGATGGTAGTTTATAATTACATGTAAAAGCTCTGCCCAGGTCTTCGCTGTCAGATCCAGGTTTTGATAAAAGTGTTTGTGAAAAAATATACAGGATTGTTTTTAAAATATGCAGGATGTTTTTTAGACTGGTATCTTATAATTAAATCATGCCTGGGCTGTGGATTTGTTGAAAGCAGGGCAGGCATAGAGTTTTCAGCAGCGGGAGTTTTTAACTTCTCCCGGTGGCTGCTCATGAGCTACAGGCGAGAAGACAGCTCCCCTTGGCTCTGCAGCTGTCAGCTGACATGCTCCAGATGACCTGCTGCACATCCAACTCCGCCACGCTTCTAAATCATAAGGAAAGTGAAAGCCTCAGCTACACTGTGCTTCTTGTCCAACATGCAGATTGATTCCAGTTCCTCACCAGAATCAACCAGTCCAGTCTCCCTCACCAACTTGCTGTGTCCAGGCAGGTCTATGCCTTCTCCTACCTTCCAGATGTTAGAGGACTTCCTTCACCCCTGACAATCCCATTGGTCTCTCTATGCACTTCTTAATCTAAGCCATTTGCCTTTTTTTGCATTCTTGAAAGGCATTAAAGGCTTTTACCTTTCATATCAGGGAAGCTGAGTTTCCAAACACCATAATACACTTCTCTTTAAAGAATTAATTGTGTGATTGAGCACAAGCTTGAAAGTTCAGAGAATTTGCTTCAATTTGTGATCTGCTGAGATTCACTTTGGAAAGCCTACATGCTTTTCTGTGCATCAGTTTCTCAACAATGTTATAGGAGAAGCATTTCTTACATCCCAGAGGATTATTATGAAAAAATGTTATTTTTATTATAGTTCACTATTGTTTGATTAGTCTAATACTATTATATAAATGCAATATATATATTAACTTGTAAGTAATAGGACCCTTGATGTCGTGCATAGAGGAAAACAGGAGAAAAATAAAACATTTTTTAAAAATCTGCAGTGAGTTTCAAGTAGTGATTTAGAGGTATTTTAAAAGCACATGATAGGTACTCGGGAGGGCTGGATTTTATATACATACATGTATGTGTATACATATATGTAAAGATTTTGCCAAATGTGAGTTTTCATAAGATTACAATAATAATAAATGTCAGAAAATTTCTGGAATGCCTTGAAGACATGGAGTCAGTGACCTGGTTTGGGGTTTTGGTGGGGGGGGGTTATACATAGCAGAATATTTCTGAATCATTCAGGGGCATTGAAATACTTTTTATATATGTGGGTTGAAAGCAAATCGGTCTTATTCCTTTCGTTCATTGTCTTCCAGACACACTTTTTCACAGACTCATGGGATCATGCAGCATGGGAGGGACCTCCAAAGCTCATCACCTCTAACCTCTGCTCAACAAAAGCCCAGTTAAAGCCAGTTCCTCGAGGCCTCAATGAGTCCAGTTATGAATACTTTCAATGCAATACATTTTGCAGCCACTGGAGTCCCCCATTTTCAGTGCTAGATTACTCTCATGGTAATCTTTTTTTTGACTTCTAATTAGTCAGAAATTTGCATGATTCAATTTGTGTTCTTTGCCTCTCATCCTTTCCCTGTGCATCTGTTTTCTTTTCATCCTTCCATTAGGCAGCTGTAGGCAGCAAGAATCACACACACAGAATGTAGCTCCCTCTCCCTCCTTAGTTTTTTCTTCAGGAAAAAGAGACTCAGTTCTTTCAGCTTGTGTTCGTGCATCATGAGCTGCAGTCCCTTGACCAGCGTGGCGGCTCTCTACTGTGCCGCAATCTAGCGGACATTTGAGGCAAAGAAGGCAAACCACACACAGGGCTGTTACTAGCAAGAGTTATTAGCCAGTAAGTGAAGGGAGTTGGTTCTTCCCCCATTTGACACTTTTGAGACACATCTGATGAGTGTCCAGTTTGCCTCAAGAACACTCTACTGATTCATGTTCCATTCCCTGTACACCAGGACCTCCAAGTCTTTTTACTTTAGACCCCTTTATTAACCCCCGGCCTTTTCTGTTGCATAAGACTATTTTTCCCCTGGTGCAGGACTTTGCATTTGCCTTTACTGAACTGCAAGAAGTTCCTGTCAATCCATTCCTGTAACCTGTCTAGACACTGCATAGAAGTCCTGACCTCCAACATATCAATCATTCACCCTCAGTTTAGTACTTTCTGCAAATTTGCTGTGATTGCTCCCATTGCCTCTCAGGCCATCAATAATAGACATTAAATAGTACTGACCTCAGCACCAATCCCTGGGGGATGCCACTAGTAACCTGCAGCCAGTTGGACTTTGTACTATTGATCCCTCTGTGAAACAATGGCCAAGCCAACTTTCCACCTGCCTCATAGTCCACTTATCCAGCCATATGTCACCAATTTGATTGTACGAGTAATATAGAAAGATATGTCAAAAGCTTTGCAAAACCTTTAGAGCATCCACAGCTCCCCTTTTGTCCACACAGTCATCTTATTGTAGAAAGCAATTAATTTGAACTAGTAAATACATGCTGGCAATTACCTTCTTGTCCTTCATGCGTCTGGTCATGAATTGGAGGATTTGCTCCACTGCCTTCCCAGTGATTGAGGTTAGGTAAACTAGTCTGCCATTCCCTGCATCTTTCTTCTTGTCCCCTGGAAGACAGTTGTAACTTTTACTCACTTCCAGTCACCAGAAACCTCCCCAGATCCCCGTAATAATAGAGCATCACAGTGACATAGGCCGTCTCCTGCAGCAGCCTCTGTTGCACACCATCTGGTCTAATGGACTTGTGTATGTCCAGTTGGCTTCGGTGCTCCCTAACTGCTGTGCTGGGCACTGCTTCACTCCCATGGGCTGCTCCTAGCCTTGGGGAACTAGTAAGGGCAGACCACACTAGTGAAAACCATGGAAAAACAAAGCTTTGTGTACCTCAGCCTTTTCTGTGTCCTTTGTCACTGTGCCTGCCTGCCGCTCCGTGGATCAGCAGATCTGTATTTTCCTCAGCCTTCCTTTTGCTGCCAGCGTACCTACAGAAGCCTTTCCCGTTAACCTTCACCTCCCCATCTTCTTTCATCTCCCAAATGAGCTTTAGCTTTCCTGACACCAGTCCTGCATGGTCAGGCAATGTCTCTGTATTCCTCCTGGGCAGCTCATCTGTGTTTCCACTTTTCATACATTTCCTTCCTGTGTTGGAGCGTGACTGGGAGTCCTTTATACATCCATGCTGGCCTCCTGCCATACTTGCCTGATTTTCTGCACATCAGAATGGATTGCTCATTTCCTTAGAGAAGCTTTTCCTTGAAGATCAAGCAGCTGCCCTGGGCCTCATGCCCTCTATCAGTCTCCCATTGGATCCTACCAAGGCGGTTCCCAAGTAGGCCAAAACCTGCTTTCCTGAGTCCAGAGCTCTGAATCTACTAATTGTCTTGCTCATTTCTTGCAAGATTTTCAACTCTATAGTCTTGTGTTAGCTTGTTCCTGTTTGTATTAAGTCCAGCCATCCTGGACCCAGACTTGCCATCTGGCATCTTTCTTCCATGATATCCTTCAAATGGTCTACATAAAACAGAAGGACCTCTACCCTCCTGTCTTCTGATGGTGATTTGGGCAATCAGCTGGTCCAGGTAGCCCAGTATTTTTGTCTCCAAGAGCAGACAGAACAGGATATGTAAGAAAGAATGTAAGAGATAGGGGTAGTCTAAAGAGTCTTGGGGTTTCTTAGCTTTGTGGGTAGCACTGACTTTTGCCTAAAGATGAAGGAGCTGTGCTGTGCTGGGAAAGGAGGATACATGGAATAGGGAGCTAGTGGGCAGATACAAAGGAGCAGAGCACTGAAGAACAAGCCTGTTGTTCCTGCAGCCACATGGAGCACAGAGAGATATTCTCATCAGGCAGGACTTGTTGCCTTCAAACCTCTCCTGTTACTCAGTGAAGCAGCTGAGTCTGACTTCATACAGTTCTTGCATTTATAGTGGGGCCCTGGCCTTTGTGCTGCCCCAATATTATGCTGCCTTAAGTAACAGTTATTTTACTGATGTACAGTGATAGCCCTGCACCTAAATTACCTGATACCAGCATCTACTCTATAAAAAGTGTTTCTTCTCATTGTTATTGACTGTTTTCTACGTGTGTATAGATCATAACTACTGAATTAACTGGGGGGAAAAAAGTATTTTTTTAAATTCGATAATCTTGATGAGAAAACATAGGCATGACAACTGAAGTGGTTTCTGTTCTGTTTCATGTACTCTCAATATCCCTGTCAGTTCACCTCCAATTACAGAGGCTGTTTCACTGGTACGTACTTTTATTAAGATTCTGAAAACAGGTCTGGATTTTCAGAACACTAGTTGAGTTTATAAGTCTGACAACAAACATAGTTCTTGCCTTTTGAAAACAGCAACATTATAAACCAATGAAGAAGCATCGACACAGAAACCTGTAGCGTTCCTTTTGCTTAACAGGAGTGCAACAGCTGGAAAAGGCTGCAGTCTATTCCTCTCCCACACTTTTGAAGGACTCATGGGTCATGCCCTGAAAACAAGAAACAGCTCATACATTTAAATCTTAGTGCAGAAGTTCAAGATGATATGGATAAAACTTACGTATTTTATCCATCTGCTAGAACTAACAACCTGCATAAAAATGAAAGATGTATCTGAATCAAAAGATGAGACGGCTGAGTTGATCTAACAGCTCAGTGCTACTGAAGGAGGGATATCTCACTCATCTCCCCCTTCCAAACCTTCTTCATGTTCCTAGTTCTGGTTTTCCATCACTGCTCTTCCATGGACTCTGCTTTTCAAAAGGCTATCAATGAGGCAGTTCAGCTGACTAACTCAGAAGAAAATTGATCAAGCACAAAGGAACTTGGTTCCATCTTTTTAGCTAGTGGGCAAAACCAGACTAATGCAAACTCTCTGAAAAGAAGCTGCAGCCAGGAGTGGAAGATGGCTGAGAAACAAGATCTCATCCTGATGGTAGTGGTGAGCTATAGGTCAGCAATCTCCTGAAATTTCCCTGTGTGCCCCTTCAGTTCGTGGCTTGTCTTCAAGGGTGAAGGAGTTTGACCCAAGGTGTAGAACTCTTTGTGCAGCTCTAACAGCTCTGTTGCCATGATGACAGAGGAGCAGCCACATGCAGTTAGTGTCACTGAAGTGTCACCTCAGTCTTTGGCTTCGTGGTCAGCTACAGCATGGCTCAGGCAGCCTCATCTCACCTCATCCACCCAATGTCTCCTGGTTCCACCTGCCCTTCTGTTCTCTGCCAAGGAGTGATTTATGTAGCTGTGTAATGAATCACACAAGCCAAGTGACCTGGCAGAAGGAAACAAACCGCACATCTTCATTTTGCCTAGTTGTATTAGATCAGTTCCCTTGGCTGTTCACAAAGTAGTACACAAACAGTTCTGCTAGCGCAGTGCAGGGAGTGGCACGAGAACAATTGGTTGGAAGAGAGGGAGGTGACAGGAAAAATGCCAGAATTATTAAGCCAGTATTGTCACCAAATAAATCCTCATGGACCCACAGCTCATGTAAACAGAATTTTTAGTCTAAAGTGACCTTTCTTCCAGAATAGCTTGTTCTGTATGTGAAGGAGCTCTCACTGAACCAGACAGGCACATTCCATTATATGAAGCATATTTGCAAAGGGAACTTAGAGCCCACTTTATGGAAATAAATGGGAAGATCTGCAGCCCGACAGTGGCTCAGGGACCAAGTACAATAATGATTCCATGATGCAAACTCTGCCACCATCAGCAGCAGTTAAAAATGTCCTAAGTGCTAAGAGCTGCTGTCCATCCTTTAATGAATATTAAAGTACTAAATCACCATAACATCAAAGAATCTGGAAGGTCAGGATAAGAAAGTAACATTCAGATAAATTGTATTTCACTTGCCATCTGTATAGTGAGGAGAAGTATATGCAGCTACCTCCCTAGGATTTTCCCCATATCTTCCCCAAGACACACAAAGATTTGCATTCAGCTTGGGAAGGATGCAAGAGGTCAGGAGCATCCAGGGAAGGCACATGCTTCCTTTACCACTTCATGCCCCTTTGGCAGGCAGCTCTTGGCCTGAGTCTCTCCTAAACACCAGGGGATCCTATAGATAAACCACCCTGTTACACAGCCAGTTTGCGGGGAATATA
The DNA here is from genome assembly GCA_013390025.1 of Pitta sordida. Classification (NCBI taxonomy): domain Eukaryota; kingdom Metazoa; phylum Chordata; class Aves; order Passeriformes; family Pittidae; genus Pitta; species Pitta sordida. The sequence continues at coordinate 91,844 of WEKX01012334.1, read as the reverse complement.
GTATAGACCCAGGTCCTGTGCTACATTGTTCTGGGAAAGCATCACCAAAGCAGCAGCTAATGCAAAAAATACATGGATAATTGAATAAAATTTTGCAAAATGCAGCTTTTGCCTTTGCTTTTATCTGTAACTTTTGCCTTTTTTCCCATGCCCCACCCTAGTTCTTCTATGTGGTTTTATCATGGGAGTTTACTTTCCCTTAAATATTTCTCTATTGAAATAGCCACTCACAAGGCTTATTCCAAAATATTTTCCACTGAAACACACATAACCACTGTTTGTTGGCTGTGTTGACATCATCTTCAGAAGCTACTCACAGTGTTAAAACATAGTGCAATGATTAGCTGCAACAAGATGTGATGATTTAGAAATGCCTTAGAGACATAGTTATGTGTTGTAATTTAGGTTTTCTTTAGCTGCATGGTGCAGGAATTGTTTGCTGGGGAAAATGGTCCAACAGCTAAGGTTAATCTGTATTTAAATAAATAGGTTATTCTCTCAGCTCATATTTCAGTTTCATTTTTCAGTAGTTGTACTGGAAAACCTCCAAAGTAACTGTGAAACCTCATAGCAGGATGCAGGCAGATTTGCCAGCAGTGCTTAGAGGGCAACAGTCCACACCAGCAGCTGCTGGAACTGCTCCTGTGTCCTATCACCTCATCACTTAGCTGTTGCTCTTTCTTTTCCCATGAACTCCACTCCCCAGGATCTGCTTGTCCCTGTGGTGATGGGCAGCTTTCAATGCTGAAACCATTCATTTGGTCACACCAGTTCACACAAACTTGCTATCTCTCTGCAAAGAGGAAAGTTTTGGGTGTTAATGTTTTTCTTCCCACTTAGGGAGGAAAACTCTATTCCAGTTCAGTGTAGCTCCCTGTTGCTCCACTTATATTGTGGGTGTTGCTTGCTGAGTGGTTGTTAAGCTTTGTGCCCCCTGAAATGTAAACCAAAAGCCAAAGGATAGGAAAAGCAGGGAAGACGGGGTGATTCTCACGCTGGTGGCATACACTTCCCATGAGAACCTGCAGAGAACTCTATCAAAGGTTTGCAGGTGCAAGGTCATGAGAATAACACCATGAGAACAACAGCATGAGAAAAACAGGGGAAAGATACTGCACCAGGAGCTCTGGGGAACATTGCCAAGGCAGCCGGGGTGAGAGGACACAGAGCGGGGAGCAGAAGGCAGATTTGTAGTTGCAGATGGAAGGCCCTTAGTATGTAATACAGAAAGCACCTAACATACTGATGGAACAGCCCCAGGACATGCTGCTGGTACTTGCCATGTCCTTTTATCAGTCACACAGCCTCACACTGAGCTGTGGAAGGCACAGTAAAGGAAAAATTCTGGACTAAAGCATCATTTTAGTTCAGTGAAAGCCAGTTATGAAACTACGTTTTCAGGGACCTCTCGCCTATGTCTCCTATGGTCAGGCAGATCAGGGATCCAATCAAAGTGAAAATTAAAGAAGCCAAAAATAATAATGTAGTTTTAAGTACTACAGCCAGCATCAGAGAGAAAAAAAGAGCAGAGAGGTGTGTGGGCAATTTCTCCAAGCAGCAGCAAGGGCTGAGTTTTTCTTAAACCCATTGTGTGCATACACTTCCAGTCACACTTTCCTGTCCCCTTCCTTGTGTGGGCACAATCTCCACAGTGACCTGATTCGGCGCAGGCATCTCTCTGTGAGCTATGCTTCATCTCTTTGTGCTGTTCTGGTTTCCCCCCAACCTGTTTTACCATTTGGCCATGAGAATAGTTGTGTTGGCTTGACACAAGGGGCTGTGCAGAGGCACAAGTGCCAAAGGGAATGTAGGGAACAGAAAACATAAACTAATGCTGCCTTTTTTTTTTATTTTATTGTCCCAAATTTTCCTTGCTGCTTTGAGAAATAATAGGTTAAACTTTTTCCACTTGAAGACCTTAAAAGGTTTGAGAAGAAAACTTGGTCTGTCTCTGTGTTGGATATTACCAGACTAACACAGTGCTGTCATGCATTGTACTGTTTCTTGCTGCCATCCTTTATTAGTGTAGCAGCATTATCAAGTGGAACTTCCCCTCCTTAAGTCTTTTTCAATCTATTCAGTAATAGTTTAACTGCTAAGATGGAAAATGGGCACATTCCACATGGAAACAACAAAGAGGTGGGAGGGGACTGAAAATACCTGGGGTATAGAATTCCAAAAGCTCTTGACATATTTCTAAAATAGTCTGAAAATAGCTTTTTAATGGAGGTAAATTCAAGACACTGTGCTTAGGCAGAAACATTCAACTGCACAAGCATGGGACAGAGAACACAGAAGTAAAGACCAGGCCTCAGGAAGGAGGCTGAGGGGATTATAACAGATAAAAACTTGAATAATGCCAACTTCTGCAGCTGATGTCTTATCTATATATCTAGTTCTAGGCACTACACTTCTCTGTGTTGGAGAATGTGCAGAGAAGGACCAGCCAGAATGATGAGAGGTTTGAAACCATGACCTGCAATGGAAAAATGGAACAAACTGGAACTTCTTGCCCTAAACAACAGAAAACTAAGAAAGGTGATAAGAGACGTGTCAAAGTAAGACGAGCTCAGAGTAGCGACATGTTTCTGATCACCCTTGAGAAACTGAAGAGTTAACGTTTCCACAGTGTGTTTGTTGGCTTATTGCTAGGAAGTGATTTATGAAGTTGGCTGGTGGTAGAAAAAAATTTCTCTGAATACTGTGGAGCCTTCATGATCCTTTCTGTATACCATGGCCTATGCTTGGCTGTTTGCTGTCACTCTTTCATGGATGAAAAAAATGTATTGTAAAAGAATGACAGAAATTTCGTGTTGTCCTCAGACTGAAGGCTGGCTTTTAACTGTATGGCCAAGTCCTCAAACAGTCCAAGTGTGTACATGCTAACTGTTTCAAACCATGGTTTCCTGTAAGTATACGGGTGGCACACAGGCATCACCTTCGCACAGCTGCATGCTGAATTTCAGGCTGAGAACACGCCACTTTGCATCTTTTCCTCTCCCACCTGATATCTCGTTTGCCATTGGAATGCGCATTACCCACACTGTTGGCTATGCACCTTAACATCTTCACTACATCTAAAGATGTTAAATGGATGGAAATGACACTCGAGAGGGTACCAGGAATGTTTACAGCTTTTTACTCTATGTTGCATGTTGCTCAACTGTATTTGTTCCAACTACGAACAACAACACCACTTAGCCCACTTCCTTGAGGATTTTTATCAAAAGACAAACACAGAAAACCCTTTTAGGAAAATAAATGTGGGTTCTTGCAACAAAATAAAATATGTGTATAGTTGTAATCTTGTCATAATCTTGTCATACATTTATCTGAGATACAGACAGCAGAATCATCCTCACTAATTTCTGACTAGCTATGGATAACTCACTTTTTTTCACTTTGCGTCTATAAATCTGAAGCAAATAATAACGATGATTTCCTCACTGGTGGACTTTGGACCCTATTGAAGAAAAATGCTCTTTTAAGAGTTGCTTTATTATTTTCAGGAGGAAAAAACCCACCAGGTTTTTAAGGACTCAGAAAGCTTTTGAGATGAGTTGTGAGAAAATTGCCGGCTTAAGACTGCATGAAAAACTTGTTACTTAGCTTCATTCACAGTAGCATTTGTGATAACTAACTAAATTTGCTTCTTTCTATTTACTTCAGACAGACAGGGTGACCTCAGAGAAGGATTAAGCAGGAGTAAGGTGCTGTCCTGGACACCAAGCACTGTAGGGTTCCAGCCAAAAAGTAGTCACTGACAAGGAAAGCATAGGAATGTGTTCACTAACCAGTTCCATAGTGGAGTTTAATAGCTGTTCCATTTACACTTCGTTGATTTTTAAGCATAGAAAGTGTATTATATCATCCAACTTGACCTCCTGTTTAATGAGCAAAACTGAATTTTCCTGAATTAGTGCTAAGCCCAAAGTCTCATGTTTATTAAAAGTATTTTCCACAAAGACATCCAGTCCTGAGCTGAAGACCTGAAGAAATGGAAAAACTGCTGCTTCCTCTGGTAGTCTGTTCCACTGGTTATTCACTCTCACAGCTGAAGAACTGTGCCTTATTTCTCTTGTGAAATATGCCTGGATCCAAGCTCTAAACATCTCTTCTTAATATGTCTCTCTTCACATAATTAGAGAGACCTGGCATTTCTTCCTTATGTGAATAAATTTTGTTATCAATCCACCTACAAATCTGTCTCTGGTTTGGGGCTTTTTTGGTTGGTTGGCTGGGGATTTTGGTCATTGAGGAAGGGGTGGAGGGGTGTTAGGTTTATTTTTATTTTTTTTAACGATACATATAACGTACTGGCTCATTAAGGGTAGAAACCAGCATGCGTTTCATAAGCAGCTATGACCACAGGAATACTTGCTGCAAGTATCCTCTGTGCCCAGCCCTTCAAACCTCTTGCCATGTTCTTTCTCTGGAGGTGACTATCCCCTATTTGCTAGCAGACCTGTCTCCCAGCCCATTTCAGTCCCAGATAGTTTGGTTTGCCTAATTCCTTTAATAAGAAGTGTCCTGGCTGACTGTGACGGAACAGGGCAGCTTTTGGAGCAGATATCAAGCAGCAACAATGTGTGGTGGTAGGAGGAGGCTGGAGATTGACAGCTAACACAGCATCTACAGCCATGGGGTTGCCCAACTCTAGTCACAATCTGGTGACAGCTCAAGGCAGCCTGATTAATCCCTGACTGTACATCTTGTTCCTAGTGCCTACTCTCATTTGCATATGAGCCTCGGGGACCCGCTACAAGGCAATAAATCTGCAGAAAACTTGCACTTATTTCCCAGAAAGTAGTTTCCTACCAGTTTGGTGCCCAGAACCAGCTCATCAAGGGACTGGACAAGTTCCAGTGTCAACGCAATGGAGGACATTGAAATCTGTGTTCATATTACAGGTGTCGGCCCCTACGGTCGTTTTTAATCTGCCTGTGACTGTGAATCACAACCCGAAGTTTCTCTGACCTCATAGCAAAACACCAGAGTTCAATGCCATCCTCACAATTCATCTGTAGACCTAAAACCACTTCAAAGCTGACAGTCTTGTATATAAAGTCAAGTTTCAAAACAATACAGATGCATAGAAGGCATAATAGTAGGAGTGCATATTCAAATGATCATTGAAGGAGCCCTACTTATATCTTAGACTACAAACTACAAAGAATAATGGAGATCAGCTTATTTTTGAGGTCCCTGAAGATACCAACTGGAATGCAGCCACAGTGTTAAGCACCTGACCAAGAGGCCAGACGTTTAGGGAGAAGGCCCCAGTTGGCAACCTTGATTCAATCTTGAGCTGCTGCACCTCAGGATAGTGTACGGGCATCTTTGGAACAGCATTATTTTATTCTTCACTCAACAATGAGATGTTAAAATACTGGAAAAGAAAAGCAAGACTGTTTTGGTTTAAGACTTGTTACAATGGTGATCACCTAATCTAGCCATTGTTTCATTTTACTCAGAATGTCATTTCACAGTTAAGGAAAATGTTATATCTTAATGATACTCATGCTCATACACAGATTCCCACAGCTGTTAAACAGGCACTGGCCATCAGGCTGCTGGTTATGATCATCTGTCTTCTCCTTGTGCATGTTCTTTGCATATTCGCTGTAGTTCTGATTCATAGCAATTTGTAAAGTGATAAATTCCTTACAGAAAGCTGGTGACACATCCTCCAGAAGGAGAAGCCTCAAAAGCTGTTGAATAAAGAAAATAGTTCACATATCTCTGTTTTCTAATATAATCCCAGGAATTATTCTGGCTCATATTGGCCTGGCTTCATTTTTTAAATAGATATTTGAATGCAACCAGCTGCCACACAGAGTCAAAACAGTTGTTTACCTTGTTTCTGAGTTAAAGAAGTGTGCACAGTGCTAATGCCAGATTGTACTTGGCTTTACAATTTCACAGCAATCACAGATATGGCTAGCTTTAAGTGCATATACACACAGTTATCACACACACAGGATTTCTGCACCCTCTCAGCTGTAATTACTTGTAACAATTCTAACATGGAGTTTAACATTGTGCTGAGTTTGTAAAGACAAAAAGACTAAAAGAAGAAAAATTAAAAACCCTGAGAAAATTCTGCCTTCAGTAGAAGCCTCTTTTCATATTAAGAGTTTATCATTTTGAAGACATCTGAGGGCAAGGGCTTTATTGCATACATTTTCCCATGTACCTCTTACAGCACGAGACACATCATCTGTCACTTTTTAACTCAAAAGTAAACAAGGTAGAGATGTCTAAAGTTTTCTGACACCATCTTTAATCATGATGCCCACCAAAGTGTTGGTTCATACACAGAAGTTATCATATTGAATTGGAATTATGATCTAGTTAGCCCAGCATCCTACCTGTGGTAACAGCCAGATTCTATAAAACAAGGTGCATGAATACTTATGTTGGGCTCTTTCTCCCCAGCAGTATCACTTACAATTTGGCTGCTTTAAGACCATGGAATTTTAGGGCTTTTATGTATCTCTTCCATACCACAGTTTCACCTCTATTTCTTTAAATGAGAATGTTTTCATTTTTCATGAGAACACAAAGAAAATACAAAAAAATCAGAAAATGCTTTCTTCAGCCCAGCTAATCTCTCACCCTAATACCTTGTAAGTCAATGGGGATTGTACAGTGTTTGGAATAACATTTTCCCCCCTTCCTTTCATGCTCACTGCTATTCTGTTTCAGTAAATGACTTCTTGCAAAAAACACATGAATGGAAGAGTCCCAATATACCTCTTTTAAATTTTCGTTTCATGCAGTTCATCATGGTCTCCCGTCATTGTCCTGCTTCTAAAATTAAGTTTCAGCTTTTTTCCATTAACACCTATGGTTTTCCATTCTTATGTGTGTTTTACTTCCCATCTTTCATCTTTTTTCTTTCAGCTATATCCTTTATTAGACACAGTGACCGAAGTGAGCACACTATTCCAGAATATTCCTTCAGAAACTCTTTGCTCTGTCTCCAGGTCTCTTCCTTAACTAATACTGACTAGTCTGCAGGTTTTGCTTCCCTATTTCTCACCTGTTTCACAGAATCACAGAATAACAGAATATTATGAGTTGGAAGGGACCCTCAAGGATCATCTAGTCCAACTCACCATCTAACACCCATACAGAGACCGAACGCACACCCCAGAGTAGTAAACATAAACCTAGTTCCCACACAGGCGCACAGGCCACTCCGAGCCAAGGGAGACCCACAGGACCATCCAGCCCTACACCCCCCAGCTAGACCATGTCACTAAGCTCCTCATCCAGTCTTCTCTTAAACACCCCCAGGGACGGCGACTCCACCACCTCCCTTGGCAGTCCATTCCCAAGAGATTTCCAGCTCAGAAATGAACATTCATAAATACTATATCCACTTCAAACAAGGACTATAATATGAGTAGCCCCCAGATGGCATTTTTCAGATAATAATACAAGTTGGTTTTCTTATTATATAAGCAAGAGATTAATTTTGGTAGAAAACATTTTATTGATGTGTGTTTTATGGTGCTCTTCCTTTGGAAGATTCATGGCAAGTAGAAAGAGCATTTGTTCACTTATTTAATCCTTCTCCTCAGAACAGGTCTGGGGACAGCATTGCTTCCAGCATTCATGACTGAATAGGTGACTGCCCCCACCAGGACTGCCAGGTCTCTGTAACACATTGTTACAGGAAAAGTGCTGTAGTAGGACACCAACCTGCCAGGGCTGGGATGTTGCCTGCCATTTGGCAGTGTGGCAAGGCCATGCTGAGCATTGCAGCTTCTACTCCAAACTTTTGGCTACACAGTGTTAAAACTTGGCCATGATGAACAGGAGTGGAGTAATAACAGATTTCTGTCATCTCTGTATTTTACTTCTCTTGGATATCTTAGCTATTCCTTATTCAAACAGTCATTCAAGTCTCCTCATTCTTCCTGGTTCATCTTATTGATGGATTCAGAGTATAATGTAAGAGTGAGACATAAATTTCCTTTCCAAAAGATGTGTAAAGGTCTGTCATATTTTTATCATCTTTCTAGTGTGTCATTCCACTTTGAACTGTAGCTTAACCAGTATCCCAGACACTGAAGCATGGTTTGACTTCTAGCTGTATGCATCAGTTCTCTCTGGGTAGCCTGCACTTTCAGTCTGTGAGCTGATACCTTCCTCCAGAGTCAGCTGTGACACTGGAAGAAGTTATCACTCCCAAATTTTCTTTGCTGCCTCTCTTCCATGTATTCCTGACCCCTAATACCTATCAGCTGAGTTGCTCATGTAAGCGCTTCCAAACCCATCCGTATTGGGTCTGTCTGAGCCCATAGGAGTCCTCTCAGTGCTGTGCTTTGGAAGGGTGTTATAACACACAAGTGTTTAGACTACAGCTGGGCACACTGGCCGTTGCCCCTAACTGAGGATGAGATTCTGGGAGGGCACACGAGCAGGCCAGCTGACCCAGACTGACCAAAGGGATATTCCATACCATATGATGTCAGTTCAGATATAAAAGCTGGGGAACGGAGCAAGGACGGGGCGCAGTCATTGTTCTGGATGACTGCTTCCTAACATGCGTAGGAGCCCTACTTCCCTGGATGGGGATGGACACCTCTGCTGATGGGGAAGAAGAGATTAGTTCTTTTGCTTTGCTTTGCTTCTGTGTGCGCTTTTGCTTTGCTTTATTTGTGCTCATATTAAACTGCCTTATTCCAACCCACCCTTTGTATATCATCTTATTATCAGGACTGAGCGACTATTCGGGCCCCTGGCATCCAGCCAGGGTAAAACCCGTTACACCATCTTTGGCAAAGTGACCTAGATTGTGAAAATGAATTATTTAAACTTTTTAAGCCAAGTTGTCTCTTTTTCACTCAAATGACTTCGGAAGCTTCTTCTGCTCCACCAGAAGAATCCCATGGATTGGTATTTTAAAAAAGAATAGCCACCTTGGTGGGGAGACGTGATGACACAGGAAGCAGTGGCCACTTCTTCCACCATCTGTCTCTTGCAGAGATCATCTGTCTATAGACAGTCTGGCAGATGGTCTCCTGGCCTGTGGAGCTGAGACTGTAAGGTATGTGTCTGGGACTGAGAGAAGAGACCCCAGGAGATCCAAGGTGGGGAGTTAAAAGTGGACTTACAGGACTCAAGGTCAGTAGCCCACGTGTGCCTGCCAGATGCTTATCCTGGAACATATACCAGGAGATAGATTCTAGGTAAATGAGCCAATTTAATATGGTTAACACTTGGAGGACTCCACAACAGGAAAGTTCCAGAACCTTTTATTCCCTTGAAGAGGTTTTCCTTTTGTTCTTACATAGAAAGGATCTGGAGATGACACCAAATTCATACTGACATCCTGACTAGCAAGGGACTCTCAGTTCTCACCTGGGAGGATGAGAACTGGGGAACATTCACAACTAGACAAAACAAATGCTTTCTAACTTTCCACATTGCAGAGTAGAACACTTACAGCCACAATGCATGTATCACTTTGACCAATATCTAAAGAAGCTTCTGTGAAAAATTAGACATGTACATGCATTCCAAGGCTATCAAGACTTAGCGTTGCCAAAAGGCCAAATTGCAAGGCCAAAAGAGGTTTTTGGAAAGAACATCACAGTTTGAATTTAAACCTAGTATATCTTCTACCAATATCACTTGCATATGGAATGCATTTTTCTAGTTCTGCTTTCTGCATGCAGAGCATCTGCTCCAGAGAAGTTATAGTAGATAAGACCAGGAATATCTCTACTATGTGGATTTTCAAGTACGAGTCACCACATACTAAAGGGTGTTCTACACAGTGCTCATCTGTGCAACACAGGCATTCAGGAGGAAAGTGAGAGCTAGAGAAACTTGATCTGTGTCCAGGCAGGAGCTGCTACTAGAGCAACCACATGGCTGACACTGGCTGTTCTAAAAGCAAGGAAGCAGTGAAAAGTTAAATCAAGCACATACTGCTAATGCTCCTTTTTTGGAAACGAAGTTTCCAGACATAAAATAGACTTTAATTCCCTTGTCCTCTCAACACTAAAACACTAGATGAGCATTTAAAAGTGTGCTATATAGTTTTATTGGTATCTTATTGAATCTTAAACTCGTTCAAAGCTCTACACAGCTCTTGAGTCATGCTAATTTTATTCTGCATTCCATAACTTCCTTTCTTAGTCTTTGCTGAAAACCTCATTTTTTTCTCCCATTCCCGGCCACTTTTCAGCATCTTTTTGAGAAGGAAATAGATGCTAAAAAATAGCCTTAGTTCTTTGTACTGTGTTCTCACCCTTTACCATTCCACTCCTTCCCTAACTGCACAGGAATTCTCAGGTGACTTACCAATCCATTTCCTATATATCCTTGCAAAACATCATGTATATAGGTTGGAAAGCTAAGCAGATGCCAGATGGAAGGTTGTCCTAATTCCTTCCTCCTGTGAAATCATTCTGTTCCTTGTTCTGTGGGACAAAATAGCATGCAATGATGTAAATAAAGATGTAATCCAAACATATATGCTCTAGTTGAACAACTAGTACCCATATTCCTTAGGTTTTCAGGGATGAGAAGAGAAACAAAAATTTCAGATGTAGAACCATCATGAATCCTGACCCATCTGCTTGACTGGTCAGGCTGCTTGGGCTGTAGGTACAAACTACATTCATTGGCAGTACAAAGAGGGAATTGTCCTACAGCAACTGTCATCATACATACTCTGAGCTGGAGCACAGTTACTTGAGTACTCTCAGGTATTTTCAGGCAATTTAGATGGGCTTAATTGCCCCAGGTGCCCCACATGCATTGCAGAGGTGACTCTGTCTCAGCTAATCCGCTTGGGGTCCACATGCAATCAGTGGAGGAGGCAACACCATTGTCCACGCTGTTTTAGACATTTACTGTAGGATGGTCTGATTTTGCTCCTATGTGCCTTGCTATGAGTGTCATAAAGGGATACAATGCAATCCAAGACTATTAATCTTACAATTATAAAAGGAAAAAGAAAAGGTTAACTCAGGGCTTACTATTACAATCCCTGTCAGGCTACGCTCATACCTGACGTGAATAAGCCTCTTTTGAGTGGATCCTATTAAACAAAGTCTGAAATTTTCAAGTATAAATTGAAAAAGATTTGCTTTTTGGAACACTGCTGTGTTACATAAAGGTGACAGATTTCATGGTGCTGCACAGACACTGCATCAAATCAAGACATTGGTGGAGAGAAGGAAAGTGACAGTCCTGGAGCTGTAATACAGAAAGTCATGCACAGATGTTGCAAAAATGTCAGGATCAACAGATTTGAAGTAGCAGCAATCTCTTCATTCAAAAGACTAATATCATGTAAGTTCACTGCCTCTTGTAAAAGTTGCTCATGTAGATGATAAATGACCAAGCTGAAGATTAAGCTCTCCTCACAGACAAAATAGTGGGTAGAGCTAGTGATGAGCACTGTTAAACACAACCCTTGTCCATGAGAAAAGGAGAGTTATTCGCATTCCACCAGATAGTCTCCTCCCTGTTGCTTAAGGATTGATGTTCTTGCATCTGCAACCCTTTCTTTATCAGAATAAAACATTCCCACCCATCTGCAGAAGCTTTCAGGCACCATGCCAGATCAACAGCATTTCCCAACACTTAAGGCATGTTTAGCACAGAGCAGAAAACAGTTATCCAGAAGAACAGGACACACAAGATAAGGTTGAGGTGCCTCAGAAAGCTTGGCAGAGTTCAGGAATGCCAACTGATTTCACAGAGATGGAGTTTGTACGGATTTCTACTCCTGATGGAACACCTGTGGCTGTCTATATCCATTTCTGAGCAGCTCCATTCTTTAAGAAGGCAAAGATAGGTGCTTAATGGTGACAGGCACCTAGTCCTCCAGTTGACTGCTTTTGCCTCCAAAATACATTTGGCTCACATTTCATACATCTGTGAAAACCAATTTCAATGAATTCCTAATCTTGCATCTCATAGACATTTGCATTATTAATTACTGACATGCAGCACTTTAATTCTTCCTAGATCTCACTGGAAATCACACAGAAATGAAACACCACACAAAACAGAAGACCTGGAGAAACTGCATCTCTGTCAATTGACACCCTAGTTTCAAAGGTGAAGGTTGTTCAAGGGAAAGATAGGAGGTCTAGAAGGACATTTTCAAACAAGGATATTTATCTCCTAAGACTGTAATCACAGCCATAACTGCTCTGTGTGGGTTCTAGACTAGGATAGCACTTGCCAGCTATTCCACAGATCCAGTGGAGGTTTTCTTTCTGCTCTGAAGTAATTCCTTACGAGGTGTTTAAATACCCATTTCCAAAAACTCCATCTAGTTAAGTAGAAGGGTATCCTTTGGAAAAAATAATCCATACATTATTGATGTAGCATTGATTGTGCTCTTGCTAGACCAAATGAGGTGGGATCTCAGGGCTTGACTGTATATACTTTCCTGCTGTGTTTCTTGTTTCTATGGTGCAAGATAAGTTATACATATATGGTATATATATGTTCCATATACATTATGCTTTGGACATATTTGGGACGTACCAAGGGTTTGCATTTTGGAAAATTTCCTAATTTTTTAAGCTATACCAGTTAATCCAGCAAAAGACTACCAAGAAATCTTGGATCACCAATGTCCACTTGAAGTCTAAGTCTTTCTGTTTGAGCAGCAGATGGTGGAAACCTGCTACAGTCTAGAAGTTTTCCACCTTACTTGGGTAAAAAAGATGGTGATCTTTTATTCTAAAATGAGGTATTTTACAAGCAAAACACAAGAATTTTACCAAAGAAGTACATGCTTGCAAAAGTGTGTTGGCTTCAGAACCTAGATGAAGTTTTTCAGCTTAGAAGCATGAAAGAATTAAAACCAGAAGAATGAATAATTTCTAATAAAGGAAGCACAGCATGTTTATGAAAGAATACAGTAGAAATCTCCACCAGAAAGCTTTCATGAGATGTTATTTACCCTGAATTTTACAAAATTTTTCTATCTGATTAATATTATTATTTATTTGCTATGCAGTGGCTCAGCAGAAGTTGAGGTCAGAACCATAGGCATATGGGCAAATAGATTTAGAATCTAAATCCAAGACAAAATATAATAGTCCTATATGGAGAGGGAGGAAACAAAGCAACTGCATTAGTCAGTCAAACAGCATGTGTTGCCAAGTATTTTCTAGGCAGCAGGGCCAAGGAGAGCTGCAGGAAGGAATCTGAATTAGAACAATGAATGAGACGGATAGATAATTAACAGGAATAATTTTATTTTTTTTAAAACATATCAAAAATGAGACAAAAGCAGGAGCCACTGTTTCAGTATAAATGATGGGAAGAGATAGGACAGAAAGGCTTGGACCTCAGTGAAGGCGGTGAGATACAGCTGAAGTTTGATGAATGTAGAAGAGGAAGTTAGCAAAATAGTATAGGAGTGGCTATGCATGTAATATATGTATGTAATATGTATATATATACATAACTGCATAGTTAAGAGTTATCCATATTCTGACTAAAGTTATCAATGATTTCCGTACTTTAATTGGTTTGATTCAGACAATTTCTGCAGCTTGCTCATGAAAAAGACCTAAAGTTCGCACAGAATATTTGCCAGTGAGATGCATGCATTCCTAGAGAAAGGTAAACAATTGAGACAGTCTGTATTTAAATGACTTCAAAAGAGGCCAGAGAAGTCAAAACTGATACCTAATGTATGGATCTGACTCACAAAGAAGATCATGTACAGTACATGGTGCTGAGAAGAGTTATAAACAGGTTTTGGTAGTGAAGGCTGAAATGTCTCCTTTAGTCAGATGGAATATAAACCCATTACACATCCCCAGAAGACATCAAATCAGGCTGAAGTTTTACCTTAAACAGAAGGGATAGAGCTCAGATGTCACTATAACATGTATCTATACATGTGAGCCAGTCATCCAAGCTTCCTTTACAGACAATTAAGATCTACTAAGTAGATTTTAGGACAAGATCCATTTCATTCAGGTTAAATCTCTAACACAGACCAGTTCTGAATAAAAAGGTCCCTAACCCTAGGCCCTGAAAATGCCTCTTTCTGTCCAGTGACTATGAAAGGCAATTCAAATGTCTAATTTAGCTGTAGACATCTACGCTACAGATGCTTAATATTGGTGAGATGACTCAGCCCCTGAGGGAGATCTGGAGCAGAACTGTGAGACTCAAGAATAGACCTGGTAGATTAATAGACATGTGAGTATGAGGCTTCCCAGAGATAAACTGCAAAGAGAACCAAAGACTGTATATTCTGTGTATATGTACTGCTCATCCACCTATCATGTATGAAACTGTTGCTTTCAGAAAGGAGAGGTTTCTGCTGTGGATGGAGGCTCACACTGCATTGCACATTGGCTATCCTAGCATCAAGAAAACAATGAAGTGATTTCCCTGATAATGACAGCTAAGCCTAGTTCCAATAATTCTGTCTGTGTATCCAGCAAACTCTCTTGGACATGTACATTTCCTTTGGCTCTAAAGTACGAGGGCTACAAGTTACCATATAAGTGCATGAAATATCCAGATTTTTTTCCTTGAAAAGCAAACTTTTGGCATGGCAAAGCTGAGTGCAGACATTACTCTACATCTCTTACTGCTGGCAAGGACAGGTGTCTGTTCTGCATACATGGCACATCTGCAAATAAAGCAGATCTGGCACAGACTTCTAAGTTGTCTCTTATTTCCCACACATATATCTTGCAGCTGCAAGTTAAGGGCATTTGGAGATAAATGTGTTTGGAAAATAGTAACTTTGATAAAGAAAGCGAAAGCTCAACATTTGAGTTAGAATCTCACCATTGCAATAAACCCAATTGTGCCAAGATGATCCTTTGAATGGATAAAGGAGAATCCTGCAGATAAATAAAACAATAAATGATATGAGGTAATAAATCTAAAGTCTTTGGTTTCATGGTAAATCGCGGTATCGTGCCTATTTGCAGGGAATGGATGAAAACACTTTATGATTTTTGGCCTTTACAAATAAATATCTGTAAGTTACAAGCAAAAGGGAGATACAAGAAAATAAAAGAAAAAATTTGTAGCTGCGGTAATTCCTGTGGTTAGAAAGTATTTGGATAATTATAGGATATCAATAATAACAGGAAGCAGAACAACAAACAGAAAACAGCAAACTCAAAGGCAGTCAGCCCAGAGTTTTCCATCAGTCAGCTAAAGAAAAAAAAAAAAAAGCAGATTTAAATAACTATTGTGGATGAACTCACCACTGTGTTTCTACAGACTGATGACATGATGGCTGCTCTGATTTCAATGTGATGTAAAGCCAGACCAGCGTGCTGTTGACATAGACCCATTGTTTCACAGCAGCAAAAATGCTGTTGAATTATCAGGACAGGTCCTGACTGATTAAGACCAGAACCTGAGACTGGAATAAGCCAACTGAAGCAGATTATTTGGTCCTATCGGAGAACTTTTAGTCCTCTCACTTTCCCAGGCCATAGATAAACCAAATGTCAGGTGGCTGATACACTGAGTGACCAGAGAAATAAGTGGGACACATCAGCTGTAATGAAATCCCTGAAGTCCATAGAATTTCTCCTTGTGCAGAGACAATGCAGGACCAATAGATGTAAGTCCTGCAGGATCTATCCTGTAAGGTTATAAACCTAAAATTGAGCTGATGACAGTATAGGGCCAGAGTGAAGCAGTTTGCTATAGCAATTGAATGTACAGATCATGCAGCTGCAGCAGGGATGGCAACACAAAATGCAGAAGGAGACAATGGGTGGTATCCGGGCAAGGGTTCCCATGTGCCAAGACTCATGTCAATTGTGCCACACCCTTGGCAGAATGAGTAGAATCTCTCAAATGTCTGTTTGGGGATGCAGACCACAGATTTGGCCTGAGTTGTTTCCTGTTCCATAGGATCATGAAAATGCCTTCAGAGGAAAGAAGTGATTCATTGCAGCACGTGGGCTGCCCATCTCCACCCAAGAGGCTGATGGATAGCAATAGGCCTGCTTGTGTCACATCCCTTCATCACCTTATTGAAACAGAAAAGCCCCCCATGCTTACAATTTATTTTTTTTTCTGTTAGAATAGCAGATCCCCTCGCTGCTTTTTTTTAAGTAGCCACCTATGAATCTGGAAAAATTATAGCAATCAGCCTATACATTTAAACCTACCAAACAGAGTTTTCTCAACACATTACTACCAGTCATCTCTGCTACTACTTTGAAGCTTGAAGACATTGGATTCAATACAGTGTTATTATTTAATTGATATTATTATGTATTCTCGTGCCATTAGCAAGATATGTAAGTACCTAAATGAAGGTCATGAGCAGTTTTAACATATTGCTGAATTAAGTTAAATATATGTTAAATTGTGTTCAACTGCAGAACCCCAGCATCAGAAATAGGATGTCTCTCCCTGTGCATACTAAGAAAGCACTAGGCCCCCTTCAGAAAGGAAATCTAAATTCATCCTGAGCATCATTTGGATGTCTGAGAAATGGTTTAGTAACATGTCTAGCCAAGCCGCAGAACGTTTTCACATCTGGATGTGACCCATTTGCTAAACTGTCTCAGTCTGTGAACAATTCCAAAATACACTCAGCTTTATTATTGTAAAAGAATGTAATGTTATATAACCAAATGTGAAAGCACATATTGTGGAAAATTTCAGAAAGAACAACATGTTAAAACTGCACTTTTAAGACAAGGTTTGAATTTAACAGAGAAAATGGCTTCAACTGGTCTGCATATGTCAATAGTTTATTTTACGTAATCGGCTGAGGACAGAGGAGCCGGGCAGGAGAAATGCTTTTAAAAATAAAATCACACTGGTGAAAGAGGGATGGCTTTCTAACCTTCAGAGCAGAGTTGGGCTTCAGACACAAATGTCAGATCCGGGCTGTTCAAAAGTTTGAAGCACTTAGATTGTGGGGTATCTCTGTACAATTTTGTACATCAGTACATCTTTGTACCTTGGTACATCTTTGAAGAATATTTAGAAGTTATTCTCAAGAAATTATGGCTGTGTCTCTCTTTATGCTAAGCAAAGAAATCCTGAAAGGTTACCAAAATAAGAACTTGGGATGAAGTGGATTTCCTATGAAATATTAACAATATCAAGACTGACTTTGTTCTGGTTTTCTTGAATGGCTTCTTAGGCTCAGAAAAGCACTCTCAGTTCTTCTTCACCCTTTGCTTAGGTATGGGCTGCCAAAATATCAACCAAGCTCATTCCAGACCCAGATACGTAGCCAGGTTAAGAAGAAGATTGTAGTGCAGTGGAGAAATACCAGCCCAGACCTTTCAGAGACTTTTAAGAAAGGCCTGTCTCACATTCCTACCTATAAAAAAGAGAAGCAGTCTTCCACTTTAGAACACTACTGTGGGAATATGTGAGAAATATGCCTTTGCTTCAAAAGGTCACCACTTACTGACAAGACACCATGACAGAGAAGGGTGTTAAAGATTTTCTTACTTGTGCATAAGCAAAAGATTTAATGTGAAAGAGAGGAAGGGATACCAGAGAGGACTCTTAATTGTTCAGTTAGTGTTAAGTATTCAAAGGTAATGGTTGGTTGTTCCTCTGGAGTTTTTGTCCTCTACTGTGCTGCAGAATTGTGGATTATGATCAGTTAACCATGTTCCTCTCTTTCACTTTTGGGGTTTGACAAAAAGAACACGTGTTTTCTGGGTGAAGAACAATGAACAATCCTTAGAATAACAGCACTCCCCATTTCTGCACAACTGTTACCTAAGGAGGATAACAAGGTGCTTAATAAACTGGGGGTAAATTCTGCCTTATGGATATGAAACTTCTCTTCAATGCATCAAAGATTATAGATGAGGTTCTCCTTGTACAGATAGCCCTCACCAGTTGCATTTCAGCAGCAGGCGATCTCTGTGGTGAGAAACACAGCAGCCTTTCCCATTCTGTGCCACCAGGATTACACAAAGGAAGGGAAGTGAAGAATACATCATCCAGCTGAAACTACAGAGAAAATTCAAGGAGAAAGAAAACATTTGAGCTGGAACATAGCCACGTCTCAGAGGTTGACACCCTACTTCTGTAAAAAGTGCTGTAGTCATAACGATAAAAATGTAGTCAAGTCCTCATATTTCCTACAGAGGAAGGTTTTTCAATTCTATTTCCATTTAAAAAAAAAACCCACATAAATTCAGATGAATGCTGTTCTTTTTAGGCACTCTAAAGTTCTGGGTAAAATATGCAACAAATAGGGTACCTTTTTTGGTTAGGAAATCTTTAAAAATGTGATGTGTGTCAGAGTCCAATGAGTAAATCAATTAATAACTCTCAGCCAAGGCTTAGTTGTGAATCATTCCTTTGCGTAGTTTACTATCAATTACTCATGTTGTGTGGTCGATTGCTTAAGTCTTTGTCTTCACTGTGAAACGGGTCTCCTCTTTTCTTGGAGGTACCTGGACTAGATCAGCTTACTCTGCAGCTGCGTTTTATCTTGAGTCTACAGAGATAGGAAGTCCTGAGCCTTGCTTCCATTAGAATTTATACTGGGATAGCCAGCTGGAGAAAAACAGCTATTTAATGGAAAAAAATTACTGAGCTTGTGTTTGGGTTTTGTTTGATTTGCAGAGAACATGTCATTTTTGTCCAAGACATTGTTTTGGATCCCTAATTGAATGACGGAAATTTTTTAAGCAGAACAATGAAATGGCATTCTTGTGAAAAAACATCTGGTTGCCATCCAACTATTTGCAAATAATTCTGATTGCAGAAGTCAGAGTAAAAGAAACTGATTGAAGTATTTGTGAATATATTTGGTATTTCTGTATTTTTTCAATAGATTCTTCTTACTACCACACTTGGGCATTGCTCTGTTCAGACAAGGGAATCCTATTTCCCATCCAGCATCACCAATTTCTCACCCAGTTGATCCTACTTAGTAAATATAGTCATACACCATAGCAGCTTAGCTTTCCTCCATGTTATGCTCCATGAAGCTTTAACTCATTCTGATAAGAAACAAGACACCTAGAGGTAAGCAGGAAGGTTCAGCTAAAAATATAACTGAATTAAAAGCTTGCTTTTTGAATGCCTTTTTAGTTACTTAAAGTCTACTTGTCAAGTGAGGTGCCATCCAGCATTAAACTAGATCTCAGAATCTCAGTGTTAGTCATTTCTGCTTAATGCAATAACCTCTTGAATGAAATAGTTTATTTCCTGGCAAAGGGCTTAACAGAGAAATTAGACTGTGTTCTGGCATGGCACTTAAATTGGCTTCAGAAAGCTTGTGATTATCTTCTGAAGCCGTCTGAGCCAAAAGTCTGTTCTTTATCAGGGCTTCTTGGTCTGTTCTGTCCTTTTCATTTAAGATACAGCCTCACCAGTGCCAAGTACAGGGGCACAATCATTGCTCGGATCCCGCTGGCCACACTGTTGCTGATACAGGTCCTCTTGGCCACCTGGGAACACTGCTGGCTCATGTTCAGCTGCTGTGAGCCAGCACCCCCAGGACTTTTTCCGCTGGGCAGCTTTCCAGCTGCTCCTCCCTAAGCCTGGAGCATTTCATGGAGTTGTTGTGACCAAAGTGCAGAACCTGGGAATTTGCCCCATTGAACCTTATACCACCGGCCTCAGCCCATCTATCCAGCCTGTGCAGATCCCTCTGCAGAGCCTTCCTGCCCTCCAGTAGATCAACACTCCCACTCAACTTGGTGTCACCTGCAAACTGACGTAGGGTGGACTTCCTTCCCTCATCCAGATCATCGATAAAGACGTTAAACACAGCTGTGCCCAGCATTGAGCCTTGAGTAAAAAACACCACTCATGACTGGCTGCCACCTGGATGTAACCCCATACACCATCACTCGCTGGGCCCAGCCATCCGGTCTGGTTTTTTACCCAGGAAACTCTGCCCATCCAAGCCATCAGCAGCCAGTTTCTCCAGGAGAATGTGTGGGAAACAGTGTCAAAGGCTTTACTAAACTATAAATATATGATGGAAGATATGTAAAAGCTTCCATTGCTTCTGGTTATGCAGTTCTTGTTTCTAATAATGTCTAAAAAGGCACATTATTCTGTAACCATGAGTTTACAAGATGGACAGTCTGACTGTGTGAAAGAGAAAACAACTTTCATTATCAAAGTAATAAATCAATCACAAAGACTTCTAGAATGACTGTCTTCTGTTCTTGAGACAGTTGCTCTACAAATAAGGAGGTAGATCATCTCCCTGACATTGATCTTCTAGTCTATTACCTTGGAAATGTGCACAAATTTATAGAAAACACCAGGTGGTCTGAGGTTTGTGACAGACATTCCCATGTAAGGAAATGGGACTGCAAGTGTGAAATATTGGCCAGTCTTGAAACCATTGCAACTTGCAGCCTAGAAGTGAGTCACTAGGAAATGAAAAACTTCAGTTCTCCTTTTATTAATCCTTTGAGCTAATCAGCCCATTTTCTCTCTTGAGCATGAATGAAAAAATTAATTTTCCAGAATGTTTTTAACAACATCTCCACTTAAGTATTTTTGCATGTGTGAGCAAAACATGCAAAACCATTAAAGCAACAACAGAAAAGTCCAGAAGAATGTGAGCTATTTTAAGTGACTTAATGTCACAGAAGTTCCTTCTTGAAACATAGGCAGTTGCTAGAGAAAGACCCTTGCTATGGTTTTTTACATCCTTCTGGAGAACTCTACAACAGGAATCCGAGCCTGTTTCATTCTGGAGGTTGATCAATACAGGAAAATGTTTATAGACAAAACTTTTGCTCTATTCATTAGAATCATATAATGGTTTAGTCCGGAAAAGACCTCTAAGATTTTTGAATCCAACTATTAATGCAGCACCACTAAACCATGTCCCCAAAGTGCCAAATCCGCACACCTTTTGAATGCTTCTACAGATAGATGTTCCACCACTTTCCTGGACAGCGTGTTACAATGCCTGAAACAGGATTACAACAGGATACTGAGTTAAGGGAAGAAAATGGCAGGAATCACTGCTTGCATGGTACCATAAGAAAGATGTTTCAACCTTGATGTGAATTGCTGACAACACCAGAATGTTCAGGCATAGCTGGTGAGCACCAGGTCCCAAGGCTGAAGTCTACAGAGAAGTTACTGCCAGTGTGCCAGAAACTCACTCTCCTCTCTCTTGCTTTCCAGCCACTAAAATGTTTTAAAGGAGAACATAAAAACCAAATGCTTCTTGATAATATTTTTCCACATACACCATTTCTGTACTTGTCATAGAGCTGTTCTGACAGTGAAATGTTCTACCAGCTACTCTCTCTGCTAAGATACCTGGCACATAGTGACTGTTCGAGAGCCTGGGATTTGAATGTCAGTACATCCAAAGCAGAGGAAACCCATGGAACTTCATAGCTCTGAGTTGTGGAAAAGCTTTCTTATTTAAAGAAATAATAATAATAATAAAAAAGCCTGTGAAAACAGGTAATTCCACATTTATGCCAGGTGTTATATGATCCTTTCCTCCCTCTGAGGTACAGAGGATACCTTGTTCCACCTTCAGAAAACATCCGGCTCAGTGGAAGGAAGATGTTTGTTCTGTTCTTCAGAAGAAGTTTGAAGCAGAGCCCAGTCCGGGGGCCCCGATGAAAGACTTCGTGATGCCACACTCCCTTGAGGAAGTTTTGAAAGAATCTAATTTGCTGTGAGATACAAATCAAACCACTTACTTGAACAGGTTTTTCCCTTTCGTGTGTAATGCAATCCTCCTTTTAAACTGGTGGATTCCTGTCACCCAGTTTTACTGAGGCACACACTGACTTGTTGTGCATATCCAGTTATAATGTTAAAAATATGGAGTGTCCTGACTAGTATAGCTGGGTTATTTGCAAAAACATACAAATTACCAGAATTTGCAAATTTGCTGGGCAAACTTTCTGTCTTAGCAATATGTTTCTCAGCTGATAGTCTAGGTGGATATTTTTAAGACTGATGTCATTCCTTGGTTTTTTATGATGACTGCAGAAGGTTTAAAAAGAGTTTGTGTCTGTCTGTAAAATGTAGTTTACATTTATCCTGGAAAAGAGATTGGAGAACTTACAAAAGTCTTACATAAAGTAAACAAAAGATGAGTCTTAACAGGACAAAACATCTGATCCGGTCTTTAAGTTAGAATTTTCATTTATTTCTGTTGTTGTTACTCATTAACTCAAATTTCTGAGTTAACATACCCCAAAGAAAATCCTATCTCTTAAAGGTCCCATGCCTTATAATTATTTTGCTGAAACTGCTGAAAAATTCTCTGCTGCCACAAAGAAGAAAGCTGATTTCCAGATTTTTGGAAGGTAAATGACAATCAAACAAATTCAAAAAGAGATTGTGATGCCTCTAAAAACACGTAAGTGAAATCATCTCTGTCTCTGATGCCTGGTTCTTCTACCATTAAAACCAGGACAGTATCTTTCTACATTTCATCCCTCTGAGAAGATCAGTGGTGCTGTGTGTGTAAAAATCCCCCAGAACTGCAATCTCTTTTTTTTTATCTAACAACCAGCCAACTGAGGCCATGCGTGGCTGCTGTTGACATCAGTGATTATGCTGAAGGGACTAAATGAACAGTTAAAGGTCCAAAAGTGTTCACTCACAGCAAAACATCCCAACAATCACCTTTACCATAGCAGAAATGGGGTCAGAGGCTTGTCCCATATCATTATCGTCCTGCTAATGACAAGTTCACTGAAGATGTCAGCTTCTGCTTCTAAATGGAGGATGGAAATAAAATAGAAATCTAGACTCCCAAGGTTATTTCAGACTATGTGTTTGGCTTGTAGTGATGGTCCTCGTGTCTGTAGTCCACTCTTGTGAGACCCCACCTGGAGTACTACATCAAGTCCTGGCATCCTCAGTGGAGGAAATACATGGACCTGTTCGAGTGAGTCAAGAAGAAGGCCACAAAAATCATTAGAGAGCTGGAGCACCTTTCCTGTAAGGAAAGGCTGAGAGAATGTTCAGCCCGGAGAAGAGAAGGCTTCAAAGATACTGCATTGCAGCCTTCCAGTAATGAGAAAAATGGAGAGAAACTTGACAAGGGCATGTATTGCAGGATAAGAGGAAATGGCTTTAAACTGAGGTAGGTCAGCTTTAGATTAGATATTAGGAATAAATTATTTACTGTGAGGGCAGTGAGGCACAGGCACAGATTGCTCAGAGACGTGGTAGGGTCCTCATCCCTGGAAACATCCAACTATCATGTTGGATGGGGCTCTGAGCAACCTGACTTAGTGGAAGATGTCCCTGCTCATGGCAGGGGGTTTGGAACTAGATGATCTTTAAAGGTCCCTTCCCACTCAAACCATTCTATGATTCTCTGCTTCTAAAAGCTGTATGGCAGATGCCGAACCCACGCCTTACAGAAAAGTCAAACTGTTGCCATGCTTCACCAGTACAGCCTGCTCCTGTAAAGCCACTTTGGAGCAATCTTGTATCTACCACAGTGTTAGAAAGGCTTAAGAGCATTTTTGTCTGTCAAAATCCTTGTTTGTTAAGTAGCAACTGAAGCGGATCAGATTGTTTCAGTTCCAGCTCCAGCAGGTACTGCTGCTATTTGGTCTTACCATGTTCTTTTCGAACCTTGCCGTATCCAAGTAGTGACATTTAGTTTTTGTTTATTTTCAAAGAGTGCTTGTGAACATATGCACTGCTCCATTTTTTAGTAATTTCATCGTGTTCAAATACCTTAGTTTTTAACCCATCTTTCACTACAGCATGGGATACTACAGAAAACTGGTTTCACTTCTGACATATTGAGCAGGAACAGTCCACATCTGGGTTTACCTTCTTTTGATGAGATTCAAGAAATTCCATTGCTGGAGGAGTTCTGCAGGGAAATAGAGAAAAAAGTCAACATTACTTAATGCCTTGGTCTGAGTGTCTTGGACCAGGGGAGCTATTCAGAAATACTGTCTTTATTATATGTGCACCACATACTCAGACCCCTTGAGCTCCACTGAGTTTTGGAGCTACTGAGGTGACACAGGTGCATCTCCTCGAAAAATCTCAAGCCCAAGAGCAACTGCAGCCAGTTTGACCATTAGCATAAATAAAAGAAAACTCAGGGAGACATCAGCTCTGCTAATCATTACTACAGCAATACAACCTTACAAGTGAATCTCAAATTTGCCTTTAAAAGCATATTAATGAAGAGCATAATCTCATTCAAGTGTTTTAAGAACATCTTGATAATAGTTTCTGTACATTCTATAGGATGAAAGCAAATGATTAAGTACCTTACATAAACATGCTCTTAGCTTTGTGGTTTATCCATTGCAGTACTAAAAAAAAAAATGCTAAGCAAAAATTCATTTTAAGTATTTCATTAGCCTTCTTAACTCTGACCCACATGATGACACATGCTGAGAAACAATGTATTTTACATAGCAAATACACGTCTCTCTTCCAGTAATTTCTGAGCAGAGAATAAATAAATGTGGATTTTCCAGCTGTACCAGCTGAGGAAATTACAGACCCTCCTCAGTGAAACACTTAGCATCTTGTTAATTTGAATAGCTCCCAGGAAAAGCTTTAAGCAAAATAAATGACCCTTTCCCTTAACAAGAAGTTAGGGGTAATAAATGAGCAAATTTGCATATAGGAAATACTTATTATTCACTACCACTCAATGCTTCCTGTTCAAATTGGCAACAGAGAAGAATCAAATTCTCTACAACGTTTTGTTGAGGAGATAGAAAGCTAATGAGATAGGGAAGATACTACTCATGTCTTTATCAGGAAATAAGCTAAAAGCAGCATTGATAATTCTGCTGAAGTGCTCCCAATTTCCATAATAAATGCATTCTTATTTGCTTGCCTAACTCCACATCTAAATGAAACAGGTCTGAGGAGGTTTCCAAGTTAATGCTGGTAGATGATATTAATACAAACAAGTTTTCAGGTTCTTTTAAAACATACATAATGACTATAAGGTCAAAGAATAACTTTGCCAAGATTTTCAAAAGACTCTGTGATTTTTGTTACTGCCCATTTACACTTGGGCAACTGAAAAAGGTTCAATTTTACACATGAGAAGCACAGTTTTTAAAAAAACAGGCTTTCTGAGGTGTTTTGTGGAGGCCACTCTGATATTAGAGATATTAGTTCACTCAGATTATCTGTATCCTTGGAAAATCTTAGCCACAAGGGAAATGGCTCTTCAATAATGCTGCAAGCTCTATGAGATAACCAGCTTGGCTTTAGTTTTTTGGCTAGTTCATAATGCAGCCCCTTCTGAAAAAAACAATGAAAACACAGTTTGCTTGAAGTATTGTAAGAGTCTGTACTGTTATGGAAGCAGAAAAATCTTATATTCCTCTCACTGTGTAAAGAAAATCCAGCCAATAATGCTCAGATATCCTCTTTCAGCAACCTAAGAAAAGCTGCCTCGCCATTTGGGCAGCCACCCAGAGTGTGTATTTTGTGTCCAAAGTTGGGGGGGGGGGAAGCAAATGATTTTGCAGGAAGATTGACACTCAAAAAACCAGCAGTCGGAGTATTTTTGACAGAAGCAAATATTTTGCACAGTTTTACCTTCAAAGGCCTGGCTGCTGCTTTTGTACTTTGACTAGATCCCTGTGTACGATTTGCGGAATATGATCTGCCTTTCCTGTACTTATGGGTTTTTTAGTAGCTCAGGGTTAGCATCTGTTGAAAAATGCATTTCGGAGATCTCAAGGCAGAATATTAAACTGCACACACCAAAATCTTACATTAACAAGATCAGTAGCAGTGTGTGGATTATATGACCCAGGGAATAGCTCATCTTGGGCACCTCATCAGTCATCAACGGTGACTGGAAAAGAGACAACGTTCCAACAGTAACTGAAGGCAGATATCAAAAGTAGTAGCAGCCAGAATTAAGTGTTGTAGGCTTGGGGGGTTTTGTTCCAACAGCTGTGTGAATGGCATAAGACTGGCTCATTACGGATATGTAGCTATTTCATATGGAGCACTGCATGTAAAAATAACACCATAAAGTTAAACTTACCACTCTCTACAACTACCTGAAAGGAGAGTGTAGTGAGGTGAGGGTCAGTCCCTTCTTCCAGGTAACAAGAAAAAAACACAAGTGGAAATTGCCTCAAGTTTTTCTAGGGGAGATTTAGATTGGATGTTAGAAAAAATTTCTTCCTCTTAAAAGGTTGTTAAGCATTGGAGCCGGCTGCCCAGGGAAGTACTGGAGTGGCCATCTAAAGTGTTTCAAAGATGTGCAGCTGTGGCATTTGGGGACATGGTTTAGTGGTAGCCTTGGCAGTGCTGGGTTAACGGGCGGACTCAAAGATCTTTCCCACCTTAATGACCCTATGATTCTATAAAAGTAAGTTCTCTCCCTCCCAGATGCTTAGGTTCCCCAATGCCTGTTGGCTGTCCTGTTCCAATGATGCATAGAAGCCACAAATCTACTGAGATGGCAAGTGTGTTATGAACATCACAAAGCTGCGCTGTTGGAAAGTCTGACTCGGAAAAAGAGTACACATGCATGTACAAGGGATGTGAAGACAGGCTACAGCTTGGTTCAAGAGCTGTGCATTTAAATCTTCTGAGAAAGTATCTGACACAGTTGTGTAAGGATCTTATAGATTTCACAGAGTATTCTGAGTTGGAAGGGACCCACAAGGATCACAGGGTCCAACTGTTAAATGAATGGCCCATCTGGAACTGGAAACTCCACCATCACTAAATCCCTGCTGCTCCATCTGTGTCAGTGGGGGCATCCCACTGCACTGGACAGACAGTCTGGCCTCTGGTCTTGGTGGGGTGAGAAGTAGAGAAGAATTAAGCTGTGAATGGAGTGTAGAGATGAAGAAAATCATGTCACTCCCTACCTCTGACTTTTATTTGAACATTGTCTTTATCATCTTCCCGCATCCCACAAAAACTTCATGTTGTTGTTCTCTCAGCAAGAGAACTCTTCTACACTGATTATCCAACCTAAATCACGCAAGCTGAGAGATTCTCAAAGCTTTCCAACAGCTCCTGTGTGGCACAGAACAGCCAAACTTCTTAGGGATGTGGATTAGCCCATCCCTGAAACACCATGAAAGCACTCCCTCAGAAACTAAGGAGGGATAGTAAAAAACACAGAAGGCAAAGAAAAGGAAAAGCCAAAGGACTACAAGGAACAGTGAACGAAGAGAAGGAAAAAGATGGCAACAAAAACCTTTAAAAGTGAGGAACTGGAGAGAGGCAAAGAGCAAAGGACTCCCAACAGCACCAACACTCTGGTAAGCTGCTGTAACAGCAGTGCTGTTCTGTCCAGGGGCAAAAAGACAAACTAAGAGAAATCTCGCAATTTGGGGGAATCAGTTAAGCTCAGTCCTCCTGTTAAGATAGCTGGCTGGCTTGGCCAAGGCCACAAGGGTAGATCAGAAGGTCACAGTGTGGTGGGGTCTTAGCTGGGACAAAAGTAAATAAAAATGTGAAGCGAAAAGTGCAGCCTCAGGAACAGATTCTGCGGGTGCAGAAAGAGGGAACACAGCCTTACAAGCCTTATCTAAATGAGTGCTAGTCCTCATCTTGCAAAACGGCATTGTTCTCCTTATGAGCCACTCTAGGAATATAATTCTGTCATAGAACCATAGAATCATAGAACAGTTTGGATTGGAGGAGACCTTTGCAAAACCATCCAAGGCCCTTGCCATAGACAGGAACATCTTCCACTCAAAGCCCCATCCAACTTGGCCTTGAACACTTCCAGAGATAGGGCAGTCACAACTTCTCTAGGCAGCCTCTTCTAGGGCCTCATCATCCCTACTGTAAAAACATTTGCTGCCTGAGTGGAATTTTTCCATTTTTTGTCCACAGTGATCCGAGGGATTAGATCAGAATATAAACCAGAAGATAGAATACCAGGATAACTAAAACCAGGGAAGAGAAAAAAAAAACAACACCACTCTCAGGACCCAACATCTTGGCTAATGACTCTCCTGGATATAGGGAGTGAAGGCATAGAGCTACATGAATGATAACCAGACTCTGTTGGCGTGTGTTTTCAACACAGCTTGATGCTGTTACCAGCATAGTTCTGGTAGTTCTGAGGAGTCAAGGATCCTGGCCACAGGGCAATCCAGGCTGTTTACACCAGCAGAGTTTACTTAGCTCTAAAGCCCACAATGAACACAAGAAACAAAGAGATAGTAAACAGACGGAGAGACTTTAGAAGAAAATGGTAGGTTAAGGAGGGAACACCTGTCTGTCTTGTCTATGGCATTTAGAAGATATCTATCACATTTTTTTCTAAATCCCAAAAAAGTTTACAGAATTACAGAGTTCAGAGGAACCATGTAGTATTTCTCTCTGCTCCTCTAGAATGACAATGGTAGGTCAACTGAGTCTTGAATAGATGATGTACAGAGGCATTTCCTTCCTTTTCCAGAAACTGAAGGCATTACTGAGACAGGCAGCTGGATGGAGGAAGACCAGTTTGTGGCATAAACCTGACTGAAAGAACATAGATTTCTCTGCCTGGTACTAGTAGTTGTTTTACAGACACTTTCAGTTGATGTTTTTAAGTATAGAAGTTGCTTCATCTAATAGAGAATTCATAATTCTCTTGAGGAATCCTGTCCAGATCCCAAAAGGAATGCTTTGTCCCAAGGGTGAGAAGATGATATCTCTCTATCACTCCGATGTTCACACTAGAATATAGTCTTCCTATTAAGCTAGATGTCGTGTTTTGCTCCCCCTCCCCACCCTCCATCCCCACCTCTGCTTGGATTATAACTACTATATAGTAGTTACAGTCTTTAATAATGCATTCCAAATTCTGCTTGATTTAATCAATGCAATTTTCTCTTTCCTAATGGATTGGCCTTTCCCTCTGGCAGCCAGGAATAGTTCAGCTGCACCAAGAGAAGGCAGAGCTCACTGGTGTCACAGCAAACCTTCCGCCATTCTGCTGTTCATATTTGTTCCCCATTCTTAACCAGGGGCTCCTCCTCTCAAGGTCCACTTCAACTCAGTGAACTCTGAAGCCCTGTCACTTCTTACAGTCACCTTGCCATCCCTGTACAGGCTCCTTATAAACTGTGTCACCCTCTGTCTCCTATCTCAGCAGTGACAAACTGCAACCTTCAACTCAGACTGATGGAAAATTTATCTCATTACAAAGCCTCCTCTTACCTCTTAGTGTCATCGCCAGGACCTCCCAGAGACCTGATCTCCAAAGGTTGTGGCAGGGCTGCTTTTAACAGGCTCCAGGGAATGGTAGGAGTTTGTCTGAGATTTGTCTCCACATCTTGACTTGTCTCCTCCACCTTCAGCCAGAATTTAATAAATTTTGCTCTTTTTCAAAAACAAAAACAAAGGAGAGAATATCACCTTTAATTTCCATGACTTGCTTTCTAGGCCAGTAAAACAAGGGTAATAAAACACATCCGCACAGCTATGAGGGGTGTTGTAAAGGATAAATTAGTCTGTAACATATTCTGTAATTGCTCAAAATGCTATAATGAAAAGTGTGAGCAGCACGTGAAAACAGGATCATCTTCAAAGCCCAGGTGATGCTGAGCTGAAGCCTTAGAGAAAGAAGCATTTAAAGAATAATAGTACTGTGTATTGAGCTCACTTTTAATGCTGATGAAAACACTGTATTGAGGAAAGTAAGGAAAATCCACCACCTGTGGGATATGCCATCCACGTTGGCCTAAAGCTCTTCCTTTGCTCAAAAGGAAAATAACTAGCTGTGGAGGTGCAAGTAGCGCCTACCTGACATGACTTTTGAGATGTAAGCAGGTATCAGGAAACCTGTTGTATTGCTGTTACACAGCGCACATTGTGTTCTTGGTCTATGACCAGATGTGAAGGAAACTGCGGGACTATGCAAAGGACATTAAAAGAGGCACTATCAGCAGCCCAGATCTTAAAACATCGTGAGTCAGATTTCATTACCATGAGATTTGCTTAGAAATCACACCATTTCCTATAGATAGTGATTATGGAGTGAGGTTCCTCTTCCTTCTAACTTCTGAGCCCTGAATTCAGAAGTCCTTTCTCTGCAACCCTGAACACTGTAAACCTTCCAAAGAAATAAACAAAAGTTGAATTTCTCACATAACCACTCAATTCTAGAAGGTGGGGCTAAGGTGCAAAAATGCAAATAATTACAAATGTCAACAACAGAGCTATCAGCTTGGCTAAGTATCCTCTCTTCTTGGCAAAGGCTTCCTACAGGTGGCAAGTTTGAGCTCAGGTCTGTCTTTCTTGCAAGACACAGAAAGTGGCAGGTTAAGGAAGGACACCTGTCACAACATGATCCCGCAGGTGCAGCAATGACTATTGCCAAGGTATAAAGGCTACATCAATCTGTCCTGATTTGCTGAGCAAGTGACTTCAGAAATGGGTATGGCTTCTATCTGTCCTCACATTTTTGAGTCATTGGCTGGCATGTCTGTGGCTCAGTTGTTTTCCTGCTACATGAACAGCAATATTTACAGCACTCAGACATAGACTGAGGAGGCAAGACACCCCAGCAGTCTGAAAGCCAAAGAGCTTAGCCGGTTCCATAATTACAGTTTAAAATACCTACAGTCACATCTGGAGGGTAAAGCAGGGTATGTATTCTCCTTCTTGTTCCTCCTCCTTTCCATATGAAAGGTATGGCGCAGTGCTGCACTGTCCGAGGGCTAAGGTCATGTTTGCTTTGATCTGATAACAAATTGTATAATAATAGCTGGTTGGCATTCAAGGAAAAACCTGCTTGTTTTAACTTGTGGTTTACAACCAGGAATGGAAACAAAGATTATTTCTTTTCAGGGACATGCCAAACAAAAGACAATTTGCAGGAGACAAATTCCAGACAACTTGTCCTCTCTGAAGGAAAAACACAATAAACTCCAAATTGTAATATATCTTCCAGCTAACACTTGGACAGGACATTTTTATGTTTGTGAGATGGGGTGGGCTTGAATCCCAGCAAGACCCCTTATTCTTAATTCTGCAACAGATTTACTTTGCAACTTATTCTTTTCTAGAGATAAACTGAAGAGTTCAATCTTACTCAAAATAAATCCCAGGGCATACCACCTTTGACAAGTTTCTTTATGGAGATAATAGTGTTTACTCCTTGCCTTTACAAGGGTATTTGGGCTGCTATTACAACTGTAGTACTTTGACCATACAAATGCAACGTTGTCATAATTTTCTCTCCTTCGCTCCCTTATGTCTAAAACAGGACTTTGAGATTTATAAATCTCTCAGTCATCCTTTCCTGGGTGTCAAAGACATCAGGAAATCATGCTTGCCTGTGACCATAGCTTGTAAGTGAATATTAAATACAGCTGACGTTTTGACTCCTTTTTGGAGCTTGTTATTACATCACTAGAAGAAAAGGTAATGTGGCTGGAAGCCATAGATTAAGGATGCATAATTTATCACCTGCTCTATGGGTACCAGGGCACTTGCAGAATCATCTTCTCAGAAAAGCTGGCCCTGTGACACCATTGATCTTATTTCAGAATCAATATCATCAACAAAACATCATTTCCTCTCTCATAGGCAGAGTTTTACTGCAAATAAATATCCTTCAAATTCTGTCAACTTGAGAGCTGTAACTCGTCTTTTATTGCTTGGAATAGAATCTTATTGTCAACATCAATATCTTAAGTCAAGGTATACATTTACCTTGTGACTACAAACACTCTCTGATGGCAGTACACAACTCCTATACAGCTCCTTGGATATGGGCAGAAATTCTCATCTATAAAACACTCCTTCAATTAAAAGGTTGCTTATGAATTCTGTTTTTTAAATGCTTCGCCTTTCTTGCTATGTGAAACCTCTTAAAGCCTCAAAGGTAGATCTTGCTCTTTCTTCCTGATCAGAAGTCCTGTTGCCTTGCTTAGTTATTTTGAGAGGCTGAATTCTCACAATTTGATTTAAGAATGGACGAAAAAGCAGTGGAGTATTCTGTTTCACATTTGTGAAATACATAAATGAGATGTTCAGCCACAGGGGACTGGGAAGGAAGGAGGGCTGAAAGATAAATCACACTGGAAATTCAGTAACTGTGTTTCTCTTTTAAAATAGGCTTGCTACAGTTTCAAAAGACATTATTTATAGAGCACCACATGCAATATGAGTTTAACAGGCAAGGCAGACAGAAGGTTTCTGTCCCAGTGCATGGTTCAATATTCTGTCACTGGACTGCCAAAGACCTATGGTTTTCATATCCCCAAACTCCCACCTCTCATCGCCTTTACTCTGCTGACAGACTTTGGAGACACATCACAAATTGGAACAGGGAACTCTGATCCAACTGAAAAAGTAAATCTGTATAAAAAAGGGCCGATAGAACACCAGTTCTATCGGTTCTATCTTTTTTGGTCAGGTCTGTTCCCTGCTCAGATGCATCACCCAGCAGCACAAACACTGCACGAACAGGGACAGCACATGAGGGAGGGGTAGCCATAGTGGCTGGAGAAGAAGAGTGTCACATTGTCTGCTTAAACAATGCCAAAAAGCTGATTATTAAAGTGGTCCTCTGGTGCCTTCACTCTGATGGTCTAAGGAAAGGCTTCACTTTGGACATGGTGAGTCATTCCAATCGCTAAATGGCACTATTCACAGCGAAGGGAGCCTAAGGTTTCCGCCATTCTTGTGATGTGTGTGGGAGCCTGACATCATGTTACCCACGTGAGAATCTCACCATCCCTTTGGAAAGGTCATTTTAACCTGAATCTCTCCTGACTGTGGAGGGGAAAGGCAGATGCTAACAGCTCAAAACATTGGAAGCAAAGAGAAGAATCTCATACCCATAACAGCAACAATGTAATTACTCCTTTGCCCTTCCTATGCCAAATGTCTGGCCTTTATTAGCTATTTTGTTTGATGTTCTTTAAGGGAAAACCAGCTTTCAATGCATCCTACTTAAAAAAGTGTGTCCCAAGAGGAGAGCATCAGAGCATAGGTCAAGATTATGGACACAAGAAGACTAAGGGGCAAACAGTTTTGGGAGGAAGGTAAGGCAAAAGAGGGAAGGAAGAGAAGGGCATAGGAAGCAAAGGCAAGAGGGAAGAAATGTCAGGAAGGATATGGAAGACCTTAGAGTACATTTAGTCCATACAGTGAGCAACCTAGCTGGGTTGCAGTACACACTGTAGGTATTCTTGCTCAGCAATCCCTGTCATTACTACACCTACCTGCTCAGTAGGCTGCTGTAGTGTGCTCTGCAGGAGTAGCCTGAATTGTATTGGCATTGCACAGAAAAGTAAAGACCTCTGGGATGATGCAGGAGGTGAGGAAGACCAGAGGCAGGCACTAGGGAGAAGATAATAGCTAGCTAAGCAGATGAGATACACGGATCTTATGACTAGTTTCAGCTAAATTGTGGAGAACAAAAGACTTTAGGAGGCTCACCGGAATTTCTTTTTCCTGTATTCTGTTGTCCACAGGCCATCCATGCACCACAGCTAGATATTCACATGTTCTGACCAATGCAACTGTTTAATTAAACGGGGAGTTGTTTCAGCAAGATGCTGTGCAAACTTCACTTACAATCATCAAATCTTCTTCTGTTTCTGCACTACAGCAAATGTCCTTGCAGCTTCTTAGAGCTCAGAGAAGTGCCAGCATAGTTCTAAAGCAGAGCATGTGACTCCTGAGACCTGTGTCCTGCATGGGATCAAAGTTATATCAAAAGGCCTGTACTCATGGCAAATCCTCTTCATAATTAACATTTATGTAACGACTTCTTTACTGGCCAAACATATGTTTACATTCCTCCAGTCTGTTTTTTAAGAGACAGTGCTGGCCAGATGTTTTTGCAAGAGCATTGGAATTAGGCCTCTGTTTTCAGTTCCATCTACTCGTACAACGTCTCTAAGGAGAAAAATGCTCGCACATCCCTTTCTGTACCAAAGAACCTGGATGCATTCTGGTTTTAGTGAGAGTATCAATAGGAGAGAAGTGACAGAGACCCTGTGGGGTGTCTGAGCCATCCTACCTCCTCCAAGTAAAGGGATATGGGATCAGTATAGAAAAGAGATCTGTGGATCTTTGAGGAAGGATGCACAACAATTGTGTCTCACCTAAAGAGGTCACAGCTCTGTGGAGTGTGCTGCAAAGTGAGTCAGTGGTCCTGACTTGAGGAAAGGCAAAATTTCTGCCTCATCCTCTAATCTTCAGGGCCCTTCTTATCTTTGTGCCTCCTGTCTTGGTGTTTATTTCTGCAAAA
The DNA here is from genome assembly GCA_013390025.1 of Pitta sordida. Lineage (NCBI taxonomy): Eukaryota > Metazoa > Chordata > Aves > Passeriformes > Pittidae > Pitta > Pitta sordida. Next base: position 57,685 of record WEKX01012334.1, on the reverse strand, counting down.
TGGTTGGGCTACAATACTTCTCATCCACTGTGACTATAGGATACATTTTATAGACAGTCTGATGTGTATTATCATCAAAGCACCAAAAGACAGAAACTGGTAAAAGGATAAGGAGTGCTCCAGTTGTCTTTGGAGTAAAGTTGCAAGTTCCCCTTTAGACTGGCTCACAGGTCCAGGACTATCTAGCTTACTTAATTTTGGCTATAATCACAACCTCACTCAGGACTACTACAGGTAGAAAACCAAATCTGAGAACTATTGCTTAAGGGTGCTCATGTTATACTATGGTTTCTGAAGGAAAGTTTCTTAACAGGCAAACCATCTGTGCAAGGGAAAGTCATTCCTATGAAACAATGAGCTGTACTTTCTAGGAAATAAAATGATCTGGATTAGAGAACCACTAAGAGATGTGGTCTGTGAGGCAATTTGGAAAAGTTCTTCATGTAACTGCTTCTTCTAAAGCCATGAAATGCCACATCTGGAATTACACAATCTTCATAATTAAAGACTTGAAGAAAAAAAATTCTAAAGAGAAATTTACACTGAATGTAAATTTGGTAGCTGTCTGCACATAACCCTCTAGTACGGGGACCAGTGTTACTACCAAACTGAGCTGGGTTGTCTACAGAGAAGTGAATGGTGAGAATAACTGCCACATAAACTAATTTAATGAATATCCCCCTCACCTTACTGGCAAGAATTTGAATTGCAATTTGAAACAGTAAAACTTTGCAGAAAAGGTAGCAACGATCCTCCTAAAGGAATTTCTCTGGATTTATTCCTCACTGCCTTAGGAAGAATTCGTTTTCACAGGACTGGTTTGAAGCCCCCATCCAATTTCGTCAGAGGTTTTCTTCTTGGACTTTTCATAAGTTTTTCATTACTTTTTAGTGTATCTTTTCTTAAGGATGTGCATTTGAGAAGGACAGAATTCTGCCCTTAAACTTCTACAAGACAGTATCTGTAGTAAGACACTGCAGTTCCACGACTCACAGGCAGGGACAACATCTAGGCTGGATTTTGTAAGCACTAATATGATGTTTACTCAGTTGATATTTGTTTCTATTTAATAAACATTTTACTTCATGTTAGTATTATACTTCTAGCCCCTTCAAAACCTGTCTTATGCAACTGGGCACATAGAAATGAAAAAGTGGTGGTTCTTAACATTTTGGCAATTGAAAATATTTACTCCAGTTGAAACACCTTGAAATTTCATTTGCCAGAAAAGACTAGATTCCCAAGTCAACAAAACTGTTTGTAGAGGATGATGTTACTCAGCGCCAGCACAAATGCCAAGGTTTGGCCAATATGTAAGTAGTTTTCCTCAAAATTTTCATGTCACTACTAATCACTTTCTCTAAATTTTGTTTCTTTCAGTAACCCACAACTTTAAAATTGTGCTCCTCTGTTCTTTAAAAATATGTAGGCTAATCTCTGGTAAACTACCATATTTGATCTAGTTTAACATTTTTTTGGTAACATTTTGAGTTAGCCCAGTTAGTTTATGTGCCAAGTGCTACATTTTTTCATTCCCCACAAAATCAGGACAAACTGTACATCTCCTGCTGTGTCTGAAGCTGATTTGGCTAACTTTCAGCTATGTTAATTAAAGAATACAGCAATCCTATTTTTATCTGATTTTAAGACACTACAGATACACTGCTGGCAATTTTACTTGTTTTGATGCAAAATTATTTAATTGCAAAAAAAGTTCAGAAGTTTGTTTTCTGCTATTCATTTACACATCTGCAATACCAAAAAGTTCTGTTTTGAAAAGAGTGTTTCTAATGCTCCTGGACATTTAGACTAACTATTAAAAAAACTATTTGCTAATATAAACAAATAAGGTTTACTAGCACTAAGCACTCCAGCCAACAGAGTGTAAAATATTGTGGACTTAATAAAGCTAATTATTGATTTAATGTCCTGAGAGTAAAAGGGGTTTGTTAATTTGAAAATAAAAGCATTAAGATCAGGCAGGCAGTAAATTTATAGTACCAACTCCCTACTCCTCATCTACACAATTTATTTCTAGTCTGCATTGGTATTGCTGGCCACACTCATAGCTTACAGGGACCAAACCTATTCTGTTTGAAGTCAGTGGGCATTTTGCCATAGGTTCAATAGGAACAGAATTTGGCACCTGAAAGCTTAATACATACATGTGATGAAATATGGACCTGCCAAGTATTTGATCTGTGGTTTTACATGCTACTGTTTTGCCACTACTCTTTTCTTAACAACTATTCTTAGTAAAGTGTTCTTTTAGGCATCTGATCTTTCAGGTCAACAAGATGTTGCACAAACTACTTATCTTTTCTTTTGTCCAGCTGCATTATATAATCTGAATAAGTTCAGTGTATCTGATATCCATTTTTATTGTTCTCAGGTTTTTTTGGTTGTGAAGGATAAAAAACACAGGTGTACAGAATGTTCATCAGCATCTCACTTTTATAGTTCTTCCTAGTTTTCAGCTGCTGTTGTTGCAATGCCTAAAGTCTTTATCAATGAACAGGCTCTCTTGGAGAATGCTAGAAGTCAATACCAACACATGTAGGGTTAGTGTTTGACTCGAGAATATCCTAGTGCAATTTGAAAGACTATAATACTTTTTTTTGGATCATTATTCTTTCTTTATTCCTCTGGTAGTGAGTACTGCCAACACGTCTGGCTTTCCACTGAAAAGGGACACTGTCTGAAAAGCAGGGGAGAGCTTAACTGATTAACAAAAGCATACAGAAGTGGTCCAAGGAGAAGAACTGGATGGGTGGATGCAGTAGAAAACACAGATCCTCTACCACCCTGTTCCAGCATTCAGAAAAAAGTCACCAGTAAAAATTTTGGTGAGTCCATGGAAAGTGAATTTGTTGGCTTGTAGCCAGCTGACAGTGGAAAGATCCACATCATACAACTTCCAACACAGTGGGCAACTTATGATATGAAGTCACAGAATTTTGTTGCCAAATTCATTTGTAGCTTTAAACCCATATGGATTTACCAGGAGGCTACCAAGGGAATTTTAGGCTCTCCCATTTCACCACTGCAGTCCTGGCAATTGCCCTGTTCCCAGCATATCACCTCATCCCCTATCTGGCACCTCAAACCCATCTGCAAGCAGTGAGGAGTCCTAGAGAAGGCACGATGTGAGGCTGTGAAGTGTGCATTCTCCTGCCCTGAGCTGGCAAAAGTGGGTGTGGACATATAGCTGTGAAGGGAGCACTATGTCTCTGCCATTCACATCTGGCCTGCATCTGTCTCAGTGGAGGAAACATACAGCAGAACATATAATCCAATCATTTCTAGACAAGGGGTTGTGGCTGAAGTACATTATCAAGACAAGCCTGCACCACTACTGCTCAGAAAGTACATACTGCTTTTTAAGCTCTAATAAATAACACAGGATGACAGAGGAGGTCATTCCAATCTTACCTGTAATTCTTTGCTTCTCAGATCCTGAAAAACAAAGCAATTTTAAATTCCAGTTAGTTACTTTTTCTGTGAATTTTCTCCATTTCACTGAAGGTAAAGCATTTTCATTTATGTACTCGTGTGCATTGGAATGAAATAGGACAAATCCTCTATGGATTTTAAGATTCAGAATAGTTTATACACCATCAGAATGTTGGGTGGCATTTAGTTAATGTTCTTTTCAGTGCAGCAGTTTGATTTAATCAGCATGAAGTCTGCCCACATGTAAATGCAGTCATTGACCCCTGAAGTATAGAGCCAAACACTGATAGCCTGATTCACTTCACTAGGCAAGATTCAGATCTCACACAAAGCCCAAGGAGTGGAACCTACCTGTACAAGACTTGAAACCCACTCATTGGCATAAATGGATTTATTTGTTTGAGAAGGGGAACCAGGATGTACTTTTGCTGCACAGTCCCTGTCGTGAGAACGCTTTTCACACATAGGTTTTCTTCTGGGTGAGAAGCCCCATTCAAGTCAGCACTGGCAGGACCCAGCTATTTACTCTCTATAGTTGGCACTGCCAGCATCAACATTTTTGTTTCAGTTCCACATCAAAATTCATGTGGGTGTAAAGCTTTCCCAGACACAGAGCATGAGCACATGAGCCTTAACATTAATGAGGGAATTGATTAGGTTCTGGTGCACGTATGTGTGTGCAAGAGTGTTAGCATAAGTACCAATTATAGCTTGGCAGCAGGCTGAAGTGGCTGTTCCATTGTCACTCTGAATGTTTGCTTGTTTGTAACTTCCCTTAAAAATATTCCTTTGTTATTGAAGTGTGTTCTGCTTGCTTTTGATTCAAAGGTGACTGAAGAAAATTATAGGAACAGCTTCCGAGTTACAGGAGCCCTTAAAGGAATGCAGTTCCTCCTGCAGTCGTCCTGCTGGCATGGTGCTTGTGAACTGGCAGGGGACTGAAATGAATGACAGTGCCCTCTCAGAAGTGCCTAGAGAAGGATTCTTATCAAGTGCTGTCTCCTGCCAAATCTCACAAACACTGCCAGCCTGCGATGATGGGTAGAACTATTTGGCAGCAAGGCCCTAAGTTTTCAACATCAAACTAGGGGGAAGGGATGAGGACAAGTGTCACTAGCTGGGACAGGGCCACTTTTTTTTCAGTATGATAAACAGTCTCCAGAAATTTTGGGGAAGTGTGTAGGTGCTCTTATCATGCTGGTAAAGCTGTGTTGTAAGGTTTGCTTTCCCTTGTGCAGTATCTGAGCAATTTGCTGGGAGAGTGCCCAGTATGGAGAAAGGATGTGTAAAAAACAAAGTATGAAAGAGCAGCAGGAGTGCATTAGAAATTCTTGCTGATGGCCAATGCATGGCAGACACAGGGGACAGCAGGCCTCTCACTCGTCAGAGGTGTCAGTATGTGACAGTTCCACTGGGAAGTGTGAACAAAATGTAAGAGAGCTTGTTTCCTCTCTCCCTCACAGTCCAAGACATTTGCTACATGCATTTGTCAGTCAGGTAACAATCCTGCTTTTAGTGTTAATGACATGATCAATTTTGCAATGTGCAAGTCTCGTGTCAGGACAAGGAGAAAGATGCTACAACACACAACAGAATTCAGAAGCATCATGTTTTCTTTTCCACCTCTACTTAGATACTCTTATATGGCAAGGGAGCTCCTAGCCAGATACGCTGCTCCTAAATGAACGCAGTAAAATTAGTTTGATTGCTCCCCTCCTGTGAAATGGTACTGACTCACCTTTCTCCCTTCCTGCATGCTTTTCTCATCTCAAAATTACATTAACTTTCAGGCAGCTGCTTTCTTCCTTGACAAAGTCAGCTTCCTTTTGGGGAACAGAAGAGCAAGGGACATTGACTAACTCCATAGCTAGAGTTGCATGACAAGGTGACACAAGCTGCAGAGCTCTGAGAGCTATGAGGAAGAGTGTTGGATGTTGGCCATACAGAGAGAGGCACAAAAGAGGAAATGTGAAAGGAACAAAACAAATATGAAAGCTGCCACTGTTTCCAGAAAGAGGAAAGAGAATTAGGAAAGAGATCTCTGGTTCACCAGGAGCTTGAGGAAGTTGACTTTGCAAGGACAAGATTTGGACTAGACATTAGGACAGTGAGAAGCTTAAAGAAAAATGGGTGATACAAGAGGAAGGCAGAGCAATAGCTGAACGTTCCTGTTCCAACAGGAAAATTCTGGATAGGCTGAATGTGGATATTTGGATGGAAGAGGGTGATGTTTTGAAACAGGAATAATGCATTTTGAACAGGAATAATGATCATTAGGAAAGGAAAAAGGTGAATACTAAATGTTCGGAGGATCAGAAACATCATTTCATATGAACTAGATACAAGAGAAGCAAAAGGAAAACCGTGAACAAGCACATCTGGAGTAGTGAACAAGGGTGTCAACTAAAAAAGGTATCCTAACTCCATTCTGTTTTGTGATTATTATCCTGCAATATTCCAGCCATCCTCAATGATCCTTTTGCCTTCTTTCCCAATCCAATCTGGCCACTTTGCATATCTCTGCTGGCACCTGGTCTTGTTGGCAGCAATGAATGAGTAACGAGAACCACACACCTGGGCTGCTTCATTTCATTGTGCCACTAACAAGGGTTACTTTAACCTCAACTTTTCTATGTCCCAATTTCTTTTTGTTTATCTTCTTAGAGGTTTTACTAGGAAAAATTCATTATTATCCACAAAATTATCTAATGAAGTTGCTATGGTGATGCAAATTATATTGAATTCTTGCTATAGCCATAGAAAAGTAACATTGAGTAAATCATTACGCTGGAGTTAAATGGGCAGATTTTTACTATGCTGGGCAAAATTAGGCCGCTCAAAAGTTTATCACTAGCCTTAGATTGCTGCATATGGTCAGTGAGTGGCCTGGTTCTAGCCATGCAGCTGCTCTGGAGTTCTACATTGCCAGAGGTGCACGAGAAATGGACCATATAGTAGCCATGGACATGGGCAGATGTCAAGGAGAGCTACATTTGAGAAGCTGGTGTTTTCTATTTCCTGCAGTCTATTCTATGGTTTGTTTCTAGCCCAAACAGATGCTAAATTCCTGGGGCTGACATCAAATTCACCTTTCCTGAAAAGTTAGGGAAAATACTATAGCCCTTAACAGTAAATGAAACTATGGTGACCCGTGAAATGGGTCATGTGAAACATCTGGATTGTAACGTGTTTCCAAATCGTTTATACAACACTGATAGAGCATTTCCCAACCTTATGCAGGTGGCTCCTCTGCCTCTGCTTTCCCTCCCCGTTGTCTCCTTGCCCCATCACTCCTCCCATCCCTTTCAGCAGTTCCATCATCCCAGCCCTTCTCTGCAACTTCTCTTCAGCAGCCCCCTTCACTTCCCAGATTATGGTTGCCTGAGTTTTTTTGTTGCTGTTTGCAGGTGTGCTCTCAAATCCTTGGTAATGAGCCTGTGAGAGTTTATTAGCCAGTGCTCAGCTTTGTGCCTCAGAAGGACTGACTTCTAATAGACCTGAAATTCGGCCCAAGCACTGTTTTAAAACTGAAGCTACTTCTGATTAATAGTGGCCCCAACATCTCTCCTAATTGTGTGCAGTAGTAGGAAGCACAGGGGGAGGGCATGGATGCCAGCAGCACTGGGAACACCAAAGCACCCGGGCAGATTGCAGACATTACAGTGTGGTAGGCACCTCATCGAGTAGAAATGACATTGTCACAAGAAAATTACACACTCAATAAATTACAGAGGTCATGCCGAGGCAGGGCTGTCAGCACTGCACATGGGAAGAAATGGCCGTGTCAGCTTGTTTGTCCTTCCAGGATAGTGGGATGTCAGTGAAATACTGAAAAATTTGGGGAGTTTGTGAATGAACAATACAGGAAAGCCAGATCCAGATTATGGAAAAACTTTTCACAAGAGAAAAGAACTATGTTTAGATTTGCTGCTTCACTAAATATAAGACTCCTATCTGCATTAGTTTCTCTTGAGATATGTACTCCATTCTCCTTTCATTCTCAAGCACACCCAGGCACACAAACAAAAACAAATGAGTTATAAACTAATCAAACTTGTTTTCTTCTGGTTGGAAAGAAAAAGAGATAATATTTTGATTTCAATTTCCAAATCTTTGGGAGGTGCTCAGATATTATCTATCACAGTGCTTCAAGCTTCTCACTGTAAGGTATCAAGTGGCTCCCAAGCAACTAAAAAGCAACAATTACCAAATATGTTTTCCCATCACTTCTGTCTCCCATTTCTGCTTATGAACAAACATAACAAGGAGAATTTTTTACTGTGGAGTAAAACTATGAGGTTTCTGTGCACATGAAGAGCTGTAAAAAAAGGCAAAATGTATTTTTGGTTTTGGACCTCTAAGACTGAGGTCATATTTTGTTCCCTTTGGAATGAAATATTTTGTCCAAATCTGGTCTCAGTGATTCCTAGAGGCACAAGCTTGCTCTGTGTGGATTGTTTCACTGTTCCTGCAGAAAGCAATGGGCATCATCAGCAAAGAACTGATGGAGCCTAATTTACTTAGGCCAACTCCATGGAATTTCTCCAAACAGCAACTTGAAGTGGGGTGTTGAAATCCAGCTCCTAGCTTAAGTTAGCGCAAAATATATCAGCTGCATCAAAATTATTCAGATCTCTGATTTACAGTATAATCTAGAAACAATATAAAAAGATGATCACAGCAATGTGTGTTGCTGTGTCAGTAGCCTATAGCAGCCTCTGTTGTCACGGTAGGAAGCTTTATGCTAAAGCTGTCTAATGTCAGAGTCTGCTGCTGTATGTGCCAGTGATTTATTTCCCCAGCATGGATATTCGGGACTCCAAAAGCTCAGAAGGAGCCAAGAAATACAAATGCAACAGTATCTTCAAAGAGCTTGGCATTATGAAGGAAGCTGGTTCTACATGTGTAAGGGCTCTTTACACTCACACACAAATGGCATTATTTGGGTTCAGCTTTTGCCAGATGTTCTTCCTCTGACACCAGTTTTTCTTACACGTTATAAACACATAATCCTACTTATATATTCTGTCAAGCAGACAGAGCCGAGTATACTCAAGTGTATTTGTATACTGCTGTTCTTTAAGTTGCCTAAGAAATATTTCAGTGGCTAAATGGGTGAGGGACAGTTACAAGACAACTCCTCGGGAGGCACTTCTGTGAGAGGAAGAACTTTTGTCTGCTGGAATCCTGTGGTTTTGCTGTATTAGTTGCTGCAATGAGTTTGTAGTAAGGAATAATGGAAGCTGCAGGTAGGTGGGAGGGTGGGACAGCACTTTGGCAATGCACAGTAGGAGATAAGGACTCCAAGCAGCTGCTCCTCACTGTCCGCCCCTGAGATATGGGCAGCCAGGTTTACTGATGGAGCAGGCACCTAAGGAACAGTCAGACAACTTGTATGAACAGAAACCAAGTAACTTTGTACAGGATCCCAGGCTGCCAAGGACAGAGCCACCGACTAAGCCCAAGAGTCCTGGGTGGCATTTGCTCAGCAGCAGAACAGTGGGACCTGAAAACCACCCATGTTTTTATGTGACTGTGATGTACAATTCGAGAAAATTTTGTCGAGCTTTCAAATAAAAATAACTCCGAGGAGAAACCCAATCACAGCAACCCATCCCTGCCTGCAAACAGATTTTTTTATTTCCCTTTACGCTTTCCCTTGCCTAAGGTGACATCGAAGGAGTTTCCACAAAAACTTTCCAGGCTGAGAAACACAATTACTAATTCCTCCAGGGGAGAAGGAGGCACCCATCACTCCCTCCACGAGAACTTCATGCTGAGCTCGGTCCAAACAGGGGCCCACCGACACCGTCATGGGCAGCGTGCCCTGGGGCGGGGATCCCGGGGCAGGAGGGACGGGATCCCAGGGAAGGAGGGACGGGATCCCGGGGCAGACAGGACGCGGCAGCCAGGGCAGGGATCCCGGGGCAGGAGGGACGGGATCCCGGGGCAGACAGGATGGAGCCGCCGGGGGGGGACCCCGCTCCCCCCTCACGAGCCCCTCAGCTGGGGGGGCGGGGCGTGTCGCGGGGCGGGGCGCCGGGCGGTCACGTGAGGCGGGAGAGGCCCGGGCAGGCCCGAGGAGGAGCTC
>WEKX01012334.1:3731-48110 GCA_013390025.1 Pitta sordida | reverse complement strand
GGGAGAGGCTGTTCAGTGGATCTGCTCTCCAGAAGGGGCTTTGCCAGCCCTTCCCTGAGCACAGGGCCCTGGACAGTGTGAGCTGGTTGAAGAGAGGACTTGCCCCATGCCCCTTCCTTGGACAGAGAGAACCGCGGAGGCCACGCACAGGAATGGGCTGCAATGTCCGTACTAAGTGATCGTATTTGTGTCTGCTAGGGCAGCGCTGCCCCATTCTCAAAGGGAGGTGCAGGAGTTTCAGGAAGGAACAGTTGATCAGTAATCCTAATTCTTTTCCAGGTAGTCAGCTAGGGGGGAAGAATATAGTTCTTCTTTATCAATCATGTAACTCTTCCACGTAGGAAAATTTGTGAAATGAGTGCTTGAGGAGCAAATCTCTCACAGTGAGGATGTTCTTCTTAGTCTGATTTCTAGTCTGTCTCACTCACTTGGGAAGATGGGTCTAAGAGGGCTTCTTCGGAACTTCTGTACCTGAGCTTAACATCCCATACAGGGGCTGGCTGTTTTTCAGCTTCTAGTAAAGATACACCAAAGGTGGGAAGGCCTGAAAGATTTTCAGTCAACGCTGAGCCATCCAGGTGATTATGAAGAGAACGATGAGCGCCAAAGTTCACATGAGTGTGTCTCCCACTAAGCTGTAAGGTCACAGGACTGAGGAAGTTCTTGGCTTGAATACCTGATTATCTTGCATCTGTTTATTCCGGGCCTTTTAAGGACACCACCCCTCCATATATATATATATGTATTTAATATTTAATATATATTTTTTATTATATTATACACATATTTCCTCCAATGTATAGTGAAGGATACTGGAAAGATATGTGTGTCTATGCCTTCTATATGTGTGCTTTCTCCTTTACTTCCACCCCCATATGTGAGGAGAAGTTTGTGTCTTCATGCATCTTGAATTTCTGAATTGTTCTGTATCCAAATGAGAAAAGCAGATGACAGTACTAGGATGGGTTGTGCTGTAGTTCTTTCATCTTTCCACAGAAGCATGTCTGTATTAAAGGTTTAAGGAATTCTTGTTCTGTGATTAGTGGAGAGGGATGTGGTCATTTTTTTAGGATGGCCCCAGAACAGCTGCCTCCGTTTAATTCTGCTATTCCCTCATCCATTACATCTCTTGCCTGAAGATGGTAGTAACTGAGTGGCTTTGTTATTCTTGGTCAGCCAAAGGTGTCAGAATACTGAGGAAGTCTCTGGCCTTCCAGTAACTTACTCCCAGGTAGAGAAAACACTTTGTCGTGTGGCTTATGTATGAAATGGTGATGGTACTGGATTTCACACAGCACAAGGGAGGCTTTCCAGGGAGCAAACTTTGGTTTAGCCTGCAATTGTGCTAAAAGTACAGTTTCAGTACTAGGACATTTAGGAGCTGGAGTATTTAGTGGTATAAGCTTTATGAAAAAGAACATGAATCTGGCCAGAAAACTGCTCTGCAGACGTGTGTGTGTGTGTGTGTGAAAGGGTGATGTTCTGAATGGGGCTGCTGGGGGTCAGCGTCACTGAGAGCTCCAGGGTGCTGCTGCAGAAAGGTGCCTCGATTTCCTTGGAAAGCTATCTTGTAGCTGCCGGATGAGAAGACCGTTCTTGTGCTTCCTTTTTCTACTCTAGATTGTCACAAGTTCTAATTTCTACACCGCTTTAAGAGTTCTTTTATGTTTATTACTACCTTTTTTATTTCCCTTTTTTTTAGCAGCTAAAATAGATCATGGCTAGGTAAGTTTTGTATGCTGCCCCTAATGTGTTTGTTAGGAGTCTCTCTGTTCCTGGCATCAGGAAATGACACATGGTTTTGTATTTTGAACATTTTCTTTTGTTCATACCCTTTATGGTTATATGTTTAAAAATAATTTTTTTTCCCAAGCTGTGACTTAAGTCTCACCTCTGAATTCTTCGTACATATCTTCCTTTTACAGCAAACAGTTTAACTAGTTAAGTCCCATGAACTGACATCCCATTATGAATGACAACATACCAGTCTCCACAGGCAGTGTGCTTTTAAAATGTTTTTCTGATTGTTTTTAATTGTAATTAAATACATTTAAAAGTTACTTGGTTATAGGTTGTGTCCTGGGTGAGTGGTCCTGTACTGTCTTGTAGTGAAATCTTAGTTTTGTAGCATTTTCTGTGGCCATGACATACCTTCTTGTTAATGTGGTCTCTGTATTTCTTGTACAGATCTTGAGATCTGACTGTCCTGTTACAGAAATTCTTTCTTCATTAAGCTTGAGCTGTCACGAGCACATTCAAGTAGCTCAGCCTCATGTTAACTCATATAAATGGGGGAAAATCCAACAGAGGTACTCATGCACATGATTATTCCTATCCTTAGTTATCTTGCTCTTGACTGTTCATGGAGATCCAAAACTGAAGTGCTCCCCATCCTGGGTTTGTATGTTCCCTCAGCATTTCCCTTGGTAACAGTTACCTTAATAATCAGCAGAAGTGAAAAGACATTCTTGGCCCATAATGATTAAAATATAAGCTGCTTCGAAGAGTGCTGTTTCTCTCCCATTACAAAGCTTAATTGCTTGTTTGGTTTGAGGGAGAAAGAATTCTAATGTACAAGTAGGCATGGCTTGTAATAGGCAGAAACACAGTATTGGTGGTTGTATACTTGAACTGACAGTATTTTTTTTCCCACTTGTTTTGAGCGTCCAGTCTTACTGCTGGGATAAGGGTTCTGTTTGATAACCTAAGTGGTGCTTTTGTAATGCTGATTTACAGAAATCAGACGAGTTTAATACTCTTGGAATCCTCAAACCATAGTTTTTTAAAATTTCTTTTTTGGCAAACCTAGTTTCAGTCGGACTTTGTCCTAGTTTTCACGCCTCTGAGCAGTGAGAGCCCTAAACTGGTTTATGGGTTTAACTTGCATGCTGAGATTTATACAACCCTTTCTTTGAGTTAGGTTTTACCGTGTTGAAGTGCTTTATAGTCATGCTAAGAATAAGTGCTTTAGTTTGTTTGTATATAAGCGGTGCTGGAAAACCTGTTGCCAAGTTTCACTCCTTTTTTACCTGATTCTGATGAGGAGGTGTGCTTGCATATGTGCGTGATGGATAATTAATATCAGGAACAGCTGATGATACACAGTTGATGCCAAGTAGAAGATTGCACTGGGTTGGTTCAGTAGCAGTGATAGCTCAGCAGTATAAAAATGTTTGTGTACATGTGCCTTTGGTGGAGTGCACTTAGAACAGCTTTGTTGTGATACACATTTAGGGTTGGGCTCTTGCATGAGTGTGGTGTAGTAACCCTATCTGCTTGTAGCTAATGGAGGTGTGCTCTTTAAAGGAGAATGTGGATGGATGGCTTGGAAGCAAGTTGTGATGCTGTAATTATCCATTCTTAACAGGAAATCTCTAATTATACCAGAGTGTAACTTCCTTGACTTCTTGTTATGAAGGAATATATCTATTTTTGGGGAAGGTAGTGAACCAAAACCCTACCCTGTGTTGGGTAGATGTCAGAAGCTGTGTTAAGTGAAAGTGAACTTCAGGGAGCTTGTTTGGAACTTGCTTCCCAAGTCCCAGGTGTCAAGTGTTCTGATTTTGTCTGGAGGCTGCTCTTGGCCCAGATGAAAGTCCAGCTAAAGACTTGCTTCCTGTATATGCNCAGTACACCCAAGTCTCTCTCCACTTCACTAGTCTCGAGCCACTCCTCCCCCAGCCGATAGCGGTGCACGGGGTTGTTGTGGCCAAAGTGAAGAACCCGGCACTTAGTCTTGTTAAACCTCATATTGTTGGAGCCTGCCCACCTCTCCAGCCTGTCAAGGTCCCTCTGGAGGGCCTTCCTACCCTCCAAAATGATGGCACAAAGAGGATAACGCAGAACTGAGGGACACGGATGATTGCTTTTCCCTGTGTCACCCAAGAGACTTGTAGAAAAGCTGGGAGAACCAGAGGTTTGTGTTCTCTTGCCTTTACATGCTGAAGTGTCACTGGATGGTTTCAGTGATGTGGTGAAGTAACTCCTGGTGCCTGTGGACACTTCTGTGTTCTCCAGTAGAAAGATGTTATCCATGTTCCTTTTATGGCATCATAATCCTTCAAGGAATTAATATTTTGTCTCTGGTTTTGGCAGAATTACCTGAAGTTTCTTGTGGGTTTGTTTTCCATTTTATAGTTGATCTTAATTTCTGGAGGGAATCCAGTATTATTTCTGCTTAGAAATGTTCTGTGTAACTGTGATTAGCTCAAATACAGGTAATTGCATTACATAATACAACTTTTGTTTGAAGTATTCACTTTTCCCTCTGAGTTCTTCTGTGATTCCTTCATCATTTCTTCTTTAGCCAACTTTTTCCTACTTTTTACTTGAATTCCTTTGGAATATTTGTTCCTGCCTTTTAGTAGAGTATGAGAACTATCATACTCCTCTGGGCTGCCAGAGGGCCAATTTTCTGCCACAGCTGCTCATTTGCAGAAAGAATAGCCATTTAGCTGTGCAGCTGTTGTTTTATTTTACTTAGCCTGAAGCACTATTCTGCTTTGGATGAAGTAAGAGGCAGGAGCTGAGGAGGAGAAGCTGTAAGACACCTGCAGTCAGCTTCCTGTGGATCTCCATACTGCCGTCAATTCCCATCAGCTCTGACTATTCAGGTGTCATGTAACTTTGGGCTGTAGCTCTAGTTGGGATTTTTAAAAAAAAATTTTTTTTTAATGGTGCAGTCATCTCTTGCATCTTTAATAGCAAGGCTTGGGAGGGGCATTCTTTTGCAGATCAGCCTGTTACCTAGTGATCTATTTTGGTCTGGAGTTCCCAATCCTAAGATCAGGTTTTGATTTGTAGATGTGAAAGTTTTAAGTTTTTTGTAATGACTTGGCTCACAAAGTAATGCTGGTTTGGATGATAACACAGACGAGGTGACTTATCCAACATGGAATTTAAAGCTTCCCATTTTTGCTTTGTGTGTGTTGCCATATGTAAAGTGCATGATTTATTGATGGTGGTAGAATTCTGGGAATGTTCACTTATAAAATGTTACTGACATCTTACTCCAACTGAAAAATGCAACGTTTTCTGAAGAAGATACACCTTTTGTATTTGAAAGCTTCATTTTTTAAAGAGCTTTCTTAAATTTAAATTTCTCAATACCTTTAAATATTCTCTCATTTAACATCTCAAACATCGATGCTTTACAAGTAGTTCACAGGTTTGCTACTGGTAGAATATGTGCACTCTTACTTTCTGTAAGCTGTGAAGTAACTGTTCCTCAAGCATGTTAGAAGAACTCAGATGACTGTTGTGAATTACTTATTTAGAAAATCTTCAAGTCCCGTAGTGGGACAATTATGAGACTTTCCCATATCGTTTGTAATACAAGTTTAAGACAATAATCTCAAGTATGTGTTCTCACAGCCAACTCTTCTTAAAATTTTGCTTTGTATGGAGAAACTGGGTGGTTTTGTTTGTATGGTTTTTTCCTTGGTTTGGTTTTTGCTGTGATGGTTGGTTTTTTTTTTCCCTCTGAGCATGTGAATGTAACCACGTTATGTTACAAAGACTTCGGTGGGAGAGAGATTTTATCACTGATTATGTCTGCACCTGAGTAGAAGTAATTGGCAAAAAAATATGCCATCAAGTGGAAAGGAGTTTTGTTGATACAAAATTGTTGGGGTCACTGTTCTCCTTGCTCTTGTAGCAGTTTTCTCCATTATGAAATATGGTGGTGAGGGGACAGGGTTACTCGGTAACTCTGGATCTGTGTAACTCAAAGGAAGAAGAAATACTGTTGTAGGTTGTGTTTTACCCCTGGGTTTATATCGGAGCTTTATCATTTAACCATAGTTTCTAAACCAAAAAATAACATTCATAAATTCAGTGCTAGTGTGTGGTACTCGGAAGCCTGCTAATGACAATTCAAGTTATGAGTAATAAATGACAAATTGGGCAT
Organism: Pitta sordida; assembly: GCA_013390025.1. NCBI lineage: Eukaryota > Metazoa > Chordata > Aves > Passeriformes > Pittidae > Pitta > Pitta sordida. The sequence goes on along the minus strand of WEKX01012334.1, from coordinate 42,202 downwards.
TGGGATTTGAGAAGTGTGGGAACTAAGCTGTATTTAACTGTGTGAGAACACCTTAATGAAGTTAAGCATTTGTACAGATTTAGCAAATTTGACGGATTTTCTGGTTGTGACTAAACATCTCGTGTGCTGGTTTGCTAAAGGAGCTTTATTAAAGTAATGCTTATCTGGATCATTTGCAGTATTTTACAAGGGTAAATTTAGGCTTTTGTAAGTTTTACATCTGAACAGTGTGTAAAATAACAAGATCTACACCAAAATTTGACTTGGGCGTGTTAATTCATAGAATGAAGCATACGAGAATTTCCTGGAGCGAACTGTGGTGGCATAAAGGGAAGTCCTGGGATTTTAATTCATGCCATGACATAAGTAGTCTGAAACAAAATAAATAAACCCCCTCTCAAAGGTGGATTTTATACTCATTCTGAGCTCTCCTATATAATGGCATTTAGGCCTATTTTAATTTGCTGAGAAGTTCTCCACATCAACCCCTTTCTTCTCCTTTTCTCCTGCAAATCACTTTTCAGATCTTCACTCACGTCCTCTATGGCTTCCTCCCGGGCAAGCCGTCCCTCAGTCACAACATCAGTCTGTCTGCTGTGGCAGCAGTTCCAGGAGGAGGGATTCTTTTGCTGATGAAGTGAGAAGTTTGCATGGGGTGAAACTGCTCTGGTATTTCACATAGTTACTCTAAATGTGGTCCTTGCTATTCCTTGCTCAGCTATTCCGCTTGCTAGCTGTGTGTTATGTCATCAACAAACTATTTTTCTTGTTTGTAACCTTTGTCTAAACTTCGAAGAGTTAATTTAATACAATTTAAAACACCACTTGTGAATCCTTAATAACACTGTTTCCTAGTAAAATATTTAGTGTATGAAGAAAAATTTCCATATTAATAACTAGGGTAAAAGGATGTTCTTTTATTCATTTGAAAAAAAAATGATACTGAGGTTCATATAATTCCTTAATTTCATTTGTTAAAAAAAACCAACCCAAACCCCAGCAAACTCAAACCAACTCAGTGATGTTCATCTGCACAACATAAGTTTCTGAAGTTACAATAGTAAACTGGATTTCCAGGCCAAGAGTGGATAACAGAGTTTTAAACTAAACTCAGGCTACCGAAAGTAAACATGTTTTAAATACTTATTTTTAATTAAAATCCAATCTATATCTTTAGTCTAGCAGTACATACACTCAGAGCAGCTCTGGTTGCCTGTGACTTTTTACTCTTTCTGCCAGATGAGAAGGTTGAATGTCTCGGCTCTCAGAAGGTAGAAGTTGGTATCTTCCTGTTCCTTGGCATTTTTAGAGGCTGTTTATAATCTGGGTTGTTGTTGGTAGTGTTTGGGTTCTGGAGTGGCTACTGAGCTGTAAAATGAGTTGGCAGGATTTCTGTACCTGTCTTTTGTTGATCAGGTGTGTTCTTTTTGTTTTGGGTTCAGGTTTGTTAGGGAGCATGTCCTTCTTGCCATATGTTCAGAAATCACGTTGTCATTTCACCTACATTGGGTTGCAGTTGTACTGTGTTTGTTTGGCTGATGTCTCTGCTCTTGCTGACAAATGGGTCGATATTTAATTGGAAATGGGGTCATCCTTGAATTTGATTTATCCCCTTTCCCTCCCTCCCTCCTTGCCTGGTATTACTGTATAGTTTCAGCTGTTGTTGCAACCTATTTCTGATCCGCAGCTCTGTGTATTCGGGAGCCGACCTTGTTTATTGTGTGAAATGTTAAAAGTTGTTCAGACTGTTGTGATGGTTAAGCCTCCCTACAGAGAACCTTGTCATTTGATTGGGTTTAATTCTGTATCTTTTTCTATTTGCTAGAAACCATTGGTGTTCTTCATTCAGCATGTATACTGTTACAAAGAGATTAAAAATAACTTTCTTTTAAAAGTCAGCCTGATTATGTATTGCAGCTGCAAACAGCTGTAGTCCACAAAGCAAGTCTTCGTTTCTGGGTTGGAGCTAAACTGCCTTCATTGAGTCTTGCTTATTCATGAAGTGCCTTCATTTCTTCTGTCTTACAGGGGGTGCTCAAGTTTAATATTTACATAAGTGGTTAAGTCAGTTTATAATTTTTAGGAGTGAAATTCAGGTGTTTTACTTGAAATTACTTGTGATTCATCATGAACCACAGCTAGTACTGTTCAAATCATAGTTGCAGTTCACAGAATCACAGAATATTATGAGTTGGAAGGGACCCACAAGGATCATCTAGTCCAACTCACCATCTAACACCCGTACAGAGACCGAGAGCACATCCCAGAGCGTAACACCAACCTAGATCCCTCACAGTCTAGCAGGCCACTCCGAGCCGGAAGGGGCCCAGGGTCATCCAGCCCTACACCCCCCAGCTAGACCATGTCACTAAGCTCCTCATCCAGTCTTCTCTTAAACACCTCCAGGGATGGTGACTCCACCACCTCCCTGGGCAGCCCATTCCAATATGCAATTACTCTCTCTGTGAAAAACCGCTTCCTAACGTTAAGACTGAACCTCCCCTGGCGTAGCTTGAGGCTGTGCCCTCTCGTCGTCAGCCTGGAAGAAGAGGTCTACACCCATCTGGCTGCAACCTCCCCACAGGTAGTTGTAAACAGTTAAATGAGAAAAATGTCTTTTTAAATAATATTCTTGTGTTTTTTTCTTCTGACAAGCAAAGTTTGTTTACTGTTTGGCGATACATTGGAATCCTGAAGTAGATTTTAATTTTGCATTAATTCTCAGGATGGGAGTCCATGTCACTCGTTTATTTGATGTGGACATGCTCTGCTTTGCTGATTTTTTTATTCTAAGGACTGAATTTGGATTTATTGCCCTTTAAATAATTTATTTATTTAAATAATTTTTTTCTGTTACGTATTAATAACCTACCTTAAATTCATTAGGGATTATTTCTCCCCAGAGTACTTGGATTTCATTCATGACTGTCACAGCACAGCATTGCAGAATGAAAGTGTCGAAAATACTCATGAAATGGATTTCAGTCATAGGAATGAGAGAAAAATCAGTGGAAACCAACTGTGAACACCTCTGCATTGTGGGCTGGAGTTATTTATAGTAAGGATATATATAATGCATAGTAAATTGCCACATTTGATTAGCAGAATAGAAAAGCTCAGGATGCACAACTCCTGACGGGAGTTGTAAGCTGTGTTTGACATGCAGGGACTAGCACATTGTGTTGGGCTTCGAGGAAAAATGGTGGTCTTCTATTTCTAGGTGCTTCTTAGTTAATAAGGAGCTAGCCCAAACTTTCTTCCAGACCTGTTCACTTGAAATGCTTTGCTGCAACAACATCATCATTAAACCTATCAAATGCAATCAAAGCTAAAACATAAATTAAGTCAATTTCCGAGCAGGCTGCTTGGCATCAAAAAAATCTGGCATATGTGAAGTTTGCTTTCAGGCTGAATTTAATGTGCAAGTGGATGGAAATCCAAAGAAGCTTTTGTATTAGTCCTCACATACTGGGGAACAGCAGAGTTAGTTTAGCCTCTGATGCTTGGGGTTTCATTGTTGTGAATTTGAAGATAATGCATTCCCAGGGGCTGCTTTTATTGGTTGGGGTTTTTTTTTTGCTTCTTGTTTACATACAGTTAGTTTGAGGAGACTTTCTTCATATTTGATTATCTGAAAGTAAAATACATTGTATTGGATGATATGCTTTTGTCCTTATTTCAGACTGTTATTGGGGAGCCTTAGTAGACAGGAACATGATCACAGGCTCTTGTAGTATAAGTGTGGCTGACACAGGATGTCTTGGCACTACATTTGACTATGGCTCCATATCCTCTTTAGCTCTCCGAGGTTTTAACTTTACTTTGAATCAAATGGAATAATTATTTTTTGTCTTTTTCAAGTTTTTATTATGAAACAGTTTCATTTTAAGGATAGAATCTGGCTGAAGGAATTTTTCTTTTCACTGAAGACCGAAAGGCAAATGTTATTTACTTCTCCTCTTGGCTTTAGTTTATCTTAGAGGCTGTTTGTGACAGGGGCATGTCTTTGTGAATGATAAATAGTGAAATTCCTGTCTGAAGGCTGTGGGTACTGAGGATTCATTTCTGCGTACAATTTTCCCTGCTCACCCAGTTTCAAATTTAGGAGTTTGAAACTCCTTATTTGCTCTGTAACTTGGTGACACTTGATGACCCCATGGTCACTAATGAAGTGCTCAAGAACAGTCTCTACAACTAGCGGACAAAGGAAAAAACAGATTTGGATTTATGGAATTCAGGCATAACAGATTTTCTCCTGTAGAGTGAGTTCCACTTTGTAAGGTCCTGAAAATCAGTAAGTTAATGCATGGTGTTGGAAAAATTCAACTTAATTGTCACTCTTCTAAATGAATATTGTTCCTGCTCTATCCTAACCTTTATCACAACATACTTTAAAGTTTTTACTCTGAGCAGCTTAGACATGGGCTGTAAAGGATGATTTTTTTTGTGCCCTTGTAATAAGGTGCTACTCAAATATGCATTGAAGATGGACTTGGCATGAGCCAGGGTGAATTTTGTTTGGTCTGAGAGTTCCAAATATCTCATGGGAGATGTTAGTCTAAATTGAAGAAGGAAGTAAAAGCTAAATTAGGCAGGCATTTCCAACATTTCTATTAATAGAACGCAAGAATTTAGCTGTACTTTTGCTTGATTGCCTCTGTCCGTGGGAGAGTGGCACACTTACGGTACATGAGTGTCAGCTGGAACAGTTTTGTGGTGTTTCATGAAGTAGAGGTAAATTTTTTTGAGCTCTGGTGCTCTGCTTTATCTGACTGTCTAACAGTTCATGTCAATATCTGAGTCTGTATCAGCCAAACTAAAAGGTATGAAAGTGGCTGTCAGTGAAAACTCTCCATTAATGAGTTCACCTGCTTTAAATGCAAAAAGTATGATATGGAACTGATGGAACTTGCATTAAAATGGCTGCAAGAAGTGCTCTAAATCCAAGTATCTTGAAATCTTCTAGTTGTTTAAAAAAGGTGGTTTAGAAAGTAGTGACACTTTCTTAACCAAAGTGGCTATTATGGTTGGCATGTTGGCATGGAAGGAGCAGCTTCATGGTTTTTGTTATGCTTCTTGCTCCAACCTTTGGGCAAGTGTTGCTAGTTTACAGTCTTGAGGGTTACTAGTTTGCGGTTGACCAGATTCTTTTATAGAAACTACAAGAATAAAACCATTCCTCAGCGAGGCTCCTTCATGAAACCTGTGTTCTGTTACGTCACGTATTAGCAGCATGATTTTGTCTTTGCCTTATTTTCCCCTCTTTTCGGCCTTCTCTGGTTTTGTAGGGCTACTTGTGTCATTGTTGTTGATAAGCCTTTAAATCAGCTATAGTTTTCATTAAGAATGTTAAGCTCTGTTTAGTCAGCTATAACAGTAAGTGATCATCTGACTGACGTGTATGTTTCCTGAGAGATCAGTGGAAAAGTAAGATACACAGATTATCCAAACAGGAGATATATAGGAGATATTGCATAGCTGAATTGTGGCATGCAGTGTGCAAAGTTTATTTGTTGTAAGAATCTGGGCTAAATCCTACCATCTGAGGAGCTTTTCTCCAATGGACGAACATCATACTATTTATAAGGAAAATAATATAGTGCCATCTTCTAATAAATAATGCTATTAAAAAAAACCCACAATTAATTTGGACTTCTTTCTATTTCATATCTGCCAGAAAATGCATCATTTGCAGTAAGTTTATGTATTGGGCTTTTGATACTTCTTGTACTAAAATGAACCCAAATTACTTAGTAATTTTTGCATCTTTATGGTGTTGGAAGAGCATGATGCATCATCCCATAGAACCATCCCATTTTAGAATATGGCTTAAACTGTATTGCTGTCCGCTGCAAAACTTTCCTGGACTTTTACCCCTCTGTCGGGTTAATTTTGCTACTCTCTGCAATTACATGAAAAAGAATTAAATGTGGAGTGTTGATTTTTAACCAATGTACAACAGGGGCAAAAAGACCTGTAGTAGCTGCTGTTGCACCGTTGGAATCTCTTGACTGTACAGCTGTTCTGTACCACATACCGGCATGAGCTCTTGACAAGAGGAAGTGTATTCCACAAAATTATATGTCTAGGGTTTGGGGTTTTTTTTTTTTGCTAGTAGTTCACCATACATACACACATAGAGCCCTTTACTATCCATGAAGCTACAGAGGATGATATTTGCCAAGAAATATATGTCCTGCTGTGCATTTAAATATTTTCATGGTTACATTGAATTTTTTGTCCTGTGTAATTTCCGTTTGCCGAGGACACCAGAGCTCTGTGTGTTGCAGACCTTGCACAGTCAGGGAGGCTGCACAGTAGAGGATGTGTCTGACATAAGTGCTTTCCAGAAACTGGAAAACCTCTGGTACAGAGAATGTCGGAATCAGACCAGGATATACACATATTAATTGGCAGTTTCAGCACTGGTGGAAGTAGGCAAATACGGAGGCATGACTCCTTTGTCTTAAATACATGCTTTCTGACGACTCCCAAAGGCATTCAGGAAAAATGGGCTCTTGCTCTGTTAGATTCTGTTCAGAAGGAAATCTAATTTCCACAGTCTTATTTTAACATGAGAGGGACTAGCAGGTACTCCAAAAAACGTTGCAAGGGTCAGTAATACTTTTGAGCTACTGAAATGAGACAGGTCTTGACATAGGAAAATCTCAGATCAGATTTCTTATCTTTGGTTTTGTCTAATAAACTTTCTAATTAAAGATACAGTACCGCTGTTGAAAGGGAAAATAATATGAATTACATGTGTTTGCTTAGTTCTAAAATGACAAAGATCTTGAGAATTTTTGCCTTGAGAATCTGTTGAGTGCTATGTGGTGGCAGGAGGTCAGAGTGGCGTTAACACTAGATGGTGGCTTCAGTTTCACTGTGCTGTAGTGTGGTGGTGCATCACTACTACAAACCTCCTTTCTGGTTTGTCTTTTAGAGTAAAGGGCTGTGGAAGCTAAATGTCTAAGAAACACCTAAATTGGTGAATGCTTTGTATAATTGGAAGATACATAGATTTAGAAACTGCTAGAGGTGTTAACTGACAAAATGTGCGGTGCTGGAAGTCAGGTGTGTTTTCAGTGCTTGCTCTTCTGTAATGCAGGATTAAGGAATGTCACAGATGTTGGAAGGTGACATGAGCTGAGAGAGGTGGAGTCATTCAGTGTGGGGACGACACCTTTGGGAAAACCTAGTTGTAGCATTCTAGTACCTGGAGGGGCATTATAGAAAGGAGGGAAAGCGACTTCTTATGTGGGTGGATAATGACAGGACAAGGGAGCATGTCTTTAAACTTGCAGAGGGCAGGTTTAGATTGGGTATTAGGAAGAAGCTCTCTACTCAGAGGATGGTGAAGCTCTGGAACATGTTGCCCAGAGGATGGTGAAGCTCTGGAATATGTTGCCCAGAGAGGTTGTGGATGCCCCATCCCTTCAAGTGTTCAAGGCCAGGTCTGATGGGGCTTTGAGCAGCCCGATCCCTGCCCATGGCAGGGGTGTTAGAACTAAGTGATCTTTAAGGTCCCTTCTAACCTAAACCATGCTGTGATTCTGTGGTAGGTACTTTGTCTGTCTTTGGATGTACTTTTTAACAGGTATTATCTGAATGTCATATGGGCCAGGTGAGCTTAAGTTGAGATGAGTTCCTTGCAGGATTGAGGAAGATGAGATACTGAAGTGAACCCTAGTTGCGTCAAAGGCTCACCTTCTTGAAAAAATAAAACTTGTCATGCTGCAAAACTACAGTAGATTTGTGTTCATTGAGGCTTTTTATTCTGTGGTGTCTGCTGTTACAACAGAATGGTTTCTTTATTCCAGTAGGCTGGGCTACAATAATGTTACTGTCCCACTGCTAGAAAGCTGCCAGGTAAGGACGTTTTTAGTACTTTGCGTGAGTCTAGGAGATATTCCAGAGCAATATCCAAAGATTGATTGCACACTGCTGGCAGTACAACAGCAGCTTGAACTTCCACAAATCTTGTTTGAGACACATGTCCATTAGCACGACTTGTTTTGTGTTGTAAAGAGGTGTAATACCTATAGAATATTACAGATTAAGTTCCTTTGAAGGAGAAGGAAAGGGCTGCAAGTGCATACTACAGTAATCTCTTGAATTTGGCGGGGGATCGGGACTGGAGGAGTGCCACAAAAGCTGAAATCCATGAGGAGCGGTGTATCATACATATGCAAATAAGCCATGCTCATCGTGCCCGGTGCTGGAGCACTGGGGTTGTTCGCAGCACCTACCTGCACCGTGTGATGGGACAGGAAAGCGAAGGGGATCTCTTCTGCCCCTCCCCGCTGCTGGGGAGTCCCACGGAGTGCACTGGGCTTGCTGTGGCCTCACCGCTGTCACAGGAGTTCTCAGCTTTCGTCATGGCAGGGATCCCAGGCCCCAGCAGCACCAGTGGCAGAGGGGACCCCAGGCCCCCATGGTGGCGGTGGCAGTGGTGAGTGGGACCTCGGGCCCCCACAGCACCGGCCACACTGGCAGAGGGGGGCCTGGGTGCCACCAACTGGTGGGTCTTGGCACAGTCCCAGAGTGCGCCGCTGTAATAAGCCATTGACACTGCGTTATAAACCTTCCCTGCCATGTAACCTTTCCGACAATCATAAGGGAGCGAACTCTCTGTGGTCCCAAGTGCGCTAGAGGTGCCACCTCGCCTCATGGGGTGTGCCAGTCCTGCCCTCTGGCAAGGCAGAGACACCCTGCGTGGCTGTCCTATGCTCACGTGACGTGGAAAGCGCTGTGAAGAGTCAAGGGAAGTCTGTGGCATCTTCACAGGTTAAAAAAACGCAAAGATGTGAAGCCACAAATTTCAGCCGCGAAGAGGTGAGAGATGCCTGTATAACCAAAAACTTACAGTGTGCAAAGGCAGATGACTTGGGCACTATTCTTGTCAGAGGGAAACAGAGAGAACAGCGTGGTAACGTATTCCATGTGTATGTGGTGATGAAGAGTCCTGAGGGTTAATGTCTTTGGCGTCACATACTGATCTCTGTTGTCTATAAACTCCCTTCTATGCCTCTCTGTGCACAGTAAGGGGAAACTACAGGATAAACTTGAATGTATGCAGGGTGTTTACTTGAAATGTCTTCATGTTTTCAGTAGGAGATGAAAGCAGTGTTAAAGCTGTACAATTCTCAAAGTAATTAGTCTTCCTCACAATAAAAATGTTCTGCCTAATGCAGTTCATTGCACTTCCATCCATCCACTATGTATGACTATTCACACTATAAATATTAGATTGGATGCTTAAGTATTTATTATATTATTTAATACAATAATTTAATATTATGCGCTAATATATGAAATATTTATGTCAATATCTAACCAAGGGCTGTCATTGAGAATCAAAGCCTGCCCAGCCCCCTGTCCTAATGTATTCTGAAACAGGAGTGATCGTGCAGAACCCATAAGGGATGTACCTCCTTTCTAGCTCGGCAGAACCTGAAACAGTGGATGCATCCTCAAGTACTTGCAGTTATATGCTCTGAAAATACTGTTTTAATGCTGAACAAAGAGTTATTAATAATTTTATTCATGAATGCATTGAAATTGACACGTGATCAGTGAAAAAGAATATTGGTTTCTCCCTGATTTAAATAGGCCAGTGGGTTAAATGCTCAGATTGAATGTACAGCTCATGCAAGAATTGTCATGTTAGTTGTCTGATACAGATGTTTTTCATCTTGAATCAAAAATTATAATTAGATTATGATTTATGGGCTCATTATTAAGCATTTTTGTAAAGACAGCATCAAGGCTCAAAGTTTACAGATACTTTGCAGTAAGAGTAATGTGCTAGCATGTATATGGGAACTAATGCTTGTTTTGGACCAGATTTCATGATAAAGTGCTTTTAAAGGCTGGTGTAGGAATTGAATGTAGAGCAAAAAATGTTCACTAATTTTAGTCTTGCGTATTTCTCAGTGTTAGGGAGCTGCAGCAGTAGTTGACTTCTGGTTTGAGGAAGACCTTAGTCTTAAGAGTGAGAGGCAGCTAAAAAATTAATCTTTAGAAAATTAACTAATATATGTTAGATACTTTTCTATTGATTAAAATTTTGAGATTTTTAACAAAGTTAGTTCTCTCCAGTTGTAACAACTGGTGGGTACTGGCAACAGCCATGTTTTTTGGCATGTTTTGTCTTCATAACTCTGAAACTTAGTAGAGCGTGGGAGTGCTGCATCAATACAGAATCACCGAATATTCTGAGTTGGAAGGGACACGCAAGGATCATCGAGTCCAGCTCTTAAAGGCACCAATGCCTCCCTGGTGCGAATCAAACCCCGAGTCTCCCACATGAGAGGCAGGGACACTCACCACTGTACTAAAGTGGATTTCAGCTCCTTACATCACTTTGTCCACAATTGGAAGATATTTAAAGTGGAGAATATGTCCCTGTCTGTTTCTAATGCTGCTTTTTATTAATAACCTGTATATTGGTGTACACCATGTGTCAACAGAGAATAGCATTATGCAGGCGATGTTTGCAGCTGCTCTTCAGACCCAGATTAGAAGACAGTGACCCTGATAAAATTGAGTAGTGCTCCACGAATGCTTGCAAATGCAGGGCTCTAAGTGAGTAAGGGCAGTGTAAAACTTGAGGCTAAAAGGGTTATCTCAAAGTGCAGGAGCACTGCAAGAGACTTCGGTTCATTTAATTTTCATCATAAACCTCTAGTGTGAGAATGCAGGGAAGATGGGCATCCTTCCATATGTGTGTAGAAGAATGTATTAGGGGACGGAAAGTAATTTCCGTTATCCAACTGGGACACTATGTTAAAATACATTTATGTATATGAATTAGTGAAACTGTAGAGAATCCAGAGGAGATCAGTTGAATTAAGAGGACTGGAAACTTAGGAAACATTGGAAAAAAATATTTCTTTTATTAAGGGAGGAAATGGTGGGTTTTCCGTTGTGTTGAAATTTTTTTGTGGAGAAAATGGATATCCAGGCTCCACTGAGAAAGACAAGAAGTTCCTTTTTTAAGCTGTGCCACAACATCAGGCTTTTGAGATATAAGTCTAAGGAAAGTTGGAATTGTGGAGATGTACAGTAACTACTGAAGCCAGTGCAGGCGTCTTTGGGGAACAGAGGATGACTGTAGTAGGGTGATTGAGTAACGTGATCACTCATTGTTGCCAAAAGAGGGAGAGCTTGTCCTCTTCCCTTTTTCCTCTTGTTCTTATTTTCACATATTACGATTTCCTCTTCTTGTAGTGCGTTTTCACAGTGCTGGTCTTGTAGGATATTGAAAAAACTGTGTGAGGTTGTATCATCCCATGTGTCATCTCCATTATCCCACCCACCACCACGTAAGGGTTTTGGTTTTTTTTTTTCTTTTCTGGGAAATTAGTGTGTTCCAGAGAAGTACAGCAGTGCTGATGTAACAGAAGCAATGGAAGTGTGTTGCTGTTAGCACGTAGAGGCAGGAATGGGGCCACCCTGTTCTGTGTCATGAGCTGTCATGAAAGCATATCCTATGAGTTACATATCTTATGAATTTGCATTTGTCTAAAAAAAATAACTTATGTGGTAAATTTTCATTAACACCTAGGTAAACTAAGCTGTGGTTTGTGCTCAGCTGGAAGAGTAGAAGTGTTTGGGATTGTGAAGGAATGAGCAGTAGCCACATAAGCCAGGTTCATGAGTGCCAGGGCTGCTCAGTTGCGACCTTAATAGCTTTATTCTTGTGTAAAAAAGAAGAGGAAGAGACATAAGGCTGAACAAAACTACTTGTCCTTGTCACTAATACGTACTCGTTCTACACTTGGATGTCTAAAAGCTCATTCCTTGGGGAGATCCAGGTTCCAACTGCCTGTCTGTTTTATCGAGAGTCTGCAGAAGTTAAGTGGGGTTCATGTGGCATCCAGAGGTCCTGACCAACAAGAGTTGTTTTATATGTCTCTGATCCTAATTATGTAGAACTGATTTTGTTTATTCTACTATGATGATTCGGCAATTCAGATTATTTTCTTATGCTGAATTTAACCAAAACAGCTTCTCTTGTCTGAAAGTGTAAAATGATGATTCTTTGAGGGATGAACAGAACAGCTCAAAGTTACATTTCTCCTTAGAAAAAAATTATATCTGATTACATGAGCAGATAAGAACGAGGATTATGGTGTTAGTATATTCAATTTCTAAGCTGCTCAAGCTTGTTTATGTGCTGTCATGGTACACTGAATGCTTGTGCAAGTGTGGTTGTAACTATTTCTGGATTAAGAGACAAATGTAGTTGAAATTAGAATGTTGTATTTGCAATCTGTGGCTGGAGCTGTTGAGGCAATATTTAACAGTTTTTTTAATGTTAGTCTTCAAAGTGGAGGGGGGGCTGAGAAATCAATTCTGCAAAGGTAACATTGCCAGGCTTGTCATTTCCACAATATTTGTAACTGGAGAACTTTGAATAATCGTTATGAATGTTAAACCAAATGGTAATCTGCCACCTTCCGGTATGTAAGAAGATAAAAAATGAAAAAACCCAAATGAAATCTTGTCATTGTGACCTACCTGTTGGTTTGAGCTGTGGTTCCCTTATTTTTAACTTCTTTTGCTCTTTCATTTATTGATTCTTTGCTTGCTGAGGAGTTTTGATAGACATTTCTAATGTTGTTCAGAGATGTCTTTGTTGAGGCAGTTGTTCAGCTGAACTAATTTTTACTGCATTTTTCACAGAAAATATCTTAGTTTTTAGAGTTTTGAAACAGAAGTAGAGTAATCCCTTGAATATTGCAAGGGTCAGTTCAGAAAGATGCCATGATAACCAAAATTCATGAAGTAGTGGTAAAGACGGTAAATACAGTGAAGCTCGTAAATACAGTAAAGACACGGAAAACCCCTGCCATGTATTGAACCTGCGAATGGTGAACCAAGAAGTAGTGAGGCATTACTGTAGTAAGTTAAAGCGTTGCCATAGGAGAAAAATCTAGAGCTAAGTGATACATGAGGCAGTAATGCTGAGTCCACAGGGTTAGGCATAGAGATTTAAAGTAATTTCTAAGATTTGCAATTAGAAATAGCAGTCTTAAGTACATGACGTGATAGTCTTATTTGAACTGGAAGGAAAAGACAAAATGCAACTTGATGAAATGAAAACATAAACTGTTGGCTGTAGAACAAGTTGATCAACACTATAATAAATCTGCTTTCTGCATTTTTAGGCTGCTTATATAAATTAGATTGAATCAGAGTTATCTTTAAAGATGGACAGCTCAGAATAAAATGGGTTTTCTCAAATTTCTTTAACTCGAAATCCACTTTAGTACAGTGGTGAGTGTCCCCACCTGGCGTGTGGGAGACCAGGGTTCAATTCCCACCAGGGAGACAGTGTTAAGGGTTGGACTCGATGATCCTTGTGGGTCCCTTCCAACTCAGAATATTCTGTGATTCTGTGAATCAAAAGTTTCACAGAGAAAGCATCATAAAATACTCTTCAGTAAATGGTTTCCTGAATGAGCTGCTAAAATTCTGTTATATTCAGAATAAGAATTGTCAACTGGAATGGTTACTGTTAATTTAGGTATATGTGGTCTAGATTTTTGTCCACCCTTTCAAGGGGACTTGAGTGAAACCACCAGAAAATCTTGCATAATAAACTACTACTTGTAAAGTAGTTTAGTACAAATGGGTTTATTCAGAAGAGAAACAAAACTAAATTTAGAACAAAGTGTTTGTATTTTGTTTTAAACTGCAGATATAGGTATTTTCTGTTAATTAAGAAAGTACTTAAGTATTTGCTCAAATTTCAAATACATGCTTATTATATAATATTCTTCCAGCAGATTAAATGTCCTTTAGTGAGTGGCTCAGACTGAAGTTTAACATCACTCTTTCTGGCTTGATCACTCCACTATGTCGTGTGGGCTTTCTTTTGTTTTGGCACAAGCTTAGTTTTTAATTACCAAATGTATCTCTTTGAGGAAAAAATCAATTTCATAAAATAAACAATTATACCTGCTTACATTAATGTTCAGAACTGCTTTCAGTATGATTTTTAGACAAACTGTTTGGTTCTATAATGAAAATTGCCTTTTTACATCCAGGAACTACGTGTTTCTGTTTTCCATATTTAAATAAGTACATCACCTATGGAAGACGTGGGAAATTATTTAGAAGTTCACCAAATGCTTGCATTAAGTTATCTGGTTTTAAAATGTGAGTTGGAATATGTAGAATCAGATTTGAATGTGTCTGGATTTGCAGTTATCAGAACTGTTAATATGTAAAGCAGATTTTAGTTACAGATTTTACAGACAACCTTTCTCTTTTTTTCTTATTTCTGATTTCTTGAAGTTTTTATATGTTCTTTGCTAGCATAGTTAAATTCTCTAGTATTTAAATACTGTCATACCTCTGTACATTGCACTGTTATATTCGCGTCCTCGTCAACCCATGGAATTTTTTTCTTGCGAACCTGCCTTAGGAACTCACGGCGCTTTCTGGTCGGTGTATATGCAGTGCCTCTGCTTTGCCAAGGAGGCACCTTTCGCTCGCTGGGGGTAGCCACAGTTCACTGCCTTACGAGTTTTGCGAAAGTTACATGGTGTTTATAGTCCTGCGGCACCGTGCCGTGGTCCCCTGGTGCGGTCCCTGCCGCGCTCCTGTGTGTCTCTGTAGCTGGAAAGGCTTATGTACATAGTATGTTGTTCATATGTTGTACGTAGTCTGCCGCACCTGGTGATAACATAGATGCAGCCCCAGGGAAAGCGCTGCTGCAGCACTGTACCTACCGTCCTCTGCAAGGACTGTGCCAGAGCTACCGTCTGCTTTGCCCCTCTGTCCCCCCCCGCCCGTGCGTGGTCTCCAGCATTTGTCCCCGCCAGCACGTTTCAGGGACTGCCTGTGTGTGTGTGTCTGTGTGTTACTGTTTCCATGGCTGCAGGCGGGGAAGGCGATGCCGACAGGGGTGCTAAACTGCAGTGGAACCCATTGCCAAGAGCTGTGTGCTGGGATGGGGCAGCAGCAGGATGTGTCCACACTGCTGCTGTGCCAGGAGGCTTCTGTTCCCCCATGCCCTCCTGCACCGTGGCAGGTGGAGCTGGTGTTCTGCCATGTCCATACAGCCAGTGCTTCTGCTCCAGTACTCAGGACCAGTGGCAGTGGAAGCGGCAGTGTGGCCGAAGAGAAGCCCAGGGATTCTCCAGTGGTCTCCCCAGGCAGAGAGGTCTCCAAAGCTGTTTCCTTTGCTCCCCTGTGCTGTGAGAACCTGTGGGGAGGAGCAGAAAATGCTCTCTGGTGCTCCTGGTTGGCTGGGGATGGACCAATGGGCTTGGCCTGTTTGCATATTAATGGCCCACAGCTGCTCACGGGTTAGAATATTTGCGGGACCCTTGGGGAGACCCATATCCTGCGGCTACGGAGGTATGACTATATTAGAAACAGTGTCCGTTAAATGTTCTAGGAATGTTTTCAAAGAGTTTTGCTGGAGTAAAACTGGTATGTATTTATGAAGTAATTTCAAGTTTTGTTTTTAGTTTTTGTAACTGGGTAAAATTAGAGTGAACTCATCATAATTGTTTTGTCAAGGTGAATAGAAGAAATAACCTCCATAATCCAAATTACTTGTCATCAACAGCCTGCTGAAAGACTCTTCTCCTTGATACTTTGTATTGAACATTTGAAAACAAGGGACTATCTTGACTTGCTAATTATTCATGGAAGGAAGATGATCTGTTATGGAAATTTGGATAAAACAGTACAACTAGAAAAAATGTCTAATAAGCAGAGGTTATGTGTTTCTAATATTTTATGTTACCTTTCACACAAGCCACTCCAGTTAAAAAGAAACTTCTGGTTCAGTCAAGAACAAAATAAAAACTGACTATGGAAAACTTTGCTGCTGCTAAATTTGGGTTCTCCTTCATGTAAGATCTGCTGACAAATGTTGCATTAATGTAACTGGAATGTGTTTGTTTATTTGTGTTTTCGTCAATAACCCATATTGTGTAACTTTCTGTGCCCTCCTGGGAAGGAAAGATATGACGTGTGCTTTCCCAGAACCTGTGACACGACTATTTAAAACCAAAATGGGCATACAGATCATGACCCCTTTGTGGGGAAGCAAGGGGAATGTTAATCTTAAACCCATAACATTTTTTCAGGAATACAGTAATCCCTTGCTACTTCACAATTCACCATTCGCGGGTTCAGTACATTGCGGGTTTCTCCCACTACCGTGTCTTTACTTCACAGATTTCACTTACTGTGCCATCTTTCTGGAACTGACTCACAGAGATACAGTAATACCTCGCTGCATTGCACCTTCTCCATTGTGACCTCGCTGATTTGCAAGAAATTTTCCCTGCGAATCTGTCTCAGTGATTCACGGAGCTTCCTGGTCAGCGCATGTGCAGTGCCTCTGCTTCGCCGAGGGATGGCGCTGGCGCTCCATGTGGGATGGGACTTGTTTCCCAAGATAATACGTTTCCGTAATTGTTTGAGAGTCAACCTCATAAAACTGCAGTATAGGCATACGTGGGAATGAGGAGCTGAGTGCTCATATTGTGAAGGGGTTTTTTTGGTCCTGTTTTAGACTAAATTTTAGCCAGCCTGGAAGAACCATATATGGTCATACTTTTGCTTAATTGTTTTTCATCAGCACTGGGTCAACAAGCTCCTTCATTGCAAATGTTACTTGGAGGTTCTGTAACATACATCACTCACTCTGTTGTAGCATCTCAACTTAGGGAGGCATTATGTAGTCTACAGTAACTTCTGTTCCCAAGTAATTTCCACATAAGTGTTTAAAAAAACCCTTATTTTGTAGCAGTTTTTCCTGATCAAGCTCAGCTGCTAAATCTTGGCAGCCGAACCATCTGACTTACAAAAATTGTTTTATTGAACAGGAATTCAGATCACTGAGATGTAGGACATGGGCAGGTGACTTAGGAAAAGTAGCTCAGCATTTTCCAGCTTTTTTGATTTTTAACCAGAACTTATATGAGGGATTGAATGGATGTCATGTTTCTGAGGAAATATGTAAATAAAGAATTAGCTAAGTGGAATGTCATTTACTCTACTTTTGTTTTCAGAGTTCTTTTGTGTTGGTTGGGTTTTTTTGTTTGTGGGTTTGGGGTTTTTTTAACTGAAGCATGTGATAGAGGCAAGAGTTGACTTTATCTACTCATGTTTGATGGTCAATATTTCAATTATCTGCTTACTAAAAGGTTACTGTCTCTCACATTATGTATTTTTTTTAAATGACACAACTATCAGCAACCTGAAGGATATAACCAATTTTTTGCTTACTCTAGATGGCATCTGTGGTATAATAGATGAAAAAGCAATAGCTACCAAGATGAGTATCTGTCACAGTTGCTTGACCCATTTTGGTGTAGCTGAGGGTGTGGGGAACAATTTCTGGCCTGGAAGGTCTGATTCTTGTAAATATTGTCAGGTTGAGACTTACGAATAGAAATACTGTATGTACATGAAGTGTGTAATTCTGGTTTATGTTCAGCCTACTTGTCAAGTTAACCACAAATGATACAGTCTGAAACTGCACCTGAAGCTGTTAGCAAAAGTTATTTTCAATCCAGTTCTTTATAATCTTACTGTGAATTAATGTAAGTTTCTGGGAAAAGAAATCATAAAAAAATTGTTGTGAATTCCTTTTGGTTCTTTTTTTTTTTTTTTATGGATGAGGAAAGCAGTCTTTCGTAGCTTTGTCGTATTCTGCTTAATGCAGAATGAGGTTCTGCACAAGGAGTCAAGTCACGAGCGTATGCTGAGAGCACATGTGTTCTCTGGGGTGCTTCATTCTCCAGCCTGACTGCCTCGTGTCTGCCATGGGTCAGGACTCATGATCACTTACCATGGCTTGGCTAATCCACGTCTACATTCCTGGGTGGAGTAGATGCTGTCCTTCAAATCAGCATCACAGACTTGTAGTAACTGCTTTGTGTAGATGATTGCTGCTTGTTTCTTGGGTATGAATCTTCAGTCTGGCTTTGTCCTTTCACCTTGTAACTACCAATTGTGTAAAGCAGTGGGTCATTTGGTTGTTTCCTGTGACAAAGGATTAACAGTTAAAAGGTTATAGATATTTTGATTATTTCACTAATAGATTATTTCACTAAGCCTGACTATTGTACAGCATTTTACTGTGTGTTTTGTAGTGCTTAGCTTGAGTAGAGTTTTAGGCAATACACTTGCTTTGGTACAGGTGCAGTTGCAAGTCTTCAAGGGTTGGTGAAATGGCTGTAGACCAGACCTTTATGGTTCCTTGCAAAATCTTTGCTTTGTTGGAAAAAGACTAAAGGCCCAACAGAACTGAATTATGTTAGAGGCACTTAGCAGTGAAAATTTTAACTGTAATAATAAAACCAATATCTAAACCATATTTAGAAACAAACTGGAACTGCTTTCTTGGAAAATACAGTTTTGTCATCTCTGCTGAGATTTGATATGTGATTTAGTGTGGGTAGGTAAAAGGTGTTCTCAAAACATGTTTTATCAGTCAGAAGACTATTTCCAAGTCTTTAGGAATATACTCCTATTGGACTACTCTTTTGGACTTCGACTTACTTGGTTAGTCACTTCTCTGGTTTTGCCTGCCCTCGTTTTCTTACTCTCTTTACATAGACATTGCATAGAATTGTAGATTGCTTTAGATTGGAAGGGACTTCAGAAGGTTTTCTAATAAATCCCAGCTTAAACCAGGTCAAAAGTTAACAGGTCTGGCTGATTACGGGTCTAGAGCCTGACCATTTCCCTTGTGGCAGCATGACTGCTACCTCTCATCCTTTTGCTGTGAACCTCAAAGAAACATCTGATTGTGAAGGTGACATTTATATTTGCCCTGCCTGCCTTGAGCCTTCTGTTATACTGGTGGAATAAAAACCTCCTCCTTCAACGACTTCTTGTGCATCATGTGCTCTAAGCCCTGGCCAACCTGATGGGCTTTCTCTTGGCTCTGTCCAGCTACATCTGTGGATATGACTGTGCATTCATGGATGTCTAAGCTTTCCTGTGTAATTCCCAGCCAGCTGCAAGCTTAGCTTAAAATTCTTGTTGCTGACTGCCGCCTTCGTTGAAACAACAATCAATGTTTATTATTTAATATCTGTGTACTGAGTGTCTTGGGCCGTGGAAGTTTTAGCAGCTTATGAAGTTGTAGAATTCTGTGATTTTAGGTGGTTCGTATTTCCCAGGAGAGGTTTTTTTTAATCTGCTACAAGGTATTGTGGGCACTAATGCAGAAGGTCCATACAGACTGACTTCCCTTTCTGTAGTATTGTTGGGGGTAAGAATTCAATCCTCCTGCACTTCTATGACAAGACACATAATGAGAAGAGCATCACATTTTTAGCAGGGGCTATCTTTTTGTGTTTGCTTGATTAGTTTCGTTTCTTTTTGTTGTTCTTTTCCAAGTTCCCCTTAGTGCCATTCCCTTAGGTTATGCCTGTCTGTGGTACTGCTTGTACCAATACACAGTAACCAGCACTGTGAGAGATGTTGCTTTGTGGCCCTTAGGTTTCAAAACATGTTGCTTATATTTTCATAGGTGAGTGTGAGATGAGTTAAGTGTAGGATGTGAAAATAACTATTTATTTGTTCCTATCCTTTAATGAGGGGTGTCTGTGGAATAGGATAAATAAGCCAGTGCAGCCGTGTGGGATGCAGGGTACTGTCTTCTGCTGTGTCTGTGCTATGCTGCCTATGCTATAGTTGGCACAAAAATTGCTGATCTAATTTGGGATTAACTGTACAAATATTTGTATTTAGCATTGCTTATGCAAATATTTTCAAAGCAGCTTTAAGAGAGATGTCACTTTTCTGAAACGTGTATCATGTAGGTATTTTGATGTAGGCATTCTGTGGGTATTAAGACATACCAGATTATTGAGCATCTCTTGTTCAGTCTGCATTTTATAAAGAAATGTCATGTTTTACTAAACATAGTCTGTAGTAATAGTGGTATTATAGTGAGTCTTTTCCCTTGTTTACATTTGCAAATTTGCTTCCTTCCATTCAAGGCTTGCTTGTGTACCTCTCTTCTTGCCTATGTTCTCTCCCACCTGATTACTAGTGCTTCCTTCTTCCTAATGAGCCTCCTCTTCCTCTCCCTGCTCCCTCTCAAGTTAATTCATATGCTTTTCACACAAACACTCCTCAGTTCTGAGAGGGATGATTTTCTGCTGGGTTACAGAGCCTGTTTTCTTTTGTACACTGCAACAGGTACCAAAACGTATTTGAAAGTTCACTGGTTTTCATCTACAATGGCTATTTATTTGAATTGTTTGGTGCTTAAAAAATTATTTTAGATAGTAGATTTTAAACTGCCACCTCTTTTTTTTTTTTGTCACTGTTGACCTGTTGGCAAATGTTGCATTTAAGAATACAAGTTGTCATTTTCTAATATGCATTTACATCTCTTAATGCCTAAATGTATGACTTGACATCCAGTGATGTGTATACCTTTGTGTTTCCTGTGTGTTCCTGCCAGATAGCCTTGCACAAAACCGCTTGTGTTATTGCTTAAGTGGGAATACCAAGACCTGAAGATCAAGGACCTGCAGGGCTTGGTTTTAATGATCTAGTTCAGAGCATGTCTCTTGCTGAGTAATATCCTGGCATTGTCTTAACAGCCCCAAATCATCATCCAATAATAGATAACTGTGACTTAAAAATGAGGTCATGAATGCCTGTAGTCATCACAGTTTTACTTGTAGATAAAGGAATGGTTTATCTCTCCATCTCATTACATTGATGAATGTGGAAATCATTTCCTGGTTGCTTCCTTTAAGATTAAACTTGGAAATAGCAGCCGTTTCAGTTCTGACCATCCTGGTTCTGAGTATGTGGTAGCCATGCTTACCTGCTGCTGTGGCTGAAGGAGAGTCCTGTCTTTCAGGAATGCTTCAGGATGAATGATTGTTCATAGCAAGATGTAAAACTGCCTTCAAAGATTAAATGTTTGCCTTCAGGTTAAATGGATGTTTCCTGTATGTCTTAGTTGCCCTTAGACAGGCAGGCATAGGACTTGCTGAAGTCTGGATTTTCACTGAGCTGTGGCCCTTAGCAGGGCTGTCAGTGTGAGGGAAAATCGGTGTTTCATTTTTGGGGTGGTACTACAGTAATCCCTTGAATTTTGCTGGGGAGAGGAGGGTGTTGGTTCCAGAAAGCTGCTGCAATAAGCACAATCTGCAAAGTGGGAAATAGAGAAAGTACGGTAAAGCCAGGGGGGAAAAACAGTGATGTATGGAAGCCACGAATGGTGAACCATGAAGTAGTGAGGGATTACTATACTAGTAAAATGTCATCAGTAGTATGTTGCAATAAGTTGTTTCATATTAATTTACTGTAAGCTATATTATATTGTATTTGAATGTTAATATAGTTGTTCCTGTTGTATTTGTCAACATAGCATCATTATCTTTCATCAGCATTCGGAAATAAGTTACTGAATGATAATATATCCTTCTAGTGATTGTATTTTAAGAATGGCTCCCTGTGTTTATACAGGTGGCACAACAGCAAATCTAGAAGAAAGGGTAACTTTTTAACATCTACTGTCATGCCTCTGAGTTTGCGGGTTTGTGGTGGGAACATTAAATCTGCAAATACTGGCCAGACATTATGACAAATTATTGCCAGAAATATGGCGATTTGGAACACTGTGACATCTCCTACTCCTTCCGGGCGGCCAGGAGTATGGGAGTTTAAGGATTTTTCCCCTTGAACTTCAGCAGCTAGCACTAGAAGGAGTGCTTTGCTTGAGGCTATTCTCATGCACATATGCAGGTAGGCAGCTTGGCTTGTTTTCCTGCTCCTATGGGTATGACCTCCCCTGCCTGTAGTCATGGAAACAGTAAGACAGACAAACACTGTCTCATGGCACTGTATGTAACCTCCCACTGTAAGGGAGCCGTCTCTGGCTGTCCCCAGCGAGCGAGACGTGCCTCCCACCCGCCCCTTGGGGAGCGGCAGCGCTGCCCCTCCGCGAAGCAGAGCAACCACGCATGCACTGACCAGAAATATTTATGAATAACTGACGAATTAATTTTTTGCAGATAGTTGAAGCAGGGAATAAATATGTGCGGATAGTGGAGGTAAAACTGTGTTTGAAGAGCCATTAGATCTTGTCTAGTCTAAGTCCAGGCTGAACAGAAATTGGATAGCTCTGTTTTAGCTAGTCACCCTCGGGTTTTGTTCTGCTCCTAATCATCTTTCTGGTTAACAACCTGCTGTGTTTTAACCAAATTAATTGTCAGCTTCTAGCACTGTTACTAGAGGCTCCTTTTTTTACTTTGACATTTCTTCTGCCCTTTTGAAGGCCTTGATTACATTGTATCAAGACTAAGCGGTAGTTGGATCTTTTGTTACTCACGTTGTACCAATGTTTGAAAGGATTTATTGGTCCATTAAGAGGTCAGAAGTCTGAGATTACAGTTAATTCTAGTCATAATCTTCCAGTAAAACTCAATTAAATAGTATCATGTAATAATTATTTTGCCATTTCATGTTTTGGGTGTTTGAAAGTGGAGAGTTGTTAGTCAGAGATAGTGTAAGTCATTACTTCTGTTGCAGGGCCTTCTAAGGGAGCTACAAAAGCAGTTGAGGACCAGGAACCCTGGCAGTGAGCAGGCTGAAGTTTCTATTACGAAGTTCTGGTACACCAGTGCCATGGTGCTTTTCAGTAAATTATTTGTTTTACTGGAAAGCCCCTCAGTTTTCATAGAAAATGCTTCTATATGAAGTGAATGCACTGGGTTGGTTTGGTTTTATTGTTTTGGTACATTACAGATCTTCCTTCACAGAACTCATAATAATATCATTAAAAATTTCTCTGTTGCAGATTTAATCCAGTGCACAAATGAGATGAATGTGAACATCCCTCAACTGGCGGACAGTTTGTTTGAAAGAACGACCAACAGCAGCTGGGTAGTGGTCTTCAAATCCCTTATCACAACCCATCATCTAATGGTGTATGGAAATGAGGTAATGCAAAATTTGTGTGTTTGGCAACAATTGCAGCCCTTCATTCTTAAAAATGTTAGTTAAATGCTTCCACTAATTCTCTTAGTAAGAAAATATTTTTACCTCTTTGTGTTTAACTCTGTATGAACATGGGTCTCATTTTCAGTCTACTTTGTTTCTACTTCAAGGTTTGTAATTCTAGAATCAAAAGTGTCCCGAATGCTGGAGGTACCTTTTGTCAATGTTGTTTTTCTGATGATGAAACAAGTAAACAAAAGCAACAGAAATTAGCTCATATGGGATTCTAAAACCTGAAAGTGGAAGCATTTTTAGGTACCTAAACCTTTGGTGTTTGCTCCTAGGTAACTTGATTCTAAATAGATTTTCTGTCATCACCTCCTAAGCTTTTACAGCGAAGAGAAATGTGTGCCTGTCAGTAGGCTTTGAGTGTCAACATCTAAATAACACCAAATACTGTTGAACAATTTAACAAGCAAACCCCCAAGTTACCCCAAAAGAAATAAGCTTGGTTTGTTTCATGACTTTAATTACTATGGGGTCTTAGTTTTCAAAATGCCAAGCATAGCAGCACCTTGAATTTTCTTCATTTATAAAAATTAAAATTGAATTTCTGAGATGTTCTTAGAAGCTGTTTGCGACTTCCTTTTTACTGCAAATGATCAGAATAAGTGAACTTTGCAATTAATAGAGATAGCTTTAGAAAATCAACAGAACTTAATTTCATGTTGGATTCAGAGTTTTTATAGGTTGTGGAACCACTTCCTCTGGCTGACTTTGCTGAGTTGTGTGGGATGTTAAGTTTTTGAAAAATGTACTGGTTTCTCTTGTAGGTTGTTTGCTGTCTGGGTGAAAGTCTGTTCTGTGAAGCTAACTAAGCCACAAGAGGGCAAACTTCTGTTGTTGACTTGAAGCTTTAAACTTGGTCACTGGGATAATTGACACTTTGCAAAACACAGTCCGTACACTTTGCACTTTGAGTCTCTTGAATACCAATACCATCTCTGTTCATAGAACTTAAAGATACTTCATGGGACTGCTGTCTAAAATACTTTATATTTGGAGAGCTGCCAAACAAATTTTGCATAGAAGTAATAAGGGTAAGATTGCAGCTCATGGTGAAACTTTTCACAGCTAGAAATAACACTTGAACGATGAGCATGGAAATGAAGTGGTTAGAGCACTGCTTAGGTTGGAAAGGACCTTCTAAGAGTATCTAGTCCAATGCAGCACTGCCAAGCCTGCCACTAAGGCATGTCCTTAAGTGCCATATCCAGGTGTCTTTTAAATACCTCCAGGCATGATGACTCCTCAACTTCCTTGGGCAGCCTTTTCCAATGTTTGAAATTATAAAAGTGTCTAGAAGTTTATGGAGAAGCTGTAAATCCTTTTGTAAAAAACTGTAAAGCATTTGTTCCTTCAGCTTTTGCTTAGTTCATTTGCAGTTGACCCTCGATTATTGCGGGGCTGCAGGACTCCATGACTCCTGCAAAGCCCTCGCTCAATGAAGTTCATGAATATGCACATTGGCCTCCCTGTCGCACTGCTCCCCTCAACCCCAGTGCACTACAGCCGAGTGCTGGTCCCATCTCGCTCACTTCAGCACAAAGGGACGGGAGGCTCCCGGCACCCGCAGGGACACCACGCCTGGAAAAAAAACCCCACTTCCCTTTGCCACTCGTCCATGTGTGCCAGCACCCCACTGTGTCCTGGCTTGCATCGCACCGAGGGGACCCGTTCGCCCCACTGGAGGAGTGCTCCTTGCTTGGTGCTTTCTGTTCATGGTGCAGCCCCCTGCTCGCGCTGGCCACATCCCCTGGCCATGTCCCTCTGTGCAGCATGTGGCTTGCCTTCCCCTGCCATGCCAGCGACCTGAGCAAGGACCACTCCCCTCCCAAGTCCTGACTTCGAGGGAGGTGCGCTCCCCTCCCTGGCCCGAGTACCAAGCAAGGAGCGCTCCTCTGGTGGGGCAGCCAGCCCCCCACATTGGGCTGCAAGCCGGGACACAGCAGGGCGCTGGTGCGCATGGCCAAGCAGCAAAGGGAAGTGGGGTTTTTTTCCCACCGTGGCGTCCCTGTGGGCACTGGGAACCTCCCATCCCTTTGTGCTACAGTGAGTGGGGTGGGACTGACACACTGCTGTAGCGCACTGAGGCTGAGGGGTCGGTGTGATGGGTGGTGCTAATTTGTGTATCCATAACTGTCTATGTTTGCATATTCATGACTGTCAGTTAATGCCTGCGCAGTCATGAATGCACCACAAAACATAGGGCCGTCTTTGCGGAGAAAACACACCACGGCAAAGTGAACCCATGAGATTAGAACTGTGAAGTGTTGGGGGTTTACTCTATATCTAGGTATTGAGGGCCTTTACCCTTCTAAAGTCGTTTTTCTCTGTAAGCTATGTATGCTAATGAAAATGATGAAGTAGTACATGTTACACTAATCAGAACTATCTTTTGTCAAAATGTTATTTAAAGTGAATGATTTGTTTATTTTTGTAGATCTATGCAGTCATTCATAAGACAATTATTTTTCCTACTAAATTACAATGTGGTGATGATCTGAAATGTCTTTACAAAATGAAAATAGCCTCATTCACTTTGTGAAACATAATTTGAAATTATATATAACTAACGAGAAATACTAAGTGTGATACTGTGTTAATGTTTTATTAGGATACTTATGTTTGTTTGATATTTGATTTATAAGCAAACTAACATTTATATTACCATGTTTTCATATTTTAGCTAAGTACCATTACAATGGTACTTAGCAAAGATGACTTGGCTAATTGTTAAAATTAAATCAGCTGTTATAAAATCAAAGTCAATGAAACAACTGTGAGCATGTAAAATGAGAATGTATTTGGGGGGATTCTTTCAGAAGTTTACAGTTCCATATTCTGGCTTAAAATAGACAATATTTCAGTCAGAGGCCTTCATGCAAGATCTGTGTGACTTTGATTTGTTCACAGGTTTATGCGTGTAAAAGAGCTACCTTAATATGATAGTTCAGCTGAATTTTCATAGTAGTTTCCAGATTTGAAATCAGTCTTAAAGCAGGAAAGCTTAATTTCATAAATTGGGTAAAGAGTTTCTAGTTTGAGCTCCTTTTCATTTGGCAACATACTAAAAGCATTCAATTTTTTTCTTTCATCTAGCGTTTCATCCAGTATCTGGCGTCCAGAAACACATTGTTTAATTTGAGCAATTTCCTAGACAAAAGTGGATTGCAAGGTAAGGCGTCTTTTCTTTCATTTACAGTTAGTAGTGTGCTGGGGGGTGATAAACACAACTTGGTTACTCTGATGGACCATGTTGGTTAAAAAGTACCTTTTCTGTCAGTTTTACCCCAGACTGCTTTTCTTAATTTAAAATCCTGTAGTGGTGTGGTAGAAGAGGAATTTGTTGCATCCTTTAGAAAAGGTTTACTTAAACGCTTCTGACTAAGTTGTCTTTAGTTCTGAAGAGATTGCCTCATTTGAACCCGTATATTTTGGTTAGTAAGCTAAATTTAAGAAAATGCACCATATATAGAATGTCAGTGAGACAAGAACAGTGCCTAAAAAAGTAAAAAAAAACTTTTTGTGAAGTTTATTAGAGACCATTCCATCCATCCCTGAGGCTACTTTGGTGGGCAAATAAGTTTTTCTCTGGTTCAGATTTCCCAACTGACATACCTTTCCAAACTGTTATGCTGCAGTCCAGTGCAGTTCTGACCATACGTGTAGCTGCCCTTTTTTTTCTAAGGGTGCTTCCTTACTTCCTCCACTTCACTTTATGTACTTCTGACCTTTGCCACAAATGTACTGAAACAGCCAGGGTGTATGGGTGAAAGCTTTGCTGTATTTGAGCTTGACCATACAAAGCTTTGTCCTTGAGGAATCAGAGATGATAACTAAGATACCAGAATAATAAAGATAAGGATGTGCCTTAATATTTAGCTGTGTGAATTATAGCAGACATAGTTATGTATTAATCCACACAGCCAGTAGCTTGACACCTAACTTTGTGTATGTACTCTTAAATGTGACATGGAGTTTACTTTGCTCAAAAATGACATTAACCAATTGTAGTGTAAGAACAAACATGTAATGTTGTTGTGGGCAGTGACCTGTAGCCAAGTGTCTTAGATGCCGCCATTATCTGTATAAAAGGATACGTTACCTCGGAGTGGCCTGCTAGACTGTGAGGGATCTGGGTTGGTGTTACGCTCTGGGATGTGCTCTCGGTCTCTGTACGGGTGTTCAGTGGTGAGTTGGACTAGATGATCCTTGTGGGTCCCTTCCAACTCATAATATTCTGTGATTCTGTTACATAGCAATAAACTGTCTTCGCATTGTCTTCGCAAAGAAGCGTTGAGGAGTCCGTGGAGTTCATCACCACAAATGGTGACCCCGACGTGATTCGAACACGCGGCTTTCTGATCTGGAGTCAGAAGATGGAGCCACGGCTCTATCAAATTGTGTCATTTTATTGAGTCTTAACTTACATGGTCTCAGTATAGATTATGAACAGATCATTTTCTTAGACTATACCCCTAGATTGACAGTGATCACAATATTTCCTATCACTTCTGTCTTAACGTAGGAAAACTTCTGTCATATAGTGTTTCCTTCAATGCCATTTTTTCTGATCAGTTGCAAATGAGAGATTGTGTTGTGGAGCTGACGTGAACATCTTTGTGAAGGCGACATTTAAATTTTTGGTAGTAATTTCTGTTGCATTGTGTGAACTTCCATAAAAATTACTTGTGGAAGTAATTTCCTTAGGAAGTTAAATATAAACTTGTGCATAGTTGAGGTTGTCTAGGTATTTGTGGTATTATCTGTTTGATTTACATGGGAATATGATGATGTGCGCAGTTCTTATCTGATGGTATTTTTGTCTGATTTTGCGTAGTTAATGGAGCTGTCTTGTATTAATATCTTGCACTTAATTTACAGTAATATTCTTGTTCCTTGATTATGTAGTAAAGTCATAAACCTCTGAAACTTGTTTTCTAGGTTATGACATGTCAACGTTTATCAGGCGGTATAGCAGGTATCTGAATGAAAAGGCAGTTTCCTATAGACAAGTGGCTTTTGACTTCACAAAAGTAAAAAGAGGGTAAGGATAGTATTTTGTTTTGTTTATCTTGTCCTGTAATTCAAGTGAAAAATCCTGATGTTGGCTCAGGCTTAGTACAGACAATAATGACTTCTTTTCTCAGTTGAGTGCCTCCCATGACACACAAAAGCTCAACTGCCCAGTCATGTATATGAAAATATATTTTGCTTCAGTTGCTGTAATTTTCTGTCTTTAAACACTAAAAGTCTGATACAAAGAAATGCAATAACATGCATCGAAGTCTGTATCAAAAAAAGCAGAAGTTTGAACAAATCTTTCGTGATAGATCACATACTTGCCTTATAGGTAATATAGAAGACCACAATTTATTTGTGCTTCTAGCTCTGGAAGGTGCAGACCTTCCTGGTGTTTCTCTGTTCTTGTCCCAAAATATCAGTGTGAAGTTCACTACCTTTATGAAGGTAGTGCAATTTGTACTTTTAATAGAACATTGCAGTAGATGCTATGATGAGTTTGTCTGCAGGAATTAAGATTTTCCCTGGAAAATGAGCTCATTTAAAAGAAGTAAGTTGTTTGAGACAAGATACCTCTTGACATGTAAAATAACACAGTGCAGAGCCCCAATAGATGGGTAAATTGCATGTGAATGATGGAGTAATCTGAAGCTCTTCTTCACTGGGAAGGCTGGAGAGGAGATACCAATCATGGCTGAAAGTCTTTCCATCTTTGTCTGTTATCTCTTTTTAAAATTTAAAACCATACTATTAGTTTTACATTTGGGTATCCTATGTCATCCATACACAGATTAGTTTATATTGAAGCTAAAAACTTAATTCTTAACCCACAAAAAACCTCAATACTGTTAAATGAATTGACTCTGGTACTGGGGTGTCTAATGATACCTTGCATTAGTGTTGCAAAGACATTTGCAGTGGACCTCAGAACATTGTCCAAATCCCTTATCCTTCCTAGTAACACTGTAAGAGTTCGTTTCGTTTTGAAGTGTGACGGTAAAGTAAACGGGGATGCTTGAGCTCCTTTTGCTCTTTTTGCCTTTAGAGTTGCTTGGAGTGCCAACAACACACAACGGCATTTTCCACACCTAGGATCCATGTGTGGTCAGGTGGCTGCAGCAGCTCTAGAGATACACAATTGTTTTATCAGGTATTTTAGGTCTAGTGAGTTGAATTATTTAGCCTACAACATGGGCCTGGAGATCCTTCTGTGAGCCAATAGGAATAAGTGTTCAGGTGGCACCAATCTGCCTTTTCCACACCTCAGTTTCTCTCGGGGCCTTTGCAGCCATGCCCCGCCCCATTAAGTTTCCTAGAGTTGCTGTTTGCTGTCAGGAGCAAGTGTACAGCACAAATAGAGAGCTGGAAGAAGTGTGTACCCCTCTGCTTTCCGGCCTGGAGAAAGGCCACAGCATTTTCTGTGCAGATGTACTGTGAGATTTACACTCACAGGAAGCATTTGGCCTGTCATTTGCGTGCTGATGAACTGCAAGTCTGTCTGATTTGTCTGACAGAAAGCAGTTGTTTCATGTCACTGAGGTGATTTCATCTCTTCCTCAGTTGTTGCTTTTCTTGGATATGTTTGGTATTCACTTGATGAGTTTTATTCAAATACACACCCAATCTTAGTGTATTTAATCTGAACAATTAATAAACAGCCAAATATTTGTAGTGAGGAGTTAAAAGGAAATTTCATGTAGCCTGTAGAATCTTTCTCAAAAAGCCTGAAAAACATACTGCCCCATTTGTTTATTCTTTCCTACTGCTTTAAGTTGAAAAGACAATCATCCAGACTGACCCAGAAGGTTAACCAGGTGATTGGAAAAGGATTTGGTAAAAATTTACTTCAGAACTAACCTTCAGAGCATTTTTTTTGTTACCTGATGCATTGTATCTCTCCTGTATTTGTGAGCACTATCAGTTTCATTTCCTCTGTTTAAAAATTCCATGTTGGATTCATATTTTAGCCTACTAAAAGTTGTTGGCTTTCTGCTGCTTGTAGTGGTGAGACAGGCTCTCTAAACACCAAAAGGTGTGCTCCAAAGACTTAAATGTTTGCTCCAGTGACCTGATGTATTTCCTGTGTTGTTTCTTACTAACAAGAATTCAAAGTTCAGATGAAGAATTTTCTTTTGTTTTTTTCACAACAGGGCTGATGGAGTGATGAGAACAATGAGCACAGAAAAACTCCTAAAAACTGTTCCAATTATACAAAATCAAATGGATGCACTTCTTGACTTTAATGTAAGTTTAACAGCACTTGTATTTCTAACATACTGTCGACTTTGGTGTACAGACCTGCCCAAGCTTGGCAAATAGGTCAGAATTCAAGGTCTTGAATTGATTCCATGTTACCTGCACAGCTTGAAGAGCACAGATCATTGGCATATCCGAAAGAAATCAAGAAAAAGAAAGATGATGCTCACTGGAGAAAATGCTTTGGGCTAAATTGCTGTTGCTTGTTGTGTATCTTATGTAAGAATTGCTTGTTCATTTAAAAGCTGATTATTTCTGCCCTGTGTCTTCTGGCTATGTTAACATTAAAACAAATAACTTTGGTGGACGCTTTTGTTAACCCATGTTAATTCTGTGCTGAGAGACCCTGTGTTGATTTGTGGTGGCGCTGCTTTCCACTGATAGCCAGCAAGATGGTTGGAGAGCATGTCTGGGGATAGAGTACTCTAGTTCAACCAGAAGTTTTACAATAAGAGATGAGTTCAGTTAAATTAACTTTTTTCCTGATCTTCCTAGGTTAATAGCAATGAACTTACAAACGGTGTAATTAATGCTGCCTTCATGCTCCTCTTCAAAGATGCCATTAGACTGTTTGCAGCATATAACGAAGGAATTATCAACCTCTTGGGTAAGTAGAACTGCTTTCTGCAATGTTCAGCTTCGATGGGGGAGCTCAGTAAGTGTTTGAAGAGTGCTGCTCTTTTGAGAAACTGAAATACAGTTATACCCCGTCCTTCGTGAGGAACGGGACAGCCCAGAGGCCTTGCGAAACGTCAGACTTGCAGGTCATTATTATGCACACAGGCCATGCCCATTGCTCCACCCCCAGCCAGTCAGGAGCACTGGGGAGCCTCTTCGACTCCTCCCCAGGGGCTCTCCCAGCGCACGGGAGGAAAGAGAAGCATTTCTGCGCCCTGTCTGCCTCAGGGGAACCCCCCGAGAATCCCTAGACTTCTCTTCAGCCACGCTGTCGCTTCCGCATCTGCTGCCGGCAGCAAAAACCCCACACCGCTGCTCCCCGGCCCCCATGCTCATCCCAGCCACGTCCCCGCCCCGCGTCCCGGCACCGTGCCCTTGCCCCGTGTTCCGGCACCGCATCCCGGCACTGTGATCCAGCCTCACGTCCTGGCCCCATGGGCGGGCTGCAGCAGCGGTGTGAGCATGTCCCTTTGACATGCCGTGGCCAGCCCCACTTTCTTGGGGCACTTCCCTTCCCTGCCCGTAGCCAGGGAAACAATAACACAGACACACGCACACAAGCACTGCCCGCTCGCAGCTCGCAGGCGCTCTGCACACACGGGCGGGTGAGCAACACTCAGGGACCTAGATTAATTAAGCGTAGGCAGGTGGAGGACTCATCCCCACCTGGCACCTCACGCCACACAGGGCCCTGCTCTGACTTCTGCAGTGGCTGTCCCCGTCCCACAGCCCCTGGCGAGCCACAGAAACCGCGTGTCCTCCCTGCGGGGCTGGCCCCAGTCCCATTCCAGAGGGAGAGCCGGCACTGCCCCTCGACAAAGCAGAGGCACTTGCGGATGCGTCAGCCAGGGAACCTTGCAAATGCCTGAAATCGGACTGCGGGAAATTTATATCACAAATCGCTGGGGTCGCAGTGACAAGGTCGCAATGCACTGGGGACGTATTGTAGTCTTGTTGTAAACCATCAAGGTTTGACTGTTAATTTCCAGTGTTTAACTGCCCAGTTGCATTTTTCATTGCATCATATACAGGGTGGATGAAATCTGAAAACAAAGCCCATTCAAGATTTTATTTGCTTAACTTTTGTCTCTTACTGCTTTGATGTGAGTTTTTGTATGCAGGATTTTTAATTTTTTGTTCAGTCTCATTGAATTGCGTGGCAAACCTGAATCACTTTGTTAATGGGGAGAGCAAGATCAGGTTGTGTTTCATTTTAAGTGGAATAAGTTCTGATCAGTTAGAAATTTTATAGTCGCAACGTCTATGATTGCTTGGCTCTTGAAACTAATGTTGCTGAGCTTTAAAGATTGGCTCTTTTATGTTCCTAGAACTTATCTTATATTTCAAGGGGAATTACAAGTTCAAGGTTCTGGCCCCTTCACATGCAGATATTGAAGATGAAGGGGAGCCTAAACTTAGAAAATAATTATGTTGCAAGCAATCTGTTGACTGGCTTGATTCAGTTGTATTTTGTGGTTGGATCAAGCTACCTGATTGCTGTCATTACTTAAGTGCTTGCGAAATGAAAAGCAAAATCTAGAATAAGTCAGTAAGGGACAATCTGTCTTTCAGTCTGAAACAGCTGTCAGCTTCCTTTCTTCTAGTGAGAAGTTGAATGCAGTTGCTTTCACTCATGTTTTGAGTGAAGCTTAATATAGGGACAGGCCTTGAAAAGGCTTTTCAAAAGGCAGGTGGGACCCTCTTGCTTTTAGCACTGGTGTTTTGTAATCAGCTGTACCTCACTGCACCAGGCCATAACAGCAGACATCAGTTCTGTCTGAGAAGAACAAAATCTTGCCTGATATTTAGCCGCTGAACTAGAGTAGATGTTTGACTGCCAGATTTTAAAATTGCCTTTTTTTTTCCTTCTTCTTCCCAAGAAGATGGATTTACTTTCCTTTGGGTGACCTATATCTTAAACTTAATTATCCTCTTCACGGTGGTTATGCTTTGTGAGATCTAGTAGCTGCAAGGTAAGGTGTAATTGCATGCATGGAATCATTGGCTTACACTCGACAGGGCTTTGGTCATTTGGTGCAAGTCAAGCATAGTGACTTCTGCAGTTATCATTATTACGGATCTGCAAGTAATCTTATTCAATGCAAGTATTCTTACTGTTTCTAGAAAAATACTTTGATATGAAAAAGAACCAGTGCAAAGAAGGCCTTGATATATATAAGAAGTTCCTCACTAGAATGACACGGATCTCAGAGTTCCTTAAAGTTGCAGAGGTAAACTTCCGTCAGTCAACTTTGCCCTTTATTTGCAACAGTTTATAAAGTGCTTATTTTGTTACAAAGCAGATACTTCTTCCTTCCTGCGTAGTTACTCTCCTATCAAGGGGTCATTTTATCAATCTCTGTGCTGGTGATTAGTTAATTTAATGGCTGTGTTTAAACACCTGACTGTGGTGTATTAATATGCATTTTAAAATTTCCTTGGTTGTATAATATTTGTGAGCTTTCTTTGAAGAACAGCCTTGCTTTAAAAAAATAAAATACCTCCATGGTGATATGCTCTCTATAATTCTAGATGTATTCTAGGTTAAACCCCACAGTTCTACCATGAAGTTTAGATGAAATAACAGTTTCACAAATAAGAAACTGTGACAAGTGGACGAACATGTGATTTCTTAAAGATTTCTTGGCTGTAGGTGTGTTCATAGAGGAAAAAGGAGTTTAGTTAGTGGTGTTTTTGAAAAAAGATGTTTAGTCTGTTGCATTCTTGTTTCTGAACATTGCCAAGTTGATGTCCAGGTATTATGGAGTTCTTCAGCTGAGATGTGCTCCTGTTGTTGTTTTCATTTTCTTCATATGCATATTTCTCTTAAGGAAAAAATAAAGCCTTAAAGCTTGGCTTGATGTGTGTCCTGACAGAGTATCTCTATGAGATACTGTCTTCAGCTGATAGTACTATCAGCCTGAAGTTGAGAGTATTAACAGTATATTAATATATATAGATATATATATTTATATGTATGTATAAAAATATAACAATATATATTAACAGAGTAATAACAGTATATGTCCTGATGCAGAACATCCTAAATTTGATCTGCCTTTCAAACAACAGTTTACAGAACTTCAAAGGTGTTTTCTTTTAGCAAATACATCCTCTGTATCAGTAGGTCTGAGAGTTTGCTACGTAAATTGTGAGATAGGCAAACTTCTCCACCTTTAAAGTTCTGAAACACTACATTCTTACTCTCTTATTTCTAAGGTTCTGTCTGTTAAAGTACCTTTGTAACACACCTACTTCAAAAGTGTATACATTTAGCAAGAATGTCGTATAACCAACCACTACAGAGCTCAGGCTGTGGAGGTTTAAAATGTATGCTGAATAGGTTTGTGATTTTTGCATTACTTCCTCTTAATGTTGTTTGCTTTTTGAGCATCTCTGTCTTCAACAAAAGCAAACAGGTTCTAAAGCTCGTTTGTTTTATTACAGCAAGTTGGAATTGACAGAGGAGACATACCAGATCTCTCACAGGTAGATAAACCTATTATGTGTTTGCCAGTGCATGTCTGGTTTTGGGGTTGCATAATTAGAAAAACTTGGCATTACTGCATTCACTTACGCTTTCTTGTTTATGGTGTCACCAAGTTATTTCTGTGTTTGTGATTAAATCCAAGCTCTTTCAGAGCCTGGCTTTTATATTCAGTGATCCTGTTGTAAAATATTATCTGTAATTTCTGTCGTTCTCTATTTGAGTTTTAAGACAACCTTATTTCTATCATAAAAGATGATAGATGCCATTTTTATCTGTGAGTTCACATAATGAAACTTATGACATGATGAAGGTGTGTATTTTAGCAGCCTTGCTTTTGGCTATATTTCTGTTGAAATTAGTGTGAAGGCTTGCAGACTGTGCACATAAAAATGGCTTCAGGTACAATTTCCTTCTTAGTATCTCATGAGATATTGGCTGCTTCTGATTGTCTGCTGACTGTTCTGTAGCTGTTCATTTTAGCATCTCATGACATATTTCAGTCCTTACTGATGAATCACTATGATGGAGTAACGTAGTGAGGAGTGTACATCACCTGATACTTTAAATAATTAAGGGCATACAGAGTGCCACGGTGGGGGTAAGAATATTTTGGGCTGTTGTACTTGTCCTACAGTTGAGTTCTCTGAAAGTATTTTAACTATTGGTTTCTTCAGATCTGTTCCCAAATGTCTCTCTTTGCAGGCACCGAGTAGCCTTCTTGATGCTTTGGAACAACATTTAGCTTCTCTAGAGGGGAAGAAAATCAAAGATTCCACAGCTGCAAGCAGGTACTTATGTCCTTGTCCTTCTGAACAATTGTCAAAGCGAGTGTTAAGTCAGGTACTTTCAGTTTGATTATAAACTGAGTTTGAGTAGGATTTGTTAAAGACAAAAATTATGAGCAATTATGGAATGGCAATTTGTCATATCTTTTGCTGAATGTGCTTAAAACAGCTTCTTCCATGGTCAACATAACTAGAATCTAAGGAGCTGCACGGACTTGGTCTGGCATGTCTACCTAAGCTTGTAACATTTAATCCTGAACTTCTGAAGACAAACTGAGTTACTTTCACTTACTGCTTGGAAACGTTCATTTTATGTTAATAATTAGGTTTTTGGAAGGTATGCAACATGAATAAATAAATGTTCTTCGACTCTTACAGCTCAGCTTTACTCCCTTTTTTGTCGAAAACAAGGAAATACTTTCAGAAGTCCTTACGTTAAGAATGGATTTTAAAGTAATTGGGGTTTAAAGCCATAATGTATATGTCAAAGGCATTAGATAACTTTGAGTACCTTCAGAAACACGATATGCAGTCTGGAGAAGTCCTCTGCACAACCAACTTTGTTTAGATGAGAGCTCAGTTGGTTAGAACATGGTGCTAATAATGCCAGGGTTGCAGGTTTAATCGCCATGTTGGCCATTCACTTAAGAGTTGGACTTGATGATCCTTGTGGATCACTTCCAACTCAGAACATTCTGTGATTCTGTGACATCAAAAGTAAATAGCATTTCTTTATTAAATGTTCAAAAAGTAAGGCAGTCATGTTTTATAAGTTCCTCATGGTTAAATGAAGAATATTAAAAAGTTAAATGATTCTTTAAAACCTTTTTGCATACTCTCGAACATGATGATAAATTACAAGCTTTCTGTGGGATATACTAGTAGCACTGATAGTTTTTTAGCTAAACCTGTAAAATTAACAACAATTTGAATTGGAGCCCAGATTATCAGAGATTCCTGTGTGTCTACAAATAATGCCGTCTTAGGCAAACAGCAAAAGAGCAAATCAAACATGAATTTTGTGATACAGCATGGAGGGGAAACATTTAAGGGGGAAAACCCCAAAGCCAGCGTGCGAGAGAGGGCATGATTTCTGGGCATTGTGCTTTTCGTGTGGTGTATCTTATTTAAACTCACCGTTATGTCTTGTACAGAGTAGCTGTAACCAGTGTTATACAGAGCTCAGAAGGAGACTGGGTGGATACAAACCAAGTTCCAATCACATTTCATCTGTTAACAGCCAGCTTTTCTCCTGTCCAATTGCTTTAGGGCTACCACCCTTTCCAATGCAGTCTCTTCCCTTGCAAGCACTGGCCTGTCCCTCACAAAAGTCGATGAAAGGGAAAAACAAGCTGCGTTAGAGGAAGAACAGGCTCGCTTAAAAGCTTTAAAGGTAGGCATATAGAATTTGTAGTTGAGAAAGCTTTTCCTGTGATCTTGTTGATAATTTATTAAGATTCTTAAAGGAGCAAAGGGAAAACCATAGTGATTAATACTGAACATGTACTGTTGGCAAAGTGCTGGAAGGGGAATCTTGTGTATTTAGACGATATAACTTGCGGGGAGGGTTTGTTAAAATAGTTTCTGAAGGATTTGTGAAACCACTGATTCTTGTAATTACAAGTAGGTGACACACCTGTGTGGAATAAATAAAAACAATTCCTCTGCTTTATTTACCTCCAGTGTCATATACACAAGTATTGTTTCTGGATTTCTTAAGCCAGCTCACTTTCCCAACAGGAGCAGCGCCTAAAGGAACTTGCAAAGAAACCTCATACCTCTTTAACAACTGCAGCTTCTCCTGTGTCGACTGCAGCCGGAAGCATAATGACTACACCAGCCATTGATATTTTTTCTACCCCTAGCTCCTCAAACAGGTATGCTGAATGTTCACTGTGAGACGCACTGCAAGCCAGGGTCTGCTCTAAATTTCTACTGCACAGTGTGTATTGCAAAGGATTGGTTTGGTGTAGAGTACCTTAGTGATGTGATAGGAAATGATGTTTTTGGGTAACACTGAGGGAAAATAACCTTTTGCTGTAGATAGTGTGAAACGTGTGTTTTCATCATCTGTTTGCAGAATAGTTTCTGGTATGAGTCAACTGCTGAGAGCACCTGTAGTTGTTCTTGGTAAACCAGACAGCTGGAACTGTAACATGCACATGCTTTGCCTCCAAATAACCTTACAAGCAAATTTGAGAAAAAAAAAAATTCCATTTGATGGGTCATAAAAAAAATACATTTTTGTATCATCAGAAGTAACATGCAACAAATATTCTTGGTAATTTTCAGAGAAGGGAGAGCCTGAAACAGGGTTTGAAATGAGAAAAGTAGGTTTTGCAGTGTTGTGTTGTATCCGGAACACCTCTGCCTGAAAGGACCTGCAAAGACAGTGCAAGAATACTCTCTGCACACTAATTCTGATCTTTGACTACCACGAGCTGTTGGTATGAGCAAGTGTGTGATCTTCATTCTGTGAAATACCTGTCAAATTGAGCTGCAGCAGAAGGTTCAGTGCTTTTGTCAGTGCAGAAGGAATTGGCTTTCTCAAGGCATATTTTTGCATGTGATCCTAAACCTACAGGATTGTTTAGTAATACTGTTGCAACTCTTTTAAAGTAGTCAGCACTTTGACAACTTTCTTTTCCCATTAAAAAATTGTTGTAGGAAATTACTTGGCACAAACTGTGTGGAAAACAGCTGAATATAAGGAGCTAGAGAATCTGTCAGTGTTCGTACCTGAAAGTGTAAGAAGTATGTTCTTTTAAATCGGTTTTTAGAGTCCAGAAAATTTGACATGTATGCTTTGAACTTGAGTATCTGGTCTTGCTTCTTAAGAGATCTGGAACACAGAAACATCTGATACAGCTTTTTCAGACAGAAATGCTGCATAGTAAAGAGAAGAGTGTTTTCTTCTAAAAAACTCCAAATGCTAGTTTTTCTTCATGTTTCAATTCAGCTGCTGGCAGCGTGACTGTTCTGAGCAGAGACCAGATCTTACGGCAGGAGCTGTCATGAAGGGGATATGCTGGGTTAAAAGTTCAGTTGCTTGCTATTAAATGCAATGTGTCTGGATAATCCCTGTCATTACCTTGAGCAAGCTTTACCTTGAACACTATTGTGGTTCAGCTGCTCACATTGCAGGGCAGTGTTAGACCATGCTGTTTTTCAGTAATAGCAGCAGTGGTGACAAAATATGATTGTGATCACTTTTGAAATGAAAC
>WEKX01012333.1:8099-77703 GCA_013390025.1 Pitta sordida | reverse complement strand
GGGCGAGGCCGCGTGAGGGCGGCGGGAGCGGGAGCGGGAGCGGGAGCGGGAGCGGGAGCACGGGCCCGGCACAAAGCGGTGTGGGACGGGCGGCCCGGGCCCTCTGGCTGCCGTGAGGGTCTCCACATACCGCCCCGGCCCGGCGCGCTGCCTTCGGCCCCTGTCCCGGGGAGCGGGTGATCCCCAGGGGCCGGCACTGCCCCTCCGCCCTGTTCCCCATCCGGTACCGGCAGAACTGCGGGTCCCTCTGGGCGTAACAGAGCTGGTCCTTTTTTTTTTTTTTTTCCTTTTTTTTTTTTTTTTTCCCCTTTATTTTACCCCCTACGATTCTATGCTAGGCTAAAGCCAAAAGCAGGTTGACAATGAGGAGCAAAATACTTTACAGGCTGGAGTCCCTAATAGCAAATATTACAGTGTTTGTGGGTGGATAAATCCTCTGGTTCAGGTGTGTTTTCTGGGATAATCCACGAATTCCTTCTCAGAGGAGGCAGAGCAGCCGAGGATCGCTGCCTGTCAGGGTCTGTGACTGAGAGGAGCTGCTGTGGCCCAGGAGAGCGTCGTTATCAGCCTGGATTTGTATTTTAACCTGGAAATCTCACATGGGGTATTACCATTGCAGGTTTCTAGAAGAGAAAAAATTGTAGAAAAAATTAAAACAAAAGTAATGCCAAAGTTTTGTGGGAAACAGATGTTTATTTTATTATACCAAAACATCATCATAGTGTTTGTGTAATGGATTTTTTGACTGTATTTAATTCTGGAGTTTCACCACTTTTGGAAGCCCACAGACTCTTAGCACACCTGCCCTGAGAAGAAACCACTTCCTTCTCAGAAATGGGTCTTCCTAGACCCCGCTGGGATCGCTTGTTCTGCTCTTCTCACTGAGAGCACCCGGCTTTTGGCAGTTCAGGGGCACCTGTGCCGATTCGTGACATTTCTCCTTGTGCACTGCCCAGGGGTTCAGCTTCTCTGTCCGGTGTGAACACCCATGGTTCAAATGACGGGGAATGCTCCGGCATGAGCCGTACCTGGCTCTTCCCAAGGGATGGGAATGGTGCTCCACCACAGACACCTGCCCGTCTCTGCCTGTGCCCAGCCAGGTCGTGGGCAGATCCTGCTCGGAGCAGCTGGATCAGTTTGGGTCCAGTGTTTTCCAGTACATCAAGGAAAGCAGTAAATGTGAACAAACCAAGTTTTGCAGCCCAGGAAGGGGCCCAGACTGGTGAGGATGGAGGCAGTGATCACAAGAATTATAACTTTTATATATTGTAAAACATTGTTTTAACTCGTAACTTCTGTATTAAGTATATTAGTGTGATTATAACTAAAGAAAACATTTTTTTGTAAGGACATTTGTTCTCTCACCCCTGAGAAGCAATGTGAAGAGAAAACATGGGAAAGACTGCCATGGTAAATCTGTCAAGTCCCTGGTGTTAGTGATAAGCCAGGGAGCAAGCTGGGTTGTAAATTATGTACTTCGGGCCCCCCATATTGTGACTTCACATCTTAACGGCGTGATTTATTAGCAATGAAGGAGGCCCCTTTTCAAGTGCGCACGCCCGACCTGGCACGAATGAATATTCAATTAGGCAGTCATGAATATGCAAATCAACCCTCACAGCCGTCGTGGTGTCCCCGCCACTCCACTCGGCTTCCCCACCCCCCCGGCAGGGCCGCCACAGCAACGATACACAGCAGGGCAGTGCCAAAACAGGCTGGGGACTGTCTGAGGGGGTGGGGCAAATTTGCATATTAATGAGCTGCCATTCAATGCAAAAGTAGGGCTTTGAGGAACCCAATTAAGACCATGGGTCTGTGATACAGGAGACCTGACTGTACTCCCTTACTTCAAGCGAGGAAGAAGAGAGACTTCTCTGCCCGATGCGAAGGTACAGGCAATTAACACTCGAGAAGGATGCCAGCTATTGAAGAAACCTAGCAGAGTTCAAAAGTCCACGTGCGGGACTACCACAAATGCAAGGACATCCTGTGGCTGCTGAAGAGATGGGGCTTTGTCACCGGTGACAACAAGGTAGGTTGGGAGTGGGGCTGATGAAGGCCAGGCCTGTTCAAGAAGGGTCCCAGAGCACCTGCTGCAGCCGCCTGCTGCTGGCGGAGGGCAGGGCTGGGGCTGCTTTCCCTGGGAGCAGAAGTAGCACCAACATCCCCCTGGCAAATCTCAGTCCTGCTCTTCCCAGGCTGCCCCAGGCTGCCTGTGTGAGGGGGAGGCAGCCAGAGTGAGGCCTGGAGCCGGGGCAAGGAGCATCCCCCAGCCCTGGCTGGGGGGAAATCAGGGACCACGACCCCAGGAGGAATGGTGAGCAGACCAGCAGCTCCCCCCGCACTGGGCTCACGCTGTTTTAGGGAAGGCAGTTCCATGTGGCTTGGCTGGGTTGTTTCAGGGAAGCTGAACCTTGCAGCTGAGGAAATCCAATAGCTCACTGCCCTCAAAAGAAAGGGCCCTCAATCCCGTGCCCCCCACTTCCTTCACCACCCACCCGGTCTCCTGCCTTGATTGTTTTCTGAACGAAGGACCAGACATGGCACAGGAGGGATGGAAGAAATAAGTCTGTGAATAGAGTTGAGCTGATGTAACCCACTAGTTCTCTTTTGGGAGAAGTCAGAGATTTTAAGACCAGCCTTGAGCTTCTGACCACCTTCCCTCATGGCTGGTAGGCAAGAGCCAGAACAACCTTCATATGCCCAGTGGGAGGAGAGACTGCGGGCAGCTTGTCTACCAGTAGGGGAGGCCTTGTGGCTGTGCCCCACCTTCCTCCACCTCAAGCTGAACCTACAGGCCCAAAATCCACCTGTGATCCCCAACATCTGCCCATCCTCCTCAGGAGCCCGGGTGGCCCATGGACCACAGACACAGCACAGGGTCTATCAGTTGCCATCAGGAACTCTCAGAATTGCTTTTACCCCTTCCATTTGCAG
This sequence comes from Pitta sordida, assembly GCA_013390025.1. Classification (NCBI taxonomy): domain Eukaryota; kingdom Metazoa; phylum Chordata; class Aves; order Passeriformes; family Pittidae; genus Pitta; species Pitta sordida. The sequence goes on along the minus strand of WEKX01012333.1, from coordinate 74,766 downwards.
ATTCCCGGGATCGCTGAGACAGCAAAAGGCTCTCACCAGGATCTGTGAAAAGGGGGATCCAAGTAGCCAGAAATCCAACAGCACCCAGAGCACCCAGCTCTGCAGGAGTGGTGGCCCTGTGGGGACACGTCACCCTTCCACAACTAGCAGTAGGTCACAGACAAGCCGCAGGTGCCTCCTCTCATGGAGGCAGACAAGTGAATGGTGCCCCAGCTGCTCTCTGGCACAGGGTACACCTGCCCTGCAGCCCCTGTGCTGCAGCACCACCCTGGAGGACCCACACACTGCTCCCAGCAGCTCCTTGGACCACAGACGGAGAAAGGTCAGAGAATTCACGCGTCCGGACAAAAAAATGTTCCCATCAGGTCAGCCCAAGTAACCCCACCTCCAGCAGCAGAGACTGTGGCATGCCTGTGTGTCATCTCCCACAGCCCACCCACAGGACCCCAGCCACTGGAGGAGGGACTTGGGCAGAACATTCCTCTCTTACCCTCCAACTGCCCATAAACTTTTCTCATACCTTTATGACCCTGAAAGGCTCCAGAAAAGCAGCGTTATCTGTCTAAACCCATTCTCTTCCACTGGGTGTCCCTTAGTACCTGTCTGAGAGTTAAGAACAGAACCAGCCCACAGCATGGTTTGCAAGTGCTGCCTTCATGCTGATCTTACTCATGACATCCAGGCTGAAATATGCAGCTCCAGGCAGATGGAATCATGCTTCACAAATTGACAAAAAAGAGACAATGCACAAAAAAGACAACCTTGGAGATTTTATTTATTACTGTTAAAACAGAGGAGAGGCTACTTTACTGGTTGGTATTTACAAACCTGTTGGCAAAGAAGGTCATATCCAGTGTCCTTTATTAGCCTATTTTACAGCCCTGGCAAGAAGCATTCATTTGTAATAGCAGCAAATGCCTACGGTTTGACTGACTGCTCCAGCGAAGTGCAAGGGATAACAGGGATCACTGATACGGTGAAGGCAAAGCCTGGCACAGGCACCTGTAGCCCCAGGAGCAGGGCAGGGGCCACCTGGCTGCTCCAGCCCTTGGCAGTGGCAGAGCACCCCGAGCCTGTTCAACAGTTCCAATCTCAGCAGGGGATGGCAGAGCCGGGAACCTCTGCACGTCTCACTTCTGGGGCAGCAGCTCCACGTCTCGAGGCCGAGTCACTCAGCACCACACATGGCCAGAACGAGCTCAGTGGGGTCAGCACAGGGAGCAGGGGGTGACAGATGCTGGCACATTTCGGGGGCATGTTTGGCAGACCTAATGCTCACAAGGCAGCAGGATTTCCTGGCCCATGAGACTACACCTGGTACAAGGAGAGGAGCCATGAGCTTTGTTCAGCTGGGCACGAACTGAATTTGTGCTGTGGCGTTCACTCCAACTCATCTGAACACAGGCTCTGGGAAGCCTCTCACACAGAGCCCCAGGAAAACCAGCAGGCTGGGGGCACCTCCTGCCCACACTGGGTACCAACTGAGGAATCAGCGCTAAGCCCGTTGGCAGGGCTCAGCTCCCCACTGCAGTCTGGAGAGGATGATCCCAGGCCCCCACTGGAAAGGGAAGGGGATGCAGAGACACCAATGCAACCTTGGATGCTACTGGCAGACTTTGCACTGCACCAATAATCCCAAAATGCAGCTTTTTGCAGCAGACCTGTCTCCAGCAAGGAAAACACCTCACAGGAAGAGGAACACTAGGATGTCATAGAATTAAGATTTGCTGTTTGGTAAGGAATATGTAACAGCATCTGGGGGCTGTGGAGAGACTCACGTGCTGCCTCCAAAGGACACTGTCCTTGTTGTGCCTCACTTCTGGTGGTGCACAGAAAGCCACAGGGGCCCAACAGCAGCAGTGACACTGCTGAGCTGCTGCCTGTCACTGCCCCTACACAGGCTCCCCCACACCTCAGCTGCTCAGCCTGCCTCTTGCCTTCCCAATCCATCTGCAACTCCTGTGGGAATTCGGTGAGAAGACCACAGGTGTCATAATTGACTACAGGCAGTACCAGCATTTCACCAGCACAAGAGCATTTGAGACTTTTGGGGGCCTTCCCAGCTTTCTTCAGACACAGCTGAGCCTGGAGGGCAGCCCAGAATGGTACTGAGCCCCCAGCAGAGTGGGCTGGGCAGGATGTGCCATCGGGAATGGCTGTGGAGGCTGCTCTGAGCACGGGCTTGGGTGATCCTCAGTTGGGCTGGTGTCAGCTCCTGCTGTCCTTAGCAAAAAGGAGCTGTAAGGCTGCTGGGGTCACCCATGGGCCTCGTTAGGAGGAAGCCAAAGCAGCTGTTTACCTGTTTGCTGTCAGGTGCATGACCTTCCTTTTGTGCCCAGCCCTGTAGTGTGGGTGGGTGCTCAGCACAGGGAGCTCAGGTGGATGCTGTGGGTCTGCCCTGCCAGAGCTCCCAGCTGCACCATGTCTGCCCATGCAGACCCCAGCAGCAGCAACCCAAAGACCTCCTCTCCCTGGGCTGCAGCATGTTTCTGCTGACCAGGCAGCCCTAGGAACTTTTCTGCCTCAGCAAACTCCCACAGCCCCTCTGCCTACAGCATCGTGGGGTATCAGAACAAACCTCACACCTCCAGCCAAATCTGCAGAGCTGAACCAGGCTGCCAGCAGGATTCTCCCCAGTGAGGCAGCACCTCCCCCAGGACAGCACAGGAGGGATGTCCTTCCATCCAAAGCTAACTCTGCCTTCAGAAGGGAAACCGAGTCTCCCATGTAGCAGTTCCTCATGGATGTCACAGCCCTGACACTTGCAGCTCCCAGGAAGGCAGCCCCTCTCTGACAAAGGATGGAAGGCCAGGAACCTGAACTGACCTGGCACGTCCAAGAACTTCCTGGAGCTGACAGAACCTTCCAGGAATGTCCCATCCCTGTGGTCGTATGCCAGGAGATGCTCAAGGGCTGGCCCAGAGTGTTACAACAGCAAGGACAATGGAAGAAAACTATGTGGAGGGGAGAAAACTCAGGGTACCCAGAGCAATGTCTGGAGCCTGGGGCAGTGGCTCAGAGCAGCCCCTTGATGAAGCTGGTGTCCAGGTGCACGATGAGCATGCGCAGGAAGGACATTTCCTTGCGCGTGTTCTCGAAGATGACGCGGGGGTCGTCGGACTGGCACCGCAGGCAGTTGGGGGCCATCACCATGGCCAGGTTGTTCACATCCATTTTTGTCCTGCCCACGTTTGACGGCTGAGCAAAGATCTGCAGAGAGCAAGAAGACAGTCAGCTGGAGCAGCAGAAAAGGGCAAGAAAGTCCAGACACGTGGCCCAAGAAGAGGTGCAAGGAGAGCAGAGATAGGGCCTGCCTTGGGGACAGTGTCCCAACAGCCACACATCCGGAGGGGAGGAGCATTGTGCCCTGACAGCCCTGGCAGGGGCTCTACAAGGTCAGGAAGAGGGTTTATTGCTCCCACAGGGGAAAGGCCAGCAGGCCCCCCCTCCATCAGTCCTACTTTAAATACACACAGGAGGCCCTAAAGCCCTGCTGGTGGCCCAGCACAGCTGTCCCACTGTGCCCCAGGGTGCTCCAAGCTCCTGGGCAGCAGTGCCAGGCAGGGCTGGGGGGCTGCCTACCTGCAGGAAGTGGATGAGGTAACACAGCACCAGTCTGTTGAGCTCAGGCAAGAGCTGCACCACGGCCACGGCAGCGTCAGGGTTCTCGTAGTTGCTGATACACTCCTTGTAGAACTGCTGGGGGATCACAGGCTCCTCCAGCTCCCGATACCAGAGCTTGAGGAGAGAGGCTGGGCAAAAAACAGGTGCATGAGAACAGCTCTGGTCACCTCACCACCCACTTTGGGGGCAAACTTGGCAGTCAGGCAGAGGGCAGAGAAGGGATTCTGTGCTCGTGCTAGTTCACCTTATTTCAGTCTTTGCTCTGAAACACTCAGGTGGCCACACCACCCAGGTAGTGGGACACACTGGCTCCTACCTACCTGCTCCTGCAGGAAGCAGCTCTGGGGCTGCCTAAGGAGAGGATGAGACCTAAAGGACTCCCACCCCTCTGTCCAGCTTCCAGAGCCTCCCTGCACTGGAGCCAGAGGTTCCTCCCCACTCCCAGTGTTTCCTCTATGGGCGGTGTCGGGAAAGGCAGTGAAAAGGCACCCAGTGGGTGCAGATGGCCTGTGTACACCTCCCAGGCAGCAGCACACCCACCTGCCCCTGCACAGTGCAGCCCAGCTGAGGCTGCAGCAACACCCCTGCCACATTCCCCTACCTGGGACGTTGGGGTCACTGAGACTGCTCGGGATTCTCCACTGATCCACCTGCAATTTCAGTGCGTTGACTTCATCTATGTCACCAGGTATCCTGCAAGCAGAGACACAGCCAAGGGGTTTTCAAGAGCAAGCCGGACATATCCTTGTTGTGGCAGCAGAGTGTGGCTCCTGGGGCCTCAGGGAGCAGGGGGAAAGCACCACCAGCAGCTACAGTAGCAGCCCCCTCAGAGACAAGGGGTGCCTCTGTTTACACACAGCCTTAAAGTGAGGGTAGAAGCAATGCTTGGCTCCGTCCCACTACATCAGACATCAACCACCACCATCCTCATGAGTGAATACTATCTATAACCAGGACTCTGCAGCGTGTTCTGACCAGCGATGAGCAGCATCTCTGGCTAAACACACTGAGACACTGGAAACCCTTATAAGGCAAAGCTGAGCTATTGTTAGCTGTCTTAAATCACATTTAGCTACTGAAAAACTAACACAAATCTCAAAACACAAACCAAAACCACACATAAAAAACCCAAACAAAAAGCAAACCCAAAGCAGAATCCCCCATGTTCACCACACAGATTCTCTCCTGACTCCTCATGTCTTGTGCAACACCAAGGCTGATGTACTGCATTTGATGAGAGGCTCTGCCAGGACCTGGGGGTTCTGCCTCCCCTCCACTGGCCAACCACCACTGCCCTGCCTGGGGATGAGTTATCCACCTATTCCAGTCTGCTCTCTGCTAAGGCAGGCAAACATCCCAATGCAACTTCAAGAGGTGGCTCCTCAACCTGGAGAAGGTCAGATTTTGTCCAATCCACAACTAGGTGCTGTTCTCAGCCAAGATCCACCACCTCGAGGTACATGTTAACTGTTTGACTTTGAGGACTGATAAATGGGTGGCCCAAAGCCCAAAAGCTCACCTGAAAATGCCCTCTGTCTGTTCCCCTCCCAGGGCCAGGACCTGCTGTGAGAGCTGTGTCTGCACCCAGGGCAGCTTGTTCCCTGGGTACATGTCCTGCTGCCGCAGCATGATTTCCTCCAGGGAGCTGCCGAAGAGGGAGGGGGTGAGGATGGCGTTCCTGGCGTGGGTTATCTCCTCCACTGTCGGCTTGCGGAGGCCCTGAGGACAGAGGAGAGCTCAGTGCAGCTGTGGCACAGTCAGTCCTGAGGAACAGTGACCTGGGGATGAGAGGCTGAGCAGCCAGGACCCTAACCCTACCCCACCCGTGTGGTCGCCTCACCAGCCTCCTGGCAGTGTGGCTCTTGTTCTGCAGCCTCCACTTCCTAAAATCAGGGGTGATTTGGCCCAAGAGGAGCAGAGGAAGTCACTTTGGAGTGTTTGGGCTGGTTTTGCAGGGTTTCTGTTGCTGCGTTTCTCAGAGTGAGGCAACTGCTCCACCTGCTGTGGGAGCAGGATGGAGCCCTGCCTGGCTGCAGCCGGGGGAGGTCAGCAGAGGGCACCTGTACCCAGGCAGTGCTTGGCCACAGGACAGATGAAAAACTGCCCTTCAGAGGGGGGAATTCCAGGTATTTCCAACTCCAGGGAAAGCTTCGCTCTCAGAGGTGCTAAAACTCTTTGAAAAGTGGGCACTGGTACCTGTCACTTCCAACAGACACCAACACTTGAGGGGCTTTGACTCTCCTGGGGCAGCAGTCTGGAGAAGCACAAAACTGCCACAGGCGCACCAGGCTGTGGTGCTGCAGCCAAGCAGGAGGCTCAGCTCGGGGGCAGCTCCCCCAGGCCCAAGGAAGGGCAGTGCCAAGGGCTGTGTGTGACGTGTGTCTGGAGTTTCCTGCCGTGCCCCCACCAGAATGCCAGGCACCTTCATCCCTCCCGCGGTATTTCAGCTGTTTGGTAGTTGTACACAAGTCCAGATGGCAGGGAGGCCTCACAGAGATTTTCAGAAATAAAAGATGACCAGATCTGGCTCAGGGACCCAGACTGGAGAGGCTGAGGCTGCCTGCCAGCTTTCATAGCCATGTACAGAGCCGTGCAGAGGGAAGGGAGGAAGATTTCCAGAGAGCACAGAGCGTCCCCCTCCCACCAGCCATCTCTGCTGTGTGACTGTTTCAACTGGGAGAGCATAACTGCACAAAACCAGCTGGAAGACCCAGCCCAAGCAAACTTTCAGTGAGAAAGCAAGAACCTTCCCTCACCTGGAGAAGCCAAGTGAGGGACATCCCTTGCACAGACAGTGACAGGTAAATGTTGGGTTTGTCCTTGTCCTCGAGGCCAGGGAGCACCCAGCCAGCACAGCAGGCCCTGCTCTCTGCCAGGAGGGTGGTGGGCCTTGGGCAGCAGCCTTGGCCCACACGTTCACAGGGAGATGCACTATGAGTGAGCCTTCCCCTCTTGCTCCATTTCCATTTTCTTCTGGAGTCACTGGACTGACACGGGAAGCTGAGTGTCCCAGGCAGCCCCCAGGCCCTGCCCCAGGGCAGCAGCTCACAGCCCCCAGGCCCTGCAGTCAGGGCAGCTGCTCACCTTTTTGCCTCCGGTGACGGCGACTTTCTGGAGTTTGCGGTAGCAGTACTTGGCGTAGGTGCTGATGGGCAGACCTGGCAGGAAAGAGGAACGAGTGGTCACCCCATAGAGCCATGGCCCTTCAGAGAGCTCCAGCACAGCAGCTCATCCTGGCACAGGCAGCCCCTCAAAGGGCTTTTTCCCTTTGTGTGGCAGGGCAGGAATGCTGGAACCTCGCATGGAGAGCCCTGAAGCCTCCCAGTCCCACGGGGGCAGAGGCAGTGGGAGCCAGGGCTTGGGCTTGGATGGATTCACCTCCTGAGTCAAGGCTTGGAGCTCTGCACGAGCCTCTCTCCTGCAGCTCTCCACCAGCCCTGTCCCGACTGTCCTGTTCAGCATTCCCAGCTAGGGCACACGCACACGCCTGAGGCCCTGCCCGGTGGCACAGCCAGGGTTAGGTGCCTCGTGGACACAGGGACAGGTAATTCCATCGTGCCAGACCACAGCCACGGAGCACACAGTCAGCCTTCTGCCAGGGGAAGTTTCAAAGTGTTTGAAACCAATTGTTTATGATTCAAGAACTTCAGTTTCTTGGCTAGTGAGAGAGGAGCAGCACAGAAGGGTGTTTGGGGCCAGAGAGGCAGCACAGGCACCAACAGTGAGCTCAGGACACAAGGAAAGGTGTGGGGAGGTGGCAGAACCTCATCTTCCCAAGGACCTGCAGAAGATTTCCTCATACTCCTGCCTGCAGCCTCCTCAAACCAAAACCCCATCTTGTGCGCTGTGGCCCAGGCGTGCTCTGGGAGATGAGGAAAAAGGGACACACCAAAGCTTGGGAACTGCACCCAAAAGCTCTGCCCAAAAGTGCCTGCTCTGGTTGCACTTGGTTCAGTGAACTCTGAAGGTGAGTGCAGGCAGGATTCACAGAGCTAATCCACCAAGAGAAATGTTTGCAGTGACAGAGCACTGATTGCTGGGAGAGTTTTTCCAAAACCATTGGCCTTTTGTTCTTGTTCAAGTAAAACCCAAACTGCTCGCTGAAAGCAGTGAATATATCTGCCCTATTTGATTCCCTGCCAGGCCCAAAGCTCACAGCAGAGTTCAAAATACTTGTGGCTTTGAAAACGTACATTCTGGTCAGATGCTGCATGTTTCAGATCAGCCTTTCACACACCCTAAAGCTTAGGTAAGCTGGTCAGGAGCTTGGAGGTTCTCAAATCCTCTCAGCGCAGAAAGAGAACAAACTCTTCCCAAGAGAGCAACAATTCCCAGGGATGAGGGATATGTTGTCCCCATTCTCCTCTCAGCCATCAGACAAGACACAGCCTTCTCCTCATGAAGAAACAAGCATCCCCTGCCTCCATCAATCTGCCTCACAGCTGGAACAGTCTGTACCACTGGAACAACACCAGAGGAGGTACAGCAGCATTCTCATCTCCCACAGGCAATGGAAAGGAAAAACAGTTTTAAGAATGTCTCCCTTGGGAGTATCTGAAGCAAAATATTCACTATAAGCAAAAGTCCTGGCAATCCCACTCATGTCTTACATTGGGAATGTCTAAGGAGTAAAGAAAACAGACCCAATGAGCTACTCTGTGATGCCTCACTATCCCAGGTTAAGATTTCTGCTGCCAAACGTGAGACACACTCTAAAATGAGGTGTTACCCTTTACAGAGGGGATGGGAAAGAGGCTGGACTGTGTCTCTGCATCCTAGCAATTATGCAGGAGGCAGCACACTCAAAACTAATAATAGGAAATGTTTTTTCACACTGTAATTAGACCATGAAATCCATAATCACCCCAAAAGCTTAACAAGGTTTGCAAAGGCCCTGGTGTCTTGCAGAGCCTGCATGGCTGATGTGTGGGCAGCAGTCAGACACGTTTGCTTGGAGCCTGTTTTGTACGTTCCCAGGAAGCTCCCTGGTCCTGGGAACAGCCTAAAACCTACATCCAGCACTTTCTGCAGTGGAGCCTCCTGCTCCCAGTGATGATCAAGCTGCAGCCTCTGACACAAAGGGGCCTGTTGGGGCGACATGTGATGCCAAACAAGTTTGAAGCAACAGAAAAACAGACTTGCTGCAGGCACAAGAGGCTGGAGGAGTCACTGCCCACAGACTCAGCGGCCAAAAATGTGGCAGGAGCCCTTGTCCCAGTGGGCACAGAGGAAGGGCTCCCACTGCCCCAGCACAGTCCTGACTCCAGGCCCTGTGCAGGGTGGGGTGGGCAGAGGAGATGTGGAGAGGCCAGGACACAAGCATCGAGCTGCAGACAGGAACATGAGGGACAGGACCAGAATTCAGCTTTATCCTCAGCTTTTCCAAAGCAGCCACCTGAGCCAAGCACCTGCTGCTTTGAGAAGGCTCAGTGAGAGCTCAGCCCCAGCTCTGAGCTCAGCACACACAGTCAGGTCCCCTGCACACCCCAGCTCAGCCTTGTGCTGTGGCAGCTTTGTCTGCACCACCTGGAAAGGGCTAATCCTGAAGGCAATTCCACTTCTGTGAGCACATCATGAATATGAGAAATCACGATGATCTGTTATTTCCTGTGGGACCACAGTAGCCCCAGGAGATCAGGACACAAGACTACTAACAGCCCACAGAGTGAAAAACATGTTTCAAAGGAAAATATTTTTCCATGTGCCAGCCTAGAAACACATGTGAAGAGCATCTTAAAGAACCTTTCCTTTTACAACATGTTAAAATCCACACAGGGCACATGCATAAACAAGTCTGGAACAGACTTGAATGCTTTCCTGCCAAAAAATGTCATAAAAATGCAGCAACTGTGTGGATTCAGGACCTGGCCATGGGACACATATTTTAGCACAGGAGAAGCTACTGTCTGCATATTTCTCTGATCCACCATGGCCTCTTGGAGCACAGCCTGGCACAGCCAGAGCAGTCTCTCAGACCAGGAGAGCTCAGGGGTAGGTGCAGCTCAGCTCAGCTCAGCAGCTCAGCTGGGCTTGGCACCAGCTCCTGGCTTAGATCTGCCCAGGCCCCCCCATTTTATAGTACAGCTTTAGCTCCTCTTCCTCACACCATCAGTGCCTCCTTCTGCATCCCAACAATGCTCCTCCATCACCATTCCCTGTGTGGGAAATGCCATGTTCCTCAGCCCAAAGGGCCACATGAGCCAGCAGCCTGCACCTGTCACCACAGGTACAGGTCTGAAAAACGAGTGTTCTCCTTCAAAACCCTCCTGGCTAAGAGCAGGTGGGCAGTACCCTGAGGAAGTGCTGCACCTGGACTGTTAACCACCAACAGACACACTTCCCTTATTTGAATTTGTCCCATTTCTTGCTCTTCATGCTCTGAACCTGCACAGCAGGGCTTTGCTGACCCTCTATTCTGGGCTTCATGACGGTGCTCTGGAGCCTCTGCCCAAAGCCAACACCAGGCAGCTTCCAGTTCTGCTGCTTTGACAAACAAGGAGAAATTTTTTTCTTGCTTTCCTCGAGTGACCTAAAGTTTCTTTCAGTGCACTGATCTCCTCTCTTCCCTCCTCCAGGTCCAATTCCCTGCCTCACTGATCAGCCTGGGAGGGACCCTGGCTAGGACATGGAGGGGGCACAGCCCGGCTACAGCCCCGTGCTGCTCTGCTCTCTGTCCCTTCCCACAAGCTCCTGATCCTCTGGGTATCTCACCACTTCACAGCACCATGTAGGTGTTTCTGGAAACTCATATATGAGCTGCAAAAGGTCTTTCCCTCCTCCAAATGGCTCCATCAGGACCTGCTGCTGCACATGCAGTCAGGGACCTCTCCCCCTCCTTACACCTGGCTTTTGGTGACACAACCTTCTCTGCTGCTTGGCTGCTCTGTTACTCACCCTTGCCAGATCCCCGGCACCTTCCACTTCTACAGTCCCCAATAATTTTGTATCAACACTGAGCTGCCAGCTCATGATTTGTCTCCTTGTATAAACCCACAGCCCAGCTTACATTCCTGCAGGATCAGCAGACAATACTCCTCTGAAAACACAGCATTTATTTCTGTTGTTCTTTATTTATTGATGCATGAAAAGATCTTGCACCACCTTCTCTGTGAGTAAATTTCGTTTATGCACAGGGAATTATGCTAAAGCATGAGGATTGCGGGGATATGTGTGGGAAACATCAAAATTCTTTCTCTGGGTGTACATCAGATGGTAAATGTTTACTCACCTGAGTGTTTATAAGCCTCTGCACTGAGGTGAGTGTGTGTGCACGTGCGTGTGGGAAATCACTGCTTCAGCTCCAGTTTTCACTGAAAGATTCAGAGATGTCTGTGTATCCACTGCTGTTCTAACTAACGACAGTATATTTAATTTCCTTATGGATTTCTCTGCTAAATTGCTGCTACAGCATCCATAAGCACCTTAACATGCCACTAATGAACTTCTCAGGACAGCCTTGGAGCTCCAGGGATCCCACCCAGCCCTCACACATCTGGCAAAGAGGGTTGGTGGAACAGGAGCAGGTGTTCCAGGGAAAGGCCTGACCTTTCTAGCCAGCAGCAGACAGAACCTGGCATGTGCCTGCAGGATTTCCCCTTAGTCCAGGTGCAGCTCTGAGGTCAGGCCTCAGGAAAAGTCCTCAGAGCCATCAGTGACCTGTGAAAAAGCTGGTTTGAGTGAGCTGCTCATCCATCCTCCAGCCCCCAGGCACTACCAGAGCAGCCTCCTGTGCCGGAGAGCAGCCAGGGCCCAGGGCAGCACAAGGCGAAACAGCCTCAAGCTGTGCCAGGGGCGATCTAGACTGAGTGTAAGGGGAAATTTCTTCACTGCGAGGGCAAAGCAGGCACTGGCACAGGCTGCCTGGGGCAGAGGTGGAATCTACATCCCTGGAAGCATTAAAAAAACGTGTAGATGTGGCACTTGGGGACATGGGTTAGGGGTGGCCTTGGCAGTGCTGAGGGAACAGTTGGACTTGATTGCCTTAGAGGCCTCTTCCAGCCTTAATGATTCTGTGATTCCATGAAAGGGAACAGTGTGTGTGACCTGTCACCAGAGCCCCAGCTGAAGCCACACCAGAGCCCCAGCTGAGTTTCACTCTGGAAACTTTACTCAAGTTATCCTGGCATGCCTTTTTCATAACATTTCTTATATATGTATATATGTATATACCATATATATCAGTACATATGACAGAAGTAACACAGAATATTCTGAGTTGGAAGGGACCCACAAGTATTAGAGTCCAACTGCTGGTGGGATTTTTTTTTAATTTTAAAATTTATTGTTTGTTTTTAGGTAAAAACTACCTCTATCTCTGTAAGTACATCTCCAACATATGCAATACAGACATTGAATTGCACAGAACAGCCTGCTCAGCACACAGCCAGCACACCCTGCACAGAAAAATCTCCAAGCAGTTGTCCCATAAAGATGTCTAAGTCCATCTAAGCAAAAGCAAAATGAATGCTCAAAGGCTCAGAATGGGTTGAACTCTCCTGGCATGAACAGGAAAGGAATAACACGTATCCCTACCAGAAATACAGTCCTTCTGTGCAATCTCAGGGCCCTGCTCTGAACCCCAGTGGAGACAAACAATGAACACCCTCAGCACAGGGGCTGCAACCCATGGCCCTCCTCAGCCCCGGCCTGCAGCTGCCCTGTGACACAGAGTGACACAGGGAAGCCATGGCAGGGACTGCAGCTGCCTGCTGGTGCCAGGTAGGCCTCAGGAAAGCAGGAAGCTGGACTCCAGCTCTCACAGATTAAAAAAACTGTCGTCACTTCATATAAACTGCTGCCTGATAGGAATTCACAGGGTTGACTCAAGTTTCCTGAAAGCAATGTAAAAGAACATTGAATGGGACTTTGTCTAGCAAGACTTTAGCCAGATAAAGTGTTATCCTGCAGCCAGGAGTCACAGTGAGTCTGGAGGGATGTGTGAGCTGTTGTTCACTCAGCAGAGATGCCAGTACAGGCCCTGGGCTGCAGAGCTCACAGAGCAAGAGAAGCCAACACTGGAGAGAAAAACGTAGTGAGTGTGATTTGCCAGGTGCCAGCATCCTCCCTGAAGGGCCCCAGGTTAGGCAGCGGTTTACAAAATCCATTCATGTGACAGAGGCAGGTTCTGCTTAACACACTGGCTCATAGTGCTTTTAGCACCAGGATGTGCTCTAGTAAACTCCACGGAGCAGCTGAATTACAGCACCAGGTCTGCATCCAAATTAAAATCCCTTTTCTCACACAACTATGACTACAATAGTCGCCCTCCATCCCACATCCAGCCCAGCTGCCACCCACACTCCCAACCCACGCTCTGGTCTAACCTCCAGTGCCAGCCACCCACCAGGTAATTTTCCTGAAATCCAAGTCTACGCACTTACAGAAATGGTCTGCTTTTAAGCAGAACTCAGCATCCCTGTCTGCCTGAGGTCAGTGCAGACCCCCTAGCTTGGTTCCCTGCACCTCCCCTTACCTTCATCCTCTGTGTTTTGTTTCCTCTTTTTCCTGGATTTTGAGTTCTTCTTGTTTTTCAGATCCACAAGCTCCTTGATGCGCTGGGCAACTGAAAATTCAACAGAGGGTCTGGCTCAATAATGTGGTACACTAAAATAGGTGACTCTAGCACGAGGAGCTCTGCCTAGGGTAAGGTCCTGCCCCACAGCCAGCCCTCCATGACCCGAGTGAGGGGCCCAGCTTCTCCAAGTGGCCAAACAGCTGAGGAGCTCATACCTAATAAACCTGCTGCCTTAATACCAGCAGGAGGAACAATCCTCTCCTCCTTGCTGCCTGCACTCTGAGCCAAGCATGGCTGGAGGGAATGGCTTTGGGGAGAAATGACAATGGTGGAGGATCCTCACAAACCCCAAACTAGTGTTGTGCACCCAGCACTTCAGTGAAGTGATCCCAAGGCTGGCACCTGGCTTTTTCTCTTTTTTTTAACTTTATTTTGTTTAGGTTTTGTTCTTGTTTTGTTTTTATTAAAATTAAAAATAGGGAAATATATGCTGGGCTGGTCCCCAGACTTCTAGAAGACAGATAAAACTGCATCTCTTCACAACAAAATCTGCATTCTTCAGGATTCCTGACTGTGCCAAGGCCTGTTCCCAGTGTTTGCAATAGTTTCCTTAAAAAGTTATGTGTTAACAATGAGCCTTTTTTTTTTTTTGCCTGTTTTAAGAAACCTAGAAGTTAATCATATTTTCAGAGAACCCAAAGAAACTTTGCCCTCAGTGGGTCAAAATCAGCTCATTTCAGTGCTGGGTGAGGTGAGCACAGCCTGTGCCTCGCAGTTCTTTGCCAGACACAAGGCAGGGGGGTGAGCTGGCGGCAGCTTCATCTCCCCAAGGATGAAGTCATCCAGTACACTGTGCTCTCACTGACAGCACCCACAGCACTGGCTGGGGACTACTTGTACTTGTAAAGCCCAGACAACCCTGACTAAGTGACACAACCCACCAGGATGCTGCTGGGTACAGACGGGGTGCATGAGGCACTTACTGTTTTCATCGCTGTTGAGGTGGCGATAAATGTACCCCTCCAGGTAAGACTGAAATTTGGGTGATGGGGAGAAAAAGGCCAGGCTGATGGCCATCAGTTCCCAGCCCCAGGCCAGGCTGCGGTAGCACATGTTGTCTGTGGTCTGCCGGATGAGCTGGATGTAGAGCTCGTCCCGCAGGCCCTGCACGCTCCAGCACTTGGTGACCGTCACCAAGGCCACGTGGTTGCGGTCCATGCGAGTCTGACGGTCTCCCATGTAGCTCTGCACCAGCTTGAACATCTCACACGCCTCTTTTTTGATGGTGCGGTTGCTGGTGATGAGCATTGGTTTCTTGATGGAGCCGCCGTTCCAGGAGAGCATGTTGGAGATGGAGATCCTGCGGCGGAAGATGCCCTGGGTGTGCATGTTGAGGTTTTTGGAGGCCCAGTCTGCCATGCTGCTCTGGGAGATGGGCTTCCGGAGAGTGTTGTACGGGAAGTGGCACCCCACGCAGCCCCCATGCTGCCCACTGCCCTCCTGCTTGGGGCCCAGCTCGATGGTCCCGGGCTGCAAAGGAGAACAGACGTGTTACACACAGCTCAGGTGACTGGGAAAATGACCCACAGCGAGTTCTGAAGCTGCCAGCAGCTGCAGGGTGGTGAGTCTGTATGAACACCACGTGGTGCAGAATCACCTGTAGCTCTGCAGGAGCCTGGGTGGCACAGCCACACACTGATGCTGTGCCTGAGGGAAGTGCTGGGACATGGAGCTACAGGGCTGGGTGTCCAGGATGTCCCAGAGTTGAGGGGGACAGCTCAGGCAGGAGCTGGGCTGACTCCCAGAGCAGCAGCACAGCTCTGTGTAACCGAGCACACACTCAAGAGCCCAGTGTGTCCCCACTCCTCACCTCTGGGTTCCTGCACAGCTCCAGGAGGCAAGTGGGGACACCAGGACATAGCAGAGACCGGACAGTCACAGCAATATGAGCACTGCTTCTTTCCCACCCTTACCCGTTGTGGCCCTTACAATCCCATTCCCGGTTCACTGTTTTTCCAAGTTCTAGCAAAAAACCTCCAACCTAACAAACAAAATGTAATCAACACAGCCAGCAACCCTCAGGAGCGGCCTGTGCCTGGACAGCCTCTGCACTAGAGGTGTTGAAATCACTTAACTCCACCCTGGCCTTCCTAATGGCCAGACCAATGAGACAGACAAGCAGGACAGAAGCAGCTGAGAGGCACATAAGATAACCGGCACAGCTATTCTGATGGCAAGGGACTCACCCAGGTGGGATAGATCATGTCTGAGCTGGTGAAGTGAAGGAGACCAGGTACTTGCATCAGTCAACTGCCATTCTCAGTGCTGCCAGACCCCACAGACCCCCATGGCCCCCTGCCAAACCAGGCCAGGTCCTCAGCAGCTGTGGCTACAGACTGGTGCTCCTGTGAGGGCTGCTGCACAGGGGTCAGGAACACCTCTGTGACACGCTCCCTGCCATGCTTTCCTGCAGGAAAACTCTACAGTATAGACATAACCTTCCTCAAATTAAATTAGACTTACACACAGTACTGAGCTGTTTTTCCTTCTCAGAGAACTGGGGGCAGCTGCTCGCACCCACAGCCCTCAGGGATCAAACTCACAAGTCCACTGATCACAGGTTCAAGGGACCAGCAGCAGACACCTTCCTTCCTCCTAGACTGTCTGCAGCTCTTACCATTCTCCTTTCACGGTAATCACTACAGGTAACTACATAATGAGAGCTTTGGTAGTACTGGTCACAAGAAAACGATGTGTAATGACTGCTTGTGAGAAAAGACACTTCTTTTGCCCATCCTGAATTCTTAGTTTTGGATGGAAGTGGCAGCCTGGGACACATATTGAACCCAAGCACGCAACAAATTGTCTTAGGAAACTTTTTTGTTAGACTTGAAACTCCCACAAGAGCAGCCAAGAGCTAAAGAGCACACATCTCACTCTGTGCACTCCAATGAGATCACCAGCAAGCAGGAAAAAGCCAAACAAGATAATCTAGAGCTTTTTGGTTTTTCAAGGAAGACAAAAACACATATGCAGTAAATATTGGTCTGGCAGTGGAAAAAGTGAAATCAAACAAGTATTTTTCCTTGTGTGCGGACCACCTTCAACTTGTGTGCCACACTCTATTCTGGTCCTGGTCTACAGTCAACCCCAAAATACACATTAGTTCTTAGAAATTTAGAGCAAGTCAGTGTTTTCTTCTTAGTACAGGAACTGCTGAACTCAGGACAGATGCAGTCCAACCCCTCCCGATCTTACATCCAACATGTCCCTACATGTGGATGATGGGGTTAGCACACATCACATTCCACCTCTGATTGCCAGCCAGGGGCACAATCATTTCTTCTGTTTTTCTACTTTGGTTTTTTTCATCTTTTGAGTTATTCCTCTACTTCCTCACTCCCTCCAAATTCACTCAATACACTGACTAAAACTCCCTGCCTGCATTTCTCTGCAACCCCCACGTTCTCAGTCTCCTTCAATCCACCTTCCCTGCCCAGGGCTGGTTTTTCTCCTACCACCCTACCTGCTCCTTCAGCATGTTCCTTCTGAGGAGCCACCTCCTCACACTCCCTGGAGGTTCAGCAGGCTCTGGGTTTTCTCTGAACTTTATCTCTCACATCTCATTCACACAACTCCCCAGCTGTTATCTTTGTACTGACAGCACACAGCCACCTCTGCTCACCCTCCCTAGACAATAAGATTCCTTGTCTCCTCCTTCTCCTCTCCATCACACAGGCCCAGCAAAGGACATTGCTGATGACTCAAGCTGCCATTTTCGGGTGAGGCAGTGATTCTGTTGCCTTATTCACTGCAACTTCCTCCCCTCCTTACTTGGACTCTTACATTTCTGAGTATTTCTCTGAGTATTTATTTATTTGTGAACTCTTTGCCTTTACCACAATACCCATCTCCTGACATCTTCCACTTTATTCTCCCTCTCCATGAAACTACTTTCCTTCATTTTCAAGGCCATCCCCAGCCTGCCCCCAACCCACCGTCTCTTGTCCATCATCAAGATATTCAGTCTCAGCCCTCCCTGTCCAATGAGATGTAACACAGCTGGAAGGGTGAAGAGCAGTTTTCTACCAGGCCTAAAGAGGCGGTGAAATAAAAGTCCTGAACTATTAACAGGAAGATTTGTAAACTCGATCTGGCTCCGTGCCTGAAAAACGGGAAATGTGAGGACTTGACATTGGTTTTCCCGAAGGTTTCAGGTGAAAGCAAGGCACTATTGATGCAAAGTGACAATAAAGAGAATGCACACAGATAAATCTGACACAGGAGAGAGGTGTCAGCCTCGCTTTCAGAGAAAAGTTACACCTCGCAGATCTGCTGGAGCAACCTGGAATGGTCGAGGAGTTCTGCCAAATTTCTTCATGAAGGATCATGTACCAGCAAAAAGGAGTAAAGACAGAACAAACAAATAGTCTCTTTTCAGGATGGAGGATGGTTATCAGCTCTGCCTCATCACACTGATGCAGAGACTCCTGCAAAACAACTGGAAGAGTGAGCAAAGAAAAAAGGACAATATCTTCAAGGAATGCAAAACTATCTATGAAGAACCTAAATCTGAACTAAAGCCAGGAGGCAGGAAGTTCCTTCAAATCCAAATATGGGAAAGTGCTGTGTCATGGAGAAAAACTACTCCCCTTGTGCAGGCATGCTAATGGGCTTTAAAATAATAAACATCAGCTTTCTAAATGCTGCCATTCGATGCTCTGGAATTAAGAGGGAGAACTGGGAACCATTAGAAAAGTGAAAGAGAAGAGGAGGAATTGCTGCCACGTGGGCACGGAAATGCTGACCTGTGTCCTGCACTCCACTGACTCAGACCATCTCAAAGAAAGGACATGTGAGGGCAAGGGCTCCAGGAAACATGACCAGGCAGCAGATTTACCCAAATAACAGAGCAGAGCTACCTGCAGTGCTGAGGGCTTGCTAGACATGAGCCCTGTCTTCCCTGCAATTGTCCCTCCTCTCACAGCACTGGCCTGAAATGGGCACAGTGAAGCTTTGTGACCCATTTCCCACTGTGCAAGCACAGATGTGTTTTGCCCACAACACCCCTGGAACTAAGCCCCCCCAGGAGCAGCTTGTGCACTACGACAGTCCAGCAAAGGCACATGGTGTGGATGGTGAGGTACCTGTGAGGAGTGGCGTGTAGCATCTGATGAAGCCAAGCTTGTCTGGCTGGTCACATTCTTTTCTAAAGAATCTATTTTCTCAAAAGTCCTCTTCTGCCTCACTGTGTCCTGCAGAGCAGCCGCATCACTGGGGAAGCCTTCCCTCATCTCCAGGCCCTGTCTGTACAGAGACCTGCTGCTGGCTGACACATCGTCCCTGGAGCTCCGGCTGACACATTTCTTCAAGTGGTCAGACTGAAACCTGACCTTGCTGCCCTCTGCTGGGACCCCACTCTCCAGGCTCTCGGCATCCAGGCTGGCTTTGCTTCCCCTGCACGCTGCTGACCTGCCCACCACAGCACGCATCTCGGCGATCACCTTATCGTTCAGAGCTGTCAGCTCACTGCTGCTGCCCACAGAGCCAGGTCTTACTTGACCTGTTCCTTGCCTCCTTCCTTTCCTTCTCCTCAAGCTTGGAGAAGGGCCAGTGGAATAACCAGAATCCTGATGGCTTATACCGGTTGGGTACTCCTGAGTCTGCAGGCTGCTCTGCCGACTGTGGTGGAGCTCCATGTTCTTGAGGACGTTGGCTTCCAGGATCCTCCAAGACTGCTTGAAGCTGTCCTTTGAAGCAAGCTGACCAGGCAGTTTAGTGGAAGCATCAGCTGTGGCAGCAGAAGAGTGGGAGAGTTTGGCAGATGTGTCAACATTGACCATGTGTTTTATGTATTCCCTGCCAGCTGGGCTGTACTCAGTGGAAGAGGGATTTCTTGCCTGCTTCTTCGCAGCCTGTTGCTGCTGCATGCTGGGATGCTGCAATAATTTGGTTTGCTGCAACTGCTTTTTCAAGCTATTGCTTGGTGACCTCGGTGGAGACATCCCACTCACCCCAGTGCTTTCTGTGTCCATATCTACTGGTGGCTCATCATAAATCGGTGACTCCAAAGACGGCTCATCGTAGATGGGTGCAGGGGAGGCGTACTTGGGGGAGGCAGGCCGGGGGGTTCCTGTCCGGCTCCTGGGTGGTGTTTCACAAGTTGGGCCATTCATCAGCACCAAGCAAAACCCACCGTTCTCTATCTTTTTGATCTGCATAGACTGCTTTGTTTCTCCTGCAGGCATTTGTTTTGCTGCGCCAGGGCTCTGGGGTGTGGATTGAGGCTGAGCATATATAGCTGGTTTTGGAAGAGATTTTGGGCTGCTGGGCTCTGGAGTGCTCTGCAGCTGAAGTGAACTGTCTGAAAAGCTCTGCATCTGCCTCAGACTGTTCACTTTGACCAACATGGCAGCTTTTGTGCCTGGCAGAGGCTGCCAGTGGGTAGGAGTCTCCCTAAAAGAAGAAAGATAAAAACACTGGCAATTACTTAAGAATTATATTAACGGAAGTACCCAAATACCAGATTGTTAGTCTCAAAGTGCCTGAAATTCCCCAACCAGTTATATCAGCATGTTATTTTTTCCTGGAGATCCCCCTTCCTGAAACAG
This sequence comes from Pitta sordida, assembly GCA_013390025.1. NCBI lineage: Eukaryota > Metazoa > Chordata > Aves > Passeriformes > Pittidae > Pitta > Pitta sordida. The sequence goes on along the minus strand of WEKX01012333.1, from coordinate 55,017 downwards.
AAACCCATTGTTACGTGCATGATAAATTTCTGAGTCATGAAGGGCAGAACAACAAGATGAAACAAGTTTGTGATATTATAACCTGTCTGGTATCAGGAGCACCGAGATAGGATGCAACCTATACTTCCCAAAGCTCAGCAGCCAGCATGGCACTCAGAACAACCAGCTGAACACGAACAAATTATTCTGGACCATTCAAGCATTAAGTTGGAAAATAATCCCAAGTACGTGTGTGTCTTCAGATTATCCAACTATGATGACCGTCCTTCCACACTATTTTTTCAATTTAAGTTTCCAGATGCACGTTTATTTTGCAGAGAAACCTATCAGGTCTGTAAGAAATGTAAGGGGGCAGCTGTGCTCAGCTCACGGGATCTGTAACACCTTCACACAACACACCAAGACTCCTCCCAATCCTGATCCACTCAGATCTGGTTCCCTTGGCCAAACCGCCTGGTCCTGCTCAGCTCTCTGGCTGTGAAACCCTCCCCTGACCTGCGGTGGCACTCGGGATCCACCACAACCCTGACACCCCAGGTCCAAGGGCACAAACAGCGTCTGCCAGGCTGCAGCCAGAGCCTGGGCAAAAGAGAAAGGGAAAAGCTGTTAAACCAGCCTGAGTCGCCAGGTTTGCCAAGGCACTGCTGCCCTCAGGAAGGTCCCCTTGGAACCTGGCCCCATTTTGTTCCCTACCTGCATGGATCTGCTACCAGCCACCCCTGAGTAAGGGCCGAGGGAGAGCTGCTGTCCCATCTGGTTACAGTTAATGTTCCCTTAACGCACTGGCAGCCATTTGGCTTTGTGTGAACCTTGATCTTGCTCTCCACTGGGAAAAGCGATGTACTTAGAGTTGTGAATATACAACTACAAGCAGAATTATTGTGATTTGCTACTAATGAAATTATGTAGCCTTGTTTGAAAGGAGGCTTCCTCTGGGGCGAAGGTAATGGAAGCTTGTCTTTTTGTCCGGAATTCTTGGAATGGGTGTGAGATTACAGAGTACAGCTATGGACTCACAAACATCCTCCACCTGAGAGCTATCAAGACTCGCTTGGCCTTGTCTTTTGGGTAGGGTTTTGATTGTTTCTTCAGGGTCATCATTGCCAATATAATGGCCTAAAATAGCTTTCCAACTACGTACTACCAGATTCTTGAGTTAAGAGAGAAAAAGGAACCAGTTTATTTTTTTAAGTTGCATCTTATAAATGTAAAAATTTTAAGCTCCTGTATTTTGATTCCTTATAAGTTTTAAACTAGATATGCTATATTTATATTTTTATTCTTACAGCTCTTTATCACTTGTCTTGCCTTGTTATCTTATTATGAAATGTGTAAATACAATTTGTTTCCCTATGTTCCTTTTTTTTGGCACAATAAATCTGTGAAATGGAAGTTTTAATTTTATGTGTTACAGCCATTTTTGTGTAGCACTGTCTCAGATTTCATGTGAATCTCATTATTCAAAGTTGCCTAAATCAATTTAGAAAATCTTTAAAATTGGGAATTCTTAAAAGTATATTGGTTCATCTGATCTATTTTTGTTTGGACCAAAACCCAGTATTGTACAAAGTATTAAGTATATATTTTTATATTTACTGAAATAGACTGGGGTGACTTTGCATGGTAAGGAAAAGTTTAACAAGTACTTTAAGGATTGGGGTTTTTTTATTTCTTGTTATAAGGTGTCTCTTTAAAAGTTAAATTTTGTATAAGTTGTAGGTTTGGTTTTTTTATCAGGTGTATCTTTAAAGGTCATATTTGTATAAGTTGTAGCCTTTTCTCTTTATAAGGTGTCTCTATATTTGTGTAAGCTATAGCTTTCTAGATATGTATGTTATATATATACATATATAAAAGTAAGTATATATATATATGTAAAAAAATCCACAAAGCTGGAGAGAAATATAAAATACACCTTTTAGATAGAAGCTTTGTGTAAGGGGTGGGGTTTTTTCATCTTTTATATAGTACTACATACTCCCGTGTTAAAGGACAACTGACTCAAAGACCTTTTCTGAAATGAACTGAGCATGGGCGGGCACAGCCAAGGACAGAGCCTGCAGAAACCAGCTCCACCTCTGGGAGGTGACCAGGACCCCTGAGAACCCAGCCCGCCTCTCAAGAGAGGACTCTCACCAATCAAAGGGAACTCCTTCCAGACGCCAGAGTATAAAATCAGAGACATGTTGGTCACATTGAGCATTTGGCATTTGTGGCTGACTCCCACTGCAGTAACCTTACTATTTTGTCTCATTTTAATATGTTTTCTAATAAAACAATTGTAATTATATCGAACCTTGACATTTTTAACACCACTCCACCCTGCTGCCCTGTCCCCTGCAGCCCCTGGGCTGGCAGACAGACCCACCTCTGCCACACGTCCAGAGCTGCTGATCTTGGGCCCTCTTGTGCCGGAGCTGCCCAGCTCAGATATCCAGAAGGTATCTGGGTGTCCCAACCCTCTGCTCCTGCTTTCCGTAGCCCTTTCACCTGGCCAGGTCCCAGGCCAGGTCCTTCAGCACGGCTTCCCCAGGGTGCTCTTCCCATCCTCCCCCCCATTGGCTCTCCCAGCAGGGCATGTGGGGATGTCCCAGTGCACCTGCTCCACCACAGCTACTGCCCCATCCTCTGCCCCACACTCAGTGTCCCACATCTGCTCCCAATCGTTGCCCTCTTAAGGGCACCCTTCCCCATCCATCACTTACCATATTTTTGGCAACACATGCTCTCTGATGGCTCTGCGTGCCTGCAAACCCCACCCTGCCACCAGAGAAGCCGGAGCAAGGCTGGCCCTGCCCTGCTGCGGGCGCAGTGGTGACCCCTGGCCAGAGCCCAAAGGCCTCACTGCCCTCTGGTCAGACTGCTGCACCTCTGCCTCTGAAGGGTTGGCTCCTTTGCCACAGGAGAGCCCACGCAGCTCTCTTGTGTAAATAAATCCATGGAAACAGAGAAGGCTGAGAAATGGCTGCCACCCTCTGCTGCACACCTTGGGGTCCTGCTTGCTCTGGGACCTCCTGAGCACCTCCCACCAAGGTGCAGTGGGTTTTGTCTTAAGGGAGCTCCTGACACCACCCCAAGACAAGAGATATCACTGCCATGAGGAAGGCCTGTACCCCAGCCACCACCTTTTGTTCACAGCGTCACAGCACTGACGGGTGACCTGTCCCAAGGTCAGCATGGGAAAACCTAAGAAATTTGGGGTTGGCCTCTCCATACACCCAAGCAGCCATCAAGCCCAGCCTTCACTCTCCCACTCCTATTTTGCACTCAGTAGCTTGTCCACTGCACACAATCTTCCCAGGAAGCGATGCCTGGAGCAAGGGGGTGAGTGCCAATAGTGCCAACTGAGGACACGGGCGGAGAACAGCCAGCAGTAACAGCAGGATGGGGGTGGCATTTGTGAGCACATGCAGCCACAAAATCTACCAGGAATCCCTCCCTGGGGCACACAGGGTCTGCTACTCACACCAGTGTGTCTCTCCTGTCCATGGCCAAGCCCCAGTCCCAAGCACAAGCACTGCTGAAGATCCAGTTGTTCCTCGAAGAGCTCTGAACTAACAGGAAGAACCAGAGCAGCAACACTTGGTAGGCTTTTATATGAATACTTCTGACACCCCCACGGCTGTACCCACAGCTCCTTTCATGGCACAGAAGAAAGACTGGCAAAGAGGAAGCAGGACAGAGCCACCCACGGGCTCCTGACTCAGCAGGCAGACCCAGAGGGAGAGACTGGGAGGAATTTTAGCTCAACTCTATATCTAGAGCAGCACATCTGCACCAGCACTATCCAGCTGTTGCGTGGAAGGGTAGCAGAGCTATAACTCCGAGTTGTGGGTGTGTCCTCCTGCCTTACAAGACTCCCAGCTACGGCAGGACTGGAAAATAAACCTGTGCTCTCTGGGAAGGCCCTGCATCACACATCCTACAAGCCACCTCCTGAGGTTTTTTCTTGGCCAAGGCTTGGCAGACCTGTGAGTACCTGTGAGGCACAGGTACCACCTGGCACTGGCAGTGCTGGTTGCTCCAGCGCCCACCAAACCCCAGTGACCTGCAGTGGCTCCGCCACCTCCTCACTCAGCTCTGAGCCACAGGGAAGAGCCTGTCCATGGAAAAGAGCAAAGCCTGTCTTTTAGCCCTCAGTTGAGCGATGAGGGATTTGAGCTGAGGAGAATAGGGCACGGCCTTCTGCAGAGGGACGCTGCCCACCTGTGATCCTGTGCCAGTCAGAGGGCAACAGGCACCCCAAAGCATGGCAGCTCCTCATTGCCCAGAATCCTCTGCCAGGCTCGGGGCAAGCTGTCCTTTGCCTCGGGCTGTCACCATGTTTTTGATGGTGAAAGATGACACTTCCAGATAGCTTGGTTGTGAAAAGTTCTATTCGTTGTTTGTAATGCTAATGGTTGCTTGGGAGGAGCTTATCTGTTGAATAGGCTTTGTTTGGGCCCTGCTTTGTGTTTTCTTCACCTGGATGGTTAAGAGAACAATACCTGTCTGTGAGGACCCTGATCATTCTGTTTGACTTGTAGTTTGGGTGTTTCCTTGCTGCCTCTTAGTGCTGAGGCTCGCAGAAAGAGTACAAAACCCCTGGTTTAAACAATAAAGAGTCCTCTTTCTTCACCCGATGCGATGGTGTGCCTGGATGCCCTAGATGGTGTGGTGGTCCCTCAGCACAGGGGTGGCACACGGTGGGGAGCAGCAGGAGCTCTGTGCTGGCAGGACAGGGCAGTGGGCAAACAGCTCTGCCACAGGCAGCAGGGTTTTGGCACTTGCAGTCCACGCCCTGACACGGTCCCTCCTTCGGGCCTAAGGCAAAGCACACTTTGGGACCAAGCACTGAACCCCCCCCGAGCGGGCAGAGGCAGACACCGGCAGAGCCCACTGACACTGCTTTCTGAGGAACAGCACAGGCACCTGGGATGGTGACAGCTGTGCTGCCATGGACACTGGTAAATGGCTCCAGGTGGCCTGTAGGACAAGAGCCCGGGGACCTGTTGCAGCTCATGCAGGGTGAGGGGGAAAGGTGCAGCCAGAGGCAGGGAAAGGAAGAAAGCAAGTCCACTGTGCCACCACTCCTCCCTGGCTGCAATTTGAGATGTGAGGACTGGTCCAGGTACCCACTGTATACTGGCACCTCCCCAGGGGGCCCCAATGCCCGTTCTCTGTCCACTCGATTTTAAGTGGATGATGTTGCACCCAGGAGCTTTGCATTCAGGACTCAGGCCACTTGTGTCATAGTGATGTCCTTGCAAGGTTCCCCTGGTGTGTTGGATTTCTGTGGCCAGTGTGCTGGTAGAGGTAGCAGGGAGAGGCTACAGGGGAGGCTTCTGAGAGAAGCTGCTGGAAGCTTCCGCCTTGTCCAGAAGAGCCAGGGCCAGCCGGGTCCAGGCCAGACCCACTGCTGGCCACGGCCAGGCCAGTCAGGAGTGACAGTAACGTCTCTGGGAGAACAGATTGAAGAAGCAGCCACCAAGGTCATGGAGAAGGAGGGGCAGGATGTGCTCCAGGAGCTGGAGCTGAGGTTCCCTGCAACCCCTGGGGAAAACCCTGGTGGAGCAGCTGTGCGCCTGCAGCCCAGGGAGGAGAACAGGGAGCAGAGATCCACTGGCAGCCCAGGGAGGAGAACAGGGAGCACAGATCCACCTGCAGCCCAGGGAGGAGAACAGGGAGCACAGATCCACATGCAGCCCAAGGAGCAGAACAGGGAGCAGAGATCCACCCGCAGCCCAGGGAGGAGCCCACACTGGAGCAGGGGGATGCTGGAAGGAGGCTGTGACCAGTGGCAGGCCCATGTTGGAGGAGGGGCCTGGCAGGGACCTGCTGACTCTGGGAAGAAGAGTCCAGACTGGAGCAGGATTTCCTGGTAGGACTTGTGGCCTGTGGGGGACCCACGCTGGATCAGCTGTGCCTGAAGGACTGACCCTGTGGAGAAGTGACCCACGAGGCAGCAGAGCGTGAAGAACTGCTGCCCATGGGAGGGACTCACTGGAGCAGTTCCTGAAGAACTGTCTCCCATGGGAATCAGGGGAAGGATCTTCTCTGTGAACAGCAGAAGGAACAACAACTGACTGTAACCCCCATTCCTGTCTCCCTGCACCACTGGGAGGGGGAGAGAGAACTTGGAAGGAGAGGGGTGGGGGGAAGGTGTCCTTAAGAGTTATTTTACTTCTCATTCTTAAGCTCTGATTCTGCTAGTAATAAATTCAATTATTATCCCCACTTGGAGTCTGTGTTGGCCATGATGGTGATCAGGAAGTGATCTCTCCTAGTGCTAATCTCAACCCAGGAACCCTTTGTTGTATTTTCTCCTCTGTTTGAAGAGGGGAGTGAGAGAGCAGCTTTTGTGGGTACCTGGGATCCAGCCAGGGTGAAACCACTACAGCTGGGATATCCCGTGGGGCTGGTGTCTCACAGGGCCAGCAAAGACAGGGAAGCTGTGCTAGTCCCATCACCGAGGGCCACCACGCTGACCAGGAGGTTAATAGGTGAACTCGATGGAAAAGGGAAATTTCTAGATTTGTGCTGTACCCCACTTCACCTGTCAGTCTCATCTTGGACACATTGTGCCATTGCCAGGCTGCCCAAGATGAGAGGGAAGAGGCACCATCACAGAGAAGACAAAGTTCTTTTCAAAGGACCATTTCCATAGCCATGAAGATCTCCTGGGGCCACATCTGGATACAGCTTCCTTCAACCCCATTCCCAGTCTGCTGCAAATACCAAGTTGGGGAGAACAGGGACTTCCTGAATTCCCAGCATGGAGAAGGGTTCAGCCTTGTCCTTCTGAACCGTGAAAGCCCTGATGGAAAGCAAAGCCAATGGTGGAGAAGTGTCCCAGCACAGCCTCTCAGCTGTGCTCTTCAGCCACCAGCAGCAGAGACCCTGAGAAGTCCCCTGAGACTCTTCCTGCAAGGAATGCTTTCAAGCAGCTCCAACATAAACACCCCAACCTGGCGCTGGTTTTCCCAGCCCGCACCCAGCTCCAGCAGGCCCAGCATATCCTGCAGCTCTTCTCAGGCTCCAGAGCTCCATTTTTTGCTTTTTCCCTCCCAGAAGCCTGGAGAAAAGGCCCTGCACCCCAGCTCTGCCCTTCCTAGCAGTCACTTTCCTGGGGCTGTGGCAGAGGTGAGTGAACAGCAATGTTTGTGTTTCAGTGGTGCTACTGCCCTGCCTCCAGTCCCCACACTGGAGGCAGGGATGTGACCCACTCAACCCCAGCCCTGCACCTAACAAGGACAGCTCTGCAGACATGTATAAAGCATCCTGTGTTTGCTGACCCTACCCCAAGGCTGGCAGCACAAGAAGGAAACAAACCCAAATTAACCTGATGGTGTTTTTTGCTTCATTATGAAGACTGGCAATTACAAACACTGGCATTACTTATGGGAGCCCACAAAAAGGCAAACCAGACTAAGAAGAGGCAGAGGTACTCAGCCACCTTCTCGTCACACGTTCCCTTTCACTCCCCTTCTGGCACATCCTCCTAGCACTGTAAACCCAAGCCCCTTATCCCTCTCAGCTGTAGGAAAGGTGGGAGAGCAGGGGATGAGCAGCTCAACCTGTTGCTGATGCAGAAGGAACCCTCACCACCTTCCCCACCTGGGGAACAGGATGTAGGTGGCTTCCTATATGGAGGATTTTAAAATGCATTCTTATCACAAGAAGAACCTTGGAAACAGCACCGTCAAACAAGTCCCTGCTGCTGGGAGAACCAGAGGAAGAGAAGGAAAGGGGCTGGTCAGCACAGACAGCGGGGCTGGGGACAGCAGAGCCCACTCCCAGCCCTGAGAAGCAGTGTGCTGACGTGCTGGGAGAACCAGCACGCAGGGTCCACTGCCAGCCAGTCTTCTCCAGGCCTTGGCCCTCTGCTGTGCCCACCACATTCTTACCCACTGCCTTGAGGAGTTCTGGCAAACCTCAGCACAGTTGCAGTGGCTCAGAAGACGCTTCCAAAATGCTGCATTCAGCCCCAGGTTGGTCTCACAGCCTCCAAGGGAACATGTCCAGTCTTTGCAGAGCTTTCCAGGGTGCAAAAGGATAATTTTGGCCATCGCCTACCCTGAAGAGAGTCCATCTTCCTTTCTACTAGGATTCCAAGAGCTGGAAGGGTCTGAAGCTATGAAGGAAGTGCTGTCTGCTATCCTTGTCCAGCAAGGGAGCAGCAGAGGCAGCACTGGAAGCACAGCTGAAAGCCAACATGGGAACAAGACCACTGGCAGAGGAGCTTCCCCAGGAGGCTTCAGGGACGGCTGAAGGCAGCAGTGTCCTTCCCACAACAAATAGCTGCCATTTCCCTGGTGGGGTTTGACCCCCTGTGCCACCAGGGGAAGCCAAAGGCCAATGTCTAGAGAAGGCTGCCTCAAGCTGGTGTGCTTCTGAGAGCCAGGAGAGCAGCAGCAAGTGAGGGAGGGGTGGGATGGGCATGGAGACAGAGGGGATGGGCAGTAAGGTGTGGGCACAGCTCCTGCCTCTCTGGGAAGCACATCTGTTTTGCTCGAGGCTGCCGAGAGCAGCACACAGAGGGCTTGGCAGCACCGGGATGTGGCAGTGGGCACAGCAAATTCGGCAGTGCTGACAGTGCAGGAGAGAGGAAAGGTGGCAAAGAACACTCTACTAAAAGAAAAAACCTCAACCACAAAGTACTACTAAAAAAAGGACAAAATCCCTTCCTCCAGATCTCTGTGGCATGTGCTTGCAGGAGGCCCCTCTTGGGGACTACACTGGTCTGTTTTGGCCTCTCCATCTATCACAAGATGACAAAACATGAAGGAAAGAAAAACAGTACTTTTTGTGCTGGCATTAAGAGACCAAAGTGAAACTGTCTTGGGTGTAGGTGCCTACAAAGATGTCAAATGCTACTAACAGCACTCAACACGTTCTCCCTCTGTTTGTGCAGCTGCACTCCTCCCAAGGGGAGGAAGAAGACAAGCTTGAGTTTGTCTTTGGAGAACAACACAGACAACAGAACTGAGAAGCTCCATGTGCTGTTAGTGTACCAGACATCCCAGCAAAGGCATTACATCCCACTAGGGAGCACTTGCTTGTGGCTCAGTCCTTTGCCCCCCATTTTAACGAGCTAGCTAAAGGCACGAAATCTTTCCTCAGGTGTCACACTTGGGTAGGGAAATTGGTCTCCTCACATAACCAGATATGCAACCCCTGCTCGCAGAGCAGAGATGACACATGGCAGATGTGCAAGGAAACAGCACTCAGTCTCCTGATTCCAATGATGCAGCTTCTGCAGACAAACACTGTCAGCTCACTGATGTGAGGATCTGGAAGAGCCTTGCTTGTCCCAGCAGCCTGTCAGCTCCCAAGCATGCCTCTCCCAATACTTGTCCTTCAATGTTTGCTTACAGCTCAGAGTGTCCTAAGGCTGCCACACAAACCTGGGCTGGGGATGGAGCAACTCCCTCTCACTCCACTTTCTTGCAGGAGAGCCAGAGGTGATGCTGATAGTGCCTGGCTGGAAAGGAAAGGTAAAGCAAACTCTTGCCCATATTGCATCCCCCCTGTCCTCCTCTACAAGGAGACCTGCATGGAGTCTTCCCTGCTGAGAGGGCTGGAGAGCTGAGGGATGGGTCATAACTGGCACCACTTCTCCCTCGAGGCACAGCAGTTCCCCATCCTAAGGCAGAAGCAGCCAGATTCCCTCCTGAGAGACTGAGTCAGGAGTACTTTGGACTCTGTGGAGCTCAGGATATCTTACACCCTACCAGGGCTCTTGCATTCACTCCTCTGGTGGTGCCTGTCCTGGCTTTCCCAGAGTGCCAGGCTGAAGAGGGACACAGAGGGGAAGTCAGTTGCCTCATGCCATGTGCCTGTGCTCACCTGAGGACACTGGGAGTGACCTGAGGGAACTGGGAGCTATTCAGGTTCAGCTTAAGGCATTTCCTACTGGATTTCTCCTGGCAGAGCAGAGATCACTCTTTGGATGGATCTGAAGCTCTGAAGGGCTGCTTCTGGGGCAGGAGGCACTGGGAACACCACAGGCACCAATAAAGCCCTGTGCTCTTTCTGGTACACTTCATGTGCACCACCAGTGTCTCCCAGGCATTAAGATGTGCACTGAATACAAGGGTATCTTGCAGGGAGCAGGAGACACATAATAAGCCTCAGGTCAGAGTGCATTGACTTCCCAGAAATGCCATTCTACCTGGTTTTTATCATCTTGGCTTTTTTCTTCTTGCCTGCAGCAGGCACATAGAGAAAGAGCCTCGATCCAAAAACCAAGCTGCTAAATCAGCCTCACCTGTTGCACTGCCCAGAACCAGGACAAGGTGCCCTGGCACAGATGGCAGCAGAGCCAGGCTCAGGCTCTAGCATTGCTCTAGCCCTTGTGTGAGCCACTTCTCAGCAATACCAAACTGCACTTGCTGCATGACCTCCCCAGCTGTCAGGACCACACTCTCCAGGGCAGGATGATGCCCAGACAGGGCAGGAGGGAGGCAGGGCAGCACCAGACAGTGCCCCAAGTGGAGGGGGTATCCCAGAAGACACTGGGGAGGGGAGGCTTTCATGCAGCTGAAGCTGGCATGGTTTCAATGCAATAAAAAAGCCCTGATTGCTGTCAGACTAATTTGAGAGTAAAAAAATCTCCTAGCCAAACAAAACAGCATCCCGTTATTGTTCTTTCATTTCACAGAATCACAGAATATTCTGAGTTGGAAGGGACCCACAAGGATCATCGAGTCCAACTCTTAACACTGTCCCCCTGGCGGGAATCGAACCCGGGTCTCCCACACGCCAGGTGGGGGCACTTACCACTGTACTAAAGTGGATTTTTTTTTTTTTTTTTTTTTTTCTTCCAGCTTGATGTGATCAAGTACTGTGCCCAGGAGCTCTACCCCTACAGCCCCACCTCCTGCTCTGCCTCAAGGTGCAAGAACATGCCAGCAGCCAGGCAAGCAGGGAAAGAACGAGCCAGAGCAGCTGGGCTCACCCACACCCCACAGCAGCCTGACCCCTCACACAGCAGCTAAGCCATCCCAACAACCCCAGTCCTGTGGTTTTGACAGCTCTCCTCACTGCACAGCACTCCTGCCTGTCCCCTCCTGTTTAGCACAAAGAGCGATGATTATCTTCTGATGTGTTTTTCCAGGGTCTCACACAAACAGGGCCTGGCCCAAGCCAAGGAAACTCAAGCAGTGGTGAAAGCAGACAGCTGTATCCCGGGAACAGGAGGGCACACAGCAGTGATCAGGGGCCTGACAGCACTTTGCCCCAGCTCTGCACCCTCCTGAGGCAGGCAGCACAGCTCCCGTACCTGCCTCACAGCTGAAGCCACTCACTAGATACAAATAGGGAAGGCTGAAGCCCTCCTTTACCTGCCAGAGTCTTTCCTCTTCTCTGTCTCCTGCAGCAGGGCCGTCTGGATGGGGGTGCTCCTGCCGTCGCTGCCGGCGCTGCCGCGGTGCTGCCGGCCACGGCCATCAGGCTGGGAGCTGCGCTTCATGGCCTGGAGCTGCGCCAAGGGCACAATGTCACAGCCCTGGGGACGGTGCCACACCGTCTGCCGCGTGATGGCATTGTAGTAGTAGAAGCGGTTGTTGTTCTGGTCGAAGAGCTCCCACCATTGCTTCTGGTCCGACTGGCGCACCTTCAGGTTGGGAGGGGGCTCCCAGCCGCACTCCCCGGTGGTCAGGTTGACATACATCCGCTCCTGGGAGCGGGGCTCGATGATCTCCACCCAGTCCGAGCTGCAGGAACACAAGAGTCGCCTTAGTCTGGGCCAGAGGCTCAAGGGAAACAGGCTATCTGGAAGTCCTACAGAGCTGCTGCCGGTGGGCCAGGCAGTCTGCTTGCAGATCAAAGCATTGCTTGGGGCCGTTTCAGCAATCTAAGGAGCTCAGGAGAAGCCAGGGGAAGGGTTTGAGATGGGGCTGAGACAAAAGAGCAGCTCTTTGGCACAGGGAAGGGGAGGTCACTGCCACCAGCCTGGGACAAGCCCAGAGGGCAGGAGAGCACTGTCTCCTGATGTTGGGATAATCCACATCAAGAGCTGGTGCAGTCACAATGCCTGGGAGATTCACAGGGCAACTTTTCAAGAGCAGGTAGGATCTGCAGAGCTGGATCTGCTCCTTTTGGGAGCTGCACTCCCCCTTGGGAGACCAAAGTCCTGGCTCCCACCGACGCAGGCAGCCACACGCTGTGGGACTGGAGGGCACCTCTGGGGCTCACTGACTCTGCTCGAAGCCCACACTTGCCTGTCCAGAAGATAAATGTAGGGAGTACCTGGTGGATGAGACCACCTGCATTGCAGGCTCTTCCCCTCCTCCCTTGGCTGATGGGACAGAGCCCTCAGGGGGGTGTAAGGTGACCCAATGGACAGACCTTGCTTTGCTGTTGATTCACTATCCTTCTGCAAGTCCAAAGAGCTCCTTGAGCCCAGCGTCCCTTCCCCAGCACCCATGGCTCAGTGACAGCAAGGCAAGGCAGGCAGCACTGCAGTGCCCGAAATGGCAGCCTGGGCTCCAGTGCCCAGCCCTGCTGGCACAGCCATGGGAGAGGAGGCGGTTCCTGGCAGGGCAGCCCAGCCTTTGGCTTTGCCCTGGCTTTCTGAGGAAGGTCAGCATGTCCCCTATCACCAGGCAGATCTGGGGGTGTGTTTAATTGCACATTGCATCTCCTTGCTAGGAAAACCGTGGGTGTGTTCCAATGCTGAGCAGTCTGGCATGCAGCCCTAAAAAGCAGGCAGCTCCTCAACTCTCTGAGGATTGAAAATTGATAGGTACAATGTCAGTTGAACCCAAAATAAATATGACCTGCCTCTGACAAGGTGCAATTCCCCTGCCACGACATTTGCCAGGCAATGCTGACCTCCATGCAGTCCATGGAGGGCTCGTGGTCAGGCTATCACAGGCAGACTGGCTGGGGAAGCTGAGCTGGGGCAAAGCCACTTTTTTTGTGGCATAGGTCAGTTTTCAGATCTGGTCACCCAGCCCAGACTATCACCATCATGACCCAAGAAGCAGTTGAGAGCAGAGCACTCCTGTCTTTGCCCATTGCACCATCTCCCACCATCATCACACCAGGGAACTGCCAAGAGAGTGTGCCTGGAATCAGATCCCACTCAGAAAACATCTGCTCTGTTGTTTTGGTATTTTTTGGTCAAAACAATATCTGTTCTGCTATTTGATTTAAATGGCCATACCAGTGCCTCACACCATGGCTGTTGTTTCCATGCTGTTGCAATGTCAAACTATAAGCACAGGGACAAAACAGCAAGTCACTGTCATCATCAAGGGCAGCAGTACCTGCAGAGGGGTCAGCCATAAACAGGGCATGAAAGAGGAAACCAAGAGCAGGAGCAGAGCCCAGCAGCACTGGGAGCAGAGTGAGATGAGCATGTCCACGGAGAGCAGCTAAGAAGTGCAAGTAGGACAAGGAACTGGCAAGGGGGGGGCCAAGGGACAGCTCGGAGGGAACACAAGAGGAGGAGTAACCTCAGAGAGCACTAGAACTCTTCACAAGGACAAGCAGGCAACAGGAAAAGGGGCACAGAGAACTGAGAAGGGGACTTGGCTGCCAGTGGGGTACCTGGGCCTTCTGGGAGGGGGAGAAGCTGCCATCGGCGCTGGAATGTGGGGGGGCTTCACCCAAAGGTGGGGGGCACGGCCTGCCATACTTGGAAGGGTGTGGGAGCAGGAGAGCAGGTGCTGGAAGGGCTGGAAGAGGAAAGCAGGCAGAGGAGGATCTCCACCAAAACCAGCACCAAATTGCACTCAGGGGATGAGCCTGGGAGTGAGACAGGAGGCAGTTCTAGAGGATTTGGTTGGCAAGGAATAAAAACCACAAAACCCTGCAAGACCCAGCTGAGCAGTCAAGAGGCAGCCATGGGCTCAACCTTTTTATGCCCAAGGCATCAACCTTTTTACATCCAAGAGCACACTGTGCCTGGTCTGTTTTGCCAGTGACTGGGCTGGCAAAGCCTTGGAACACTGATGGCTGTACCCACACTGCTGCCCCTCATCAGAGAGGAGAGGTCAGCTATTTTCTGTTAAGTGCAAGCTATTGAAAATAACAAATTCTTCTCATGGCACTTGGCCACAGCCACAGCTAACTATAGTCTTCCGTTTTAACAATCCTACATTTGTCTTTGCATGCAAAGACATGGAGGTGGATGACTTAGGTGGGTGACCTCTTTGCTCCACTTAAAATTGAGGGGCTGAGGATGACTGAGGTGGAGTTCAACCAGGGAAAAAATCTGCACAGAACACATTGAAATACATAGTAAAAATTCTGGTACAATCATACTCATGTAAAGAAAGAAGAGGAAAAGCAAGGAGCACATTCCTGGAGCAGGGCCAGACCCCAGCCACACAAGCCTTGAACATAACATCAGGAACTCTGGAAAGACGTGATAAACCCAGGATTGCAGAGAGATAAGGCCATGACTTGGACATTAAAAAAACATTAATTCCCATTCCACTTCACAGGGTTAAAGAAGTTTCCTGGAATGGTTTAAATAATGCTTTACCCTGTTCTTTCAGCTCCAAGTGCCAAGGGATGCAGCAGCCAGAGTGTGTGCCTGCTCCCACCAGCAGGATCACGGCAGTGGTTTGGGTCTGTCTCAGCTCCTGGGACGCTGTGTCCCCAGAACAGGACTTTCCTGCAGGTCCCGTATGCAGTCCCAGACCAAACCCAAGCAGCCCAAGCGTGGGGACAGACAGCAGGGTGGCATTCCAAGGGCTCCGCGGAACCACCGCAGTCACCAGAGCCTGCAACGCACAGCGACTTCAACAAAATCCCCACATGCTTCCAAAAACAAACCCACATTCTCAACGTGTATCCTCCTCTATTGTCCGAGATTCCAAGAACTTCCTCTGTGTCCCAAGCAAATGCTTAAATACTTTCCACACCTCGTAGCCGGGGAACAGGACACAGCTCCAGCTGCTCGCCCTGGCAGCCTGAGCCAGGCATAGGCCTTGGGCATGGTGGTGTTTTGGAGGGGTGACAGGGCATGGGGGGGTGTGGGACCCCAGGCAGCGAGGTGCTGTGGGCAGGATGGTGCACCAGGCATGCAGAAAGCAGGAGGATGGGCTGGGCTTTTAGTGCACAATCACATCTCACGTGGGCAGACAGGTTTGGTCCCACCTGAAGGTTTCAGCCTCGCAGACCAGCAGCTGTGTTTTTTATGAAGGGCTGCAACAGCACAGGTAAAAGCCAAGCTGCTGCTCTCTGTCCTGCAGCCTCAAGGGAATGGACATGTCAAGCTTTACTCCTTCAAAAATAGCTTGAGCCCCCTCCTGGCTGCCACTCCTGCTTGGCAAAGCCTGGGAACGAAAAATAATAATGGTAATTTTTTAAAAAAGGGTATTTCAGCCTGAAAGTTTGAAATGAGCATCTCCTGATTAGATCTTCTCACAAAGACTGTAAATGGTTAATATGAGGTCCAGGAAAGAATAAATTTTTTTAAACTACAGAAAATAGAGCAGCAGGACCAGAACTAGAATGGACCAGACCAGGCCAGGGGAAGAGTCACTTGCTGGAAGAGATGAGAACCCCCAAGTTGTTGAACAGCCACCCATCCACAGGAAAGCTGATTTTCTTGCCACCATTACTCAGCACAGCCCAGGCAGTGGTCCCTGGACACCACAAGCTCTTTACAAGGCTGTGCAAAGGTAAGAACAGCAGAGAGAGATTTTCTATCTGGAGCTGTCAGTTCAAGACCAGTGCAATGTCACCTCTGGCATGAGGCCTTCTCCCCACCCATTACCTGTGGATGCTGCTCAGCACCAGCTCAAGAAGACAAACACCCACCAAGGACAAGAGAGCCCCAAAGAAAGTCATGGGAAAGCCCTACTTTGGGGAGCCTCACACCCGGCTGCTAGAAAACCTCTCTGCATGGCTACAAGGAGAGATCTTACCACTTGATTCCCCCATTTCACTTCCATGCCCTGTAATTTTGAGGTTTCTGTGCTCCCTGCTGAGATTCTACCTCCTTCCCCCACCTCCCTTCTTTAGGATGAGCCCTGCAGAGAGCTGAGGCAGCACTAAGTCCCTCCTGGCCAAACATGGGTCCATAACAAGTGGGATTTTTAAAGACTAATGCCCTCAAAGGAGGCCTGCATCACACCCAAAGCTGGCCCCACGAAAAAGATGTCCACTGTTCCCATCATCAGAGATCATCCATCTGAGAGGCCAAGTCTCTCTGAGGAGGAGGTGGAGGAATGGAGTTTGGCCATCACACACAGAGGGTGAAGAACAACTCCCAGCCATGGGGTGACACCGGATGAAGGCAGGGATATGTGGGGGGGTTCCAGGGCTACTCCCTGCAGATGGGGATGGGCATCTGAAATGATCTGCCCCACAGAGACAAGGAGTTCAGAGCCTCTTTCACTTGTTGCTAACAAGGGGCCCATGAAAAGGAGCGTGAGGAGTCTTAGGGAGAATGTGAATGTGGCTTCAATCCTGAGCGCTCTAAAAGGAGGCCACAAGAGCAGAACAAGGCAAACCAGTTCAGGAACCCAGAGGCACCACAGCTGCTGACACTGTGGCTCCTCTGCAGGTCCAGAGGAGCTCTGAAGAGCAGCCCGAGCTGTGTTCAAACACTCAAACATCACTGCAGATTTTTTTAAGAGGATCATGCTTGTCCCTTCACCTTCTGTACAACAGGCAAAGCCGCCTCCTATAAAAACTTCTTTCAGTGCAGATGCTGAGCAACAAAGTGCAACCTCCAGGTGCCTTGAGTCACTCAGATTTGCACATCAAAGCCAGGACAAGGCTGTAAAACTCATCTGTATCCCGGAGCTGCAGAGCCTGAGAGGTCTCTAGGATCAGCTCCTTATGGGGATCCTCCAGCACCAGCTGACACAGTCAATTCAGGATTTATGCACTGCCACCTCTCAGCCAAGTCCAGAAAAGCTGTGATTTACATCTTAGGATGAAAAAAATACACAAAACAACCTTCTCTCCTATAAATGTTTGTGTGTATATATATATATATAAAAATTTCTTCTGGACACACATGCCTCCTTCTAACAAAAATTATAGAGGAACTAAAATAAATATAATGTCAGCCTGTTCCTAAAACTCTCCTGCTTCTGAAAATAAGTGCTATGCAAACAAACCAGCCCCTGCTTTGCAGGAGGCAGACCAGACTGTGAAAATACAGAACAAATGGCTGTGATGGCTCAAAGCCTGAGCACATAACATATGATGAGCTCCAGCAAGTGCAGCATAGGGGAAGGGCTCTGAAAGCAGAGCCCAGCCTTGCGACATGGTGCAGAGAGAACAGCACCACGGCTTGGGTGGATCAGGAGTTCCAGAGAGCCTGGAAAAGTTCCTATCACTCAAAGCATCTTGTTACTTTGGTGTTTTTAATTAACCTCCTCCCCAAATGAAAAATAAACACAACCAAAGCCCCAGGCCTTCTGCTAGGTGGTACATATTTTCAAAGACAGAGATGTTGGATGAGAAACTTGGTGACCTTTTAGTTGGCACTTGCCTCTTTACTGGCCATGACCAAACTTTCCCCCAGCCCAGGTGCCAGCCTGCTGGCTCCTATCTTGTTGCTGTTAGCCCTCTTGATTCACCTGACTGCAGAGCAGGACAGGCAGCAAAGGGGTAGCTCATCCCATGGGAGCAAGCTGGGGCAGCACAAAAATTAACAGCAGATTCTTCCAAGATCCCATCTCAGCAAGAAACAAGGACTTTGAGGATACAGATGAGATTTCCTGTGATCTTTACAAGATGCGAGAGGGAAGGCACATGGGAATTCTCTCTAGGGGAGGACAAACACCATGACAAGTCACACTACAATGATAATCAACTTAAAATAAAGCCCAGAACAGCTCCAAAGGCATAAGGCCCTACAGCCCAAGACCAGCACCTGAACCTGGCCTGGGATGGATGCACGGGCATCTCAGAGCCCCACACCTCAGCAGAGAGAAAGGAGGGCAGTGCAGAAACTCCCACCACACCAATCCTCACATTCTCCATCACCCACTTTGTGCTGAGTGCTGCCCACCATGTTCAGACTGATCTAGGTCCTGAAATCACTCCCAGCCAAGCCTCGGAGTCACACAGAGAGCACCACACAGGGAGGGGAAAACAGAGGGGCTTCAAGTGCTGCTTCCCCCAAGCAGGGACCAGGAAACATCCCTGTTCTCATGGCTTTGGGACAAGAGCGTAACACACCTGCTGGATGGGCACTCTGAGCAGGAGGAGTTCAGGTACTGGAGTCACAGGCACCATGGGACTGCTCAAACCAACACTAAAGGAAACTGCACCTGAGGGCAGGAGGAGCAGTAAAATCCACTCTCATTAAAAAAATCTTGGCAATGCAGACTGGTCTCAGCTCTTACTGACCTGACAGCCAGGGTAACCCCAGGCTTCCACCACAGCTCCTCTGTTGGAGGCAGAGGACTGGCTGCTGTGTCTGGGGAAAGGACCTGCTGCTCCCTTGAAGGGTAAGAGCCTCTTGCTTCTCTCTGTCCCCATATTGTTGCTAAGGGTGAGCACCTTGGACTGTGTCATGGACAGAGACCAGCTGTGGCCACTGCAGCCTGGGCAGAAGGCAACACACAGGTCAAAAAGTTTTTGGTGTCACAAAGGTTCCAGGTGCTTCCCTCTGCTCTTCACAATAGTCCCCAGGCTGGCCTGGGACACAGACCTGGGGGCAGCCTCTCCTGCTTATCTGTCCCAGCCAGCCCAAGAGTTTTACATGACCGGGGAGCAAGAGCTTGCAGAGCTCCCAGGCCAGAGCAGAGAAGCCAGCCAGCAAACCCTGGGCCTCTCCTGCCACCAAGGCAGGAGTTTTCCTTTTTGCACATCAACCCCAAACCTCCAACCCTTAAACAGCCTCCCCAAAGCTCTGCTTTGCCCTAGACGCAGTGGCACCTCCCAAGCTCAGTGAAGGCTTCAGCAGAGTTGTATTTCCTTTTAAGGGCTGTGCATTTGAGTTGTAGAAGGGGGAAAAAAAAAAAAAAAACCCTGGCAGTTTTCATCCCCTCTCTCTCCCTCAAAAATGAGTTTCATGGATCCACAACCCCATCCAAATCCCAGCTGCTGGAGGGGAAGCAGCTGTGGAGGAGGCTTGGTGCCAGGCAGATGGTCACTGCTCAGGGCACATGGAGTGTCCTGGTGTGGAGCTGAGCCTGGCACAGGTCAGTGCTGGTCTCCCACATGCACAGCCTCGGGCTACATCAATTCCAGGACACGCGGTCTGTCCTCATCGGGACTGGGACCAATACCAGCATCACTGCACCCTGACAGTGACTGCATCCCACCTCAACATGCCCCAGCCAGGCTTCACCCTCAATTATTGAGGAGTGGTTATCTGAACAGGGACATAGTTCTATGGAGGAGCTGATTAAACAGACTCCCTTTTGCACTTAAACTCCATTTTGACTACGTGCCTGATTGTGCTGACACCCTGAAGGATACAGGGACCTTGACAAGTTTTAGTAAACTTTTGCAGAACAGTATCTTACTCAGAGAGAAAGAAGGGCGGGCACAAAACCACAAGGGGGTGTGGATGAGCTGATCATGTCAACCAGTGAGAGAATGACTAATAGGTATAATTATGTTAACAGTATATGCTGAATAAAGTGGAAGATGAATAAAGTGGAAGCTTGATCTATCAACCATATTGGCTGGTCTCAAGTTTCCCTTGCGGCACTCAACAGACAGGATTTACATGGGAAAACTTCAGTTTTAGCAATAACATAGAGAGGGAAAACTTCAGTCACTTAGGTGAAGGCATTACAGGGCAACCTGTCAGCTTGGCAACAGCAGACAACCCTGGCTGGGATGCATCCTGCCTGCCTTCCATCCCTGGGGCTCCCTCAGGCATGCTGGGCTCAGCCTTCCCTTCGCCCCAAGGCAATGCCCCTGGTTTCAGGGAGGGTTAGTACAAGTATTAGCAGAGCCACACTGTAAGCACAGCTGGATGAGCATCACCACAGTCATCCCAATAAGGGGATTTGTGCAAAGTCATTGCCAGATCCTTCCAGGTGTGCAAATCTCTGCAGGGAAGTACCCAAGCTCACAGATCTGCTTTCTCTTTATGTCTTCTTGGGACACACCAAGCCAGGACAAACGATCTAAGTCAAAGCCAACCTAGGCTTCATCCACCTCTGACTGTGTGCAGGCACCAAGTCATACAGAATCTGCCCACAATGGCACTCAAAAGCACCTAAGAGCCTCCTAGTATGAGCAAAACCATAAAATTAGGCTCTGGGCTGTTCCAGTTTTTATCAGGGGGATGGATGGAAACAAAAGAAAGGGCTGGAGATGGAACCTGTGCATAAGTCTCCCACCTTCTTGATGAACCCCAGCACCTGCCAGAGCTACCCTCTGATTTAAAGCCTGGTCAGCAACTAGAAAGCTGAACATGGCTCCACAGACCTCCAAGACCCCCACAGCTCTTTGCCAGACGCTAAACATAAGTAAACCAGACCAAAGCAGGGGGACATTTCCTAGTGCTGACAAAGGCTGCACCCAGGGCCAAGAGCATCGTGCTGATACAGCTGCAGGAGTGAGGTGGGAAAGATGCACCTGCCAAAAGGATAAAGGGCCAGAGCCCAAAGCCCTGGAGAAGCAGCACACACCAAGTGCTCTCCCTGTGCCTAAGCCATGTCACACACATCCCTGCTATTTCAAGGACACAGCAGCACCCGCTGCCCTCTCTGTCATTCTAGGAATTACTGACAAAAGCCTTGATTTATCCAGCTTGCTGCCCAGTTGCCTCAGGACTGAGATTTACTCTTCACAGCCTCCATATCACCACTACCGACTTTAGGGATCCCTCCCAGCATTGCCACAAAGCCGCTGCAGCCGGGGGCCCTTCAGCTGCTGACTCAGATGGTTGATGCCAAGGAGAGCAGCCCAGGAACTGCAGGCTCCACAGTCAGAAGCTGTTCTCGAAAAGCTGCACCCAGCAACTGCTCCAGAGCCCTGACAGCAGCTCACATCACTCACCCTGTGTGAGGAACGTGCCTCTGCTGCCACCGACCTTCATCATGTCTGTGCACGGACCATCCTGGACTCAGTGACATGACACCAGGCACTACACAGCCACTGCAGCGCAGTGGAGTTTCCCCACACAGTAGGAGAAAAGAACAACCATTTTTGTCCCATCTTCACTGAAGGGAAGAGGGAGCCCACAGCAGCCAGGACAGAGCAAAGTAAACAGCCAAGTCCCAGAGGCTCATTTGCATCAGGCACAGGGATGTTTGTTTGCTGCACAACGGAACACCGAGCAACGAGGAGAAAACATTTACAGACTTTTGTGAACAGCGACAGGGAGTGAAGACTGGGAAGACAAGAACAGAAAAGGAACTTCCAAAACCAGCAAAGGGAAACCCATCAGCTGGGACCTCGGGACCCAACAGCTGCCACGGCGAGAGCATGCAGGGATGGGGACTTAAAGGACTCTTCAAGACACCCACCTCTGGTCTAAAATAACTCCATCAGACCATAAAAACCCCATCACAACTTTAGCTTTTCTCAAGGAGGCGCAGGGGAACAGGCTGTAATTACAGGGTGGAGCACCTGCACAGCCAGGCCACCCACAACCGGCCGGTGTCACCCCAGGTGCCAGCTGTGGGTGCCCGACAAACAGCCAGATCACAGAGCATAATGCGTTCAAGCACCACTCTGCAAAGCCACATATCTGAAGCAGCTACATTCCTAAACGTCTGACATTAGCAAAATAATGGCCCTCTGTCTCTCTTCATTTAAAGGGCTGCCAGTCATTTATGAGCTGAAACACAGAGTCCCTTGAGAACTCATGCACAACCCAGCCACAGACAGCAAGGGACCAGGTTGTTTCTCAGCTAGAAGAGTTCACAAAACTCTGCGGACTAAAAGCACAAAACAAACAGAGCAGGGTTTCATCACGACTTTTCTAGGCTGTTTCATTCTTCAGCAAAGCTCTCTGGCTGCAGCTGTCTCTGCCGACTCTGCTGTAAAAACTAAGGAAGAACAAATGCAGTGAAGCTCTTGAAAGTATTAGCTGTCCAAGCTTGTTAAGCGTGACTCAAATTAACCACTACAATGCCAGGATGGCAGAGGAATTTGGCAGCGAGTCAAAAGCAACAGGACTAACAGTCTGCAAACAAACAACTCTCCCCTGTACTGGCAGCTGTGATCAGGAAGCTCATCCCAACAGGACTCTGTGCAGAGGAGCTGCCTCAGTGGCCAAAGCACACCAATTTCCTCTGGCGAAGAAAGAGAGGCGGTAAGTAAACACTTGAAAACCTCAGCCAGAGTTCATAAACGCTTTATAAAACAATAAGCAAGAAAAATTAATTTCTCATGGAAAAGAGGTTCTGGTATTTGTTTTGCCTACAGGAATCACTGAACAACAAGCACATTGGACACAACAGTCAGGGTTCTGCAAAGCCAGTGCTCTGGACCCACAGCATTGTCCCTCTTACAGCCGTGAGCCCCCACTTCCACCTCCCCAGCCCTGCCCCACGTGCAGCTCCAGCTCTGGAAAGCTCACCCACAAGCAAATTTGCAGTTTGAGATGAAAAACGCAGCCCGTGTTTGATTTTTTCCATTGTTTTTTCAGTCTGATGTAATAAACCATGAAAAAAGCTTCCTCCGAAAGGAAAGGCGTGTTGAAGTGTTGCCCCAAACTGACATTCTTTTCCTTATTGTCTCCAAAATGTTATAGTGTGGGTAGGAGTCACATCCCGTGCGCTGTATTTCAACCTCTGCTTTGTCTGCTACACTCGTGTGTCTGCAAAACCAGCAGTGACTATAGTAACACCTTGGAACTGAAAGAAAACAACAATGTAAGTCATGTACAGTTCAAGTGCTTTGTCAGTAACTAGGTCTGGCTTGATTTTATGAGAAACAAAGACTGAGGTGCTCAGCCTCGTCTTAAAACGCACTTTTTAAAACTGAACATCTCTGCAATCTCACATTGAACAAAGCACACTCAGTTAAAGCCCCAAATCTGCCCTTGCTCTTGCCCTGTCATAGGGCAGTAATATATAAATATTATATAAAGTTGGGATTAACCAGGGGAGAGCTCACAGTGCCCTCACGAGCAGAAGGGGGGGCAAGTACTGATCTCTTCATTCTCATGACCCATGACAGGACTCAAGGAAATGACATGAAGCTGAATCAGGGGAGGCTCAGGCTGGAGAGGAGGAAAAAGTGTTTCACCCAGAGAGTGGCTGAGCACTGGAACATGCTCCCCAGGGAAGTGGTCACAGCAGGAAGCCTGTTTGAGTTCAGGAAGCATTTGGATCATGCTCTCAGGCACTTGGGTGTCCGGGGTATGGCCAGGGGCTGGACTCAGCCATCCTCACAGGTCTCATCCCACTCCCCGGCCTGTGATTCCCATGAATCAGCAAGAAGCCAGTTAGCGGTGAATAACTCTGTCAGACACCAAAGGCTCTCAAAAAGGGTCTCAGTGGTTTCTTGGAGATGTCCAGGAGAAAAACCAGCTGGGCTGCAGGAGCTGGTCCTGTCCCACATGGCAAGTGCTGCCTCACCGGGCAGACACAGCCCTTGGCAGCACCTCACAGCAAAAGAAGAATGCAGTCACTCCTTATGGACATCACAGTTATTTCTTGCCTTGGTCCAACCCTCTGCAGGGCACATGCCTGTTTCTTCAGCCTCTCCAAGCAGTTTGGTAGAATAAAGAATTCTACATTTCCACCAAATCTTTTTCCCTCTGTTAATGACAACAGGCTCTCAGGCCAGCAGATTAGGGAGACCTGGGTAAGTGTGATGTCAAACACAGTGACATCAGAAGCTGTAAGTTTTGAGAGTACCAAAACTTTCAAGGTGATGAGGAGAGAGAGGTGGGGGGTTTAAATGAATAAATATACTTAGGCAGAAGAAAAGGAAATTCACTAAAGGAGAGGAGATTGGCCTGGAAAAATGAATCCTACCTCTGGGGAAACAAAACCAGACAACTGCAGCCACGAGTTGTGTAGGACCAGAACCAGAGCTGGGGACAGACTCATGACCCTTGTCCTTACCCACTGCAGTCCTTCACAAATGCTCAGGCTCAAACAGAACCATCAGCCTGAGCAAAAGTCCAGCTCTCACCTCTTACACAGCTCCTTAATGGGTGCCAGAAGACATGGCAATGCTATTTTTGACACAGTTCCAAATCAAAGGAGATTCATAGAGGCATGCTAATGCAGCTGGGAAAAGGTGGATGTGCACTTAAACGCAGGTCAATTCAGCTACTGCCAAAGACAGTTGAACTGCAATTTCAAATACACAGGGTTTATCTTGCTTAGATAGCCAGGAGATAAGGAAAGAAATCACACAGACCAGAGCCTGACCCAGATCATGTTTCACTCGCATCAGCTTCTCCCCTTGACCAAGTCAGTCTGAAATCAACACTTAAACTTCTGTGTATAGCTGGAACAGTAAACATGCCATCCATTTGTCTTGGTGTAAGGGAAGGGGGAGCAAAGAAAAGAAAGGGAATTAAAAAAAAAATCAGACTGGGCTTTCTTATAAATAGTAGCAAAAGAGAGACAGCTCAGCTCAGGAGGTGGCTGCAGAGCTGGCAGCACCAGACAGGATCTCCTGAACAAAAAAATCCAGGAAATCCGCAGTGTCACTTCTCCCCACAATTGATTTTAAATGAGCTTATCCCTTGCACTTGGTACATGAGGAAGAAGAAACTTCCTGGCTACGATGGGGGGAAACACAGTTATTAATAGCATCACAATGAGCAAGTATCAGAAGTTATGTTGCAGCCGTGGAAGATCTTGGCTGGATCATGAAAATATCTGTTGCCATGGCAGTAATTGCTATACATGGTAACAGTGAACAGTGGGGTGAGAACAATTCACTTTTTGATTTGGTGCCCAAAACAAGTTCCTTTTGTTTCCTCTCACCAAAACCCCAAGCATTTATGAGCTTGCATTCAGTCCAAAACTGAGCTTTTCACTTTCAGCAGTGGCAGGGAAGACAGCAAAGCAGGCAGTGCTCTCTCTGTCCTTCTGCAATGGCACAGCTGATGGACTGGGGCAGAGAGCTGGACCACATCCAACTTCACTTTTTATTTGATGTCCGTCTAGACAGTCTGTGTCTGCCTCCAGTACACAGCATTTGCGACAGATTGGAAAAAAGTAAGAGCAAAAAACCACACGAGCACTTAAAGCAAGGACTCTCCCAAGATGGGATGACCTGACAACCAATACCCAATGTGGCAGCAGAGCACAATGGTGCCGTGTTTTTCTCATTCTGTCCTTTGCTCCCCTCCTGGCTGTTCCCAGCCTCTTCTCCCCTTCCTGCAGCACTGTGAGCACCAGCTGATATTTTCCAGAAACACCTGTTACCCTCCATTCATTCCTGAATTTCAGTGCTCAGGATTCCTCCTCTTGTTTGCTCAGAGTCCAGCACTGCAGACACGGATGGCAGCACACCATTGCTCCCACCCCCATTCCTAGGTCAGGTACAAACACTGGGAGCAGTGTTTCCTTCCTCCATGAAGTCTGACAAGCTCCTCCTCATCTTTGCAGCCTCCCTTTCAATCATTTATCACCCATGCATTCCAGGATGGACTTTCCTTCAATACCCCATGCTGTAACCTTTCAGAGAGGTCCCCTAGACCATTCCACCTGATCCCCACTGCCATGGGATGGCAAACACCTTGCAAGTACCAGTGGAGCCACAGGGCTCAGTTTTGCCCTACTAAAGCCATACTGGCTCTTACATTCCTACCTAATGTTGGTTTCTGGAAACTCTGAAGAATGTAAGACACACATCTTTGGTAAAACCAGGGGAGACATCAGGAGAGGTTTGTTAGGCAGAGCATGTGAGCCTGGTCACGCCCTTTTTCCATAACCTCCCTTATTCCTCCACAATCCACGCACATATTCAGATGTTAAAGACACACCACTGGCTGTGCCTCCTAGCAGCTGTTTCACACTGACTGCCTCTAAGTTCACCCAAATACTTTTCAACCTGCTGGTTCCTTCTGTAGCCACAACCCCCAAGAAAGAGGAGTTCAGAATTCATCACACATTGGTTTAAAGCAGACAGGAAGGCCATTTGTTTTACAAAATCTCCTTGACTTGGTAGAAAAAAATTCAACTTAATCATAACAAGGGCAGAAGGAGGACCCTGGGAAGTACCACACTGTCAGTGAGGCACCCAACCACCCGAAGGAACTGAGGCTCCTCTGCAAACCTGCAAATTTCACTGCACCCCTGTGCCTAAGGGCACACACAGGATGCAAACCCGTCCCAGCACCAGTCTGGGGCCTCACTGCTGACTCTCACCCAGGTGAAAAGTGACCAGCACACCCTGCCCTTTGCAGTCTGTGCTTTCACCAGCTTTCAGTCCAGAACAAGACCTTTCCTCCATGCTCATTGTGACTGTCTCTTAAAAGCCTTTGCCAGAGAACCTTGCCAAAGGCTGTTTGAGAGCCAAGATACACGTGGAGCCTCCTGGTCCTGCTCGCCAACCTCCAGCAGGTCTGTGAGGCAGGGCTCACCTTTCCATCAGCCCTGCTAACTCTGCTGCAGCAGCTGTGCTTGGCTCTGCCTGCACTGACCTCGTCCTTCACTGGAGAGGCCAGGACACAGGTCAGACCCAACACCCTGTGGAACCCAGAACCCTCCCCCCAGCACTGCATCTGGACAGATACTGAGCCACCTGATGTCACTTCCCCGATCTCCTCAAGATTTCCTATTTTCAGAAGTGCCATTGGATTTGCCAACACCAATTTCTGTGATACCCAAGGGCACTTTAGCAGCAGGAAAAAATCCACTTTAGTGCAGTGGTGAGTGTCCCTGCCTTTCATGCAGGAGACTGGGGGTTCGATTCCCACCAGGGAGGCAGTGGTGCTGTTTAAGAGTTGGACTCAATGATCCTTGTGGGTCCCTTCCAACTCTGTGATACACATGAAAATATCTCAGCAATTTCAGATTTAAGATCCTACGGCACTTGAGTAAACACTATCTGGTCCTCACAGTTTCTTATCAGTTCCTCTGTTTGCTCTAAAACTGTTTCTACTGATGTTCCAGGTGAGAACTTCTCAGACAGCTCTTCTGTAGCAAGTCTGTAGTTTGCAAAGCTCCTCCACAGGAGTCAAGATGGCCAAAAGATGGGTTGGATTTTTTTGTGATGGCTTTCTTTATCTTCTGTGCCTTCCACACCTTGATCTCTTCTGCTCCCAGTTTCCAAAAGGCTTCTGACGCATTTCAAAGTTAACACTACTTGACAAATTCACTCTTCAAAAGTGTTACTGTGACCTGTCTGATTTTGATTTTACATTTAATATGCTGAAATGGATGCAGTTTTTCATGTTTGGATACGGTTTCCCCCTTTTAGTCAGCCTCCTCATTCCACCATCCTTTTGGTTTCTTTTTTTTAAAGGAGAAAAAAAAAAGTCTGATCTGTTCAGGCTGGAGGTATCCATTCCTTCTGAGCTGCTACTGTCACCACCAAATAACTTGCATGCCACCTCTGTTCCTATCAGCTACTCTTTAGCAGAGTAGCTGGCTCTTACATGACAGCAGACAGGCCCTTTTTAGCACTCAGGAGTAAACACCAGTTCTGTGGGAGGGCAGACGAGGCTCAATTTTATTTTTATGCTGCCAGTCATAAAGAACTCATCACAACGCCAGGCTCAGAGCTGTCATGACTGTTTCTAGGCATATGTGTACCAAGTTTTCACAGGTAACTGTGTATTCCCAGTTTCCAGATGCCCAAAATGAGGTGTTTGACAAGATAACTGGAAACACAACCAAAGCACCTCCTGAGGCACCCACCAGGTGAGAGGCAGAGAGGTCAAGGCTCCTTCTCCCCAGGGGGAATACAGGACCACATCAAAGGGCTCCAAAGATTCCAAGAGAGCACTGCCCTGTAGATTTCACAGAATATTCTGAGTTGGAAGGGACCCACAAGGATCATCGAGTCCAACTCTTAACACTGTCTCCCTGGCAGGAATCGAACCCGGGTCTCCCACACGCCACGTGGGGCCACAGCTTGGACCCTCTCCCTTGTTTATTTTTTGTACTACTGAGCACACAGAGCTGCAGCCAAGGTCAAGCACAGCAGGACCTTGGCAGGAACTCTGCAAGAGACAAGTGGCTGGGCCCAATGGCTACCAAACTGCAAAATAGGTTTAGTCAGCAACAGGTTTGAAACTGGGGGGAAAAAAAATCATGGATCAATTCTTGCCTGAAGCACAATAAAAATGAAGATTGCATCTCCCAGCTGTTCATTCCTCTTATCTTCTGTCACAGCTTAGCAGGTGTGTTGAAAGATGAAGCCTCTCCTGCATCTTGAGCAGCAAGAGAGCTCTGCCACGACAGGGCTGCACCCCAGAAGGGGCTGGCGGAACACCCCCTCCCAATTTCACAGTCAGACACACTGACACTGCTCTCTGTCCATGGGCACACACACTGCCTGTCCTAACCCCAGAGCAGGAATAGAGCAGTCCAAGCTCTAGCACGGACACAATCTCCCTGTTAAAGCTGTTAATGCCCACAGGTGGCATTTTCCCTTCCCTGGGAAACCAGCAGCACCATTAGGAGGGTTTACAGCTACAGACCTAGAGGCAAAGCAGTACAAATTCCCATTGCAGGAAACAGACCCAAAGTGCTAATTTCAAGGAAATACTGTCAATTCACCTAAAGTCCCCTCAAATCTTTCATGTGGTCCATAAAACCTCTGGATTTATTCCAGGTCCAGCTGGGACTCTAAGGGGAGGCAAGCAGCCCCACTGGCAGCTCCACGACAAATCCGTCTTTCTCTGACCACCTCCACACATTTGCCTGAAGAAATGGCTACTGTTGGAAATAGCAGGGGGTTGAGTAAGACAATAGGAATGAACTGTGTGCCCTCCTCTGCCTGGCCTGTGCCATTCCTAGGGGCCCCGCTCTGCTTTGGGCAGGCGCCACATGCGCTGGCAGGAGCAGGGTCACTGAGCCGGCACGGCAGCTGCAGGGGCTATTTTGTTTCACACCCAGAGTACAAGATGTACACTGGATCAGGAGACACTCTCAAATAGGAAACTGTGCTCTTCCCCACAGAGCCAAATCAACACATTCCAAACACATCTCAGCACCAGAGCCACCCGAGCCAGGCAGGGACAATCACATCAACCACTGGAAGATGCTTGTTTTCACATTTTGAGCTGAACTCTGCATGGTTTTGCTGAGCCATTTGGTGATCACCATGCTGTTCACCCCCTTCCATCTGCAGCCTTTGCTTGCTTCTCCAGAGACAGCAGGGTGGACAGAGCAGCTCCAGGTAAAGTTTCCCAATGGCCTCACAGCAAGCACCGGGTTACCAAAAAGTTTCTCCCCCACAAGCAGCTCTCACAACTCAGCAGGAGCTTTCTTTACCCAAAGGGAGACCAAAGTGAGTGATTTCATCCCTCCATGACCACAAAGTTGAAGCACACAAATGCTCAGCCAAAGAGATGCTGCCATCAGACCCCAAGGGCCCACCTTGGTGGGGAAGAGCTACGGGGAGCCAGAGAGGCTGAAACCACTGCCATGGCCTCTGGGCCAGGCTCATCCAGCCCTCCCTGTTTCACGAACAAGACCAAGCCAAGAAGTGCCCTCACTAAAGGCAGCTCTGCCCACAGCATCTCTCTGCCAGCCTCCTCTCACAGTGCAGTGTGGAATCCAAGCCCAGAGCAGTAGGACATGCAAAGCTGGCCCGATGGAGAATGGCAAAGGGAGTGGGATGGTAACACAGCACAGGCTCAATGCAGTACTGCTGTTGCAAGGAGGGGGTCTCCTCCATGGCCCCCTCCCACTCTTTCCCATTGCCAGCACTCATCACACAAGGACAGTGCAGCTCCTCAAATCCCACACAGAGCTCATTCAGCTTGATAACCAAAAGCATGTGGTTGGACATTCTGGTGATGAGACCCAGGGCTGGAAGAATAAAGAGTGGCAGTGCACAGCTTCACCTCCAGCTGATCACTGTCTTTATGTTTCATGCTTACTGCCATCCCAGTACAGACTTCTCCTTTGGAAGTCTTCAGTCTCCAGAGCCCCAAATCTGTCTTTAATACTAATTTCAAATTAGTGCTTTAGTGAATTTAGGCTGGGTTGTGAAACCACCACCTACTCATCAGGCATTTCCTCAGCAGCTTCGAAACCCACTGTACAGAAAGGAACATGGCATCTGCTTTTCATCCTCATTTTCAGTGATTTTAAAACTAATTTCACAAAAATAAAAGTACCTTTTTTCAGGGGCAAGCTCTCCGAGGAGTTTCTGAGCCAGAACCACAATTCTTCTGCCATTTGTGTTCTAACTCAGGACTGCAGACAAGAGCCCAAGGGCAGCACCAGCCCAAGTGCCCCAATCCTACTTGTTCCACACTCATTTTACTGTGATGATTAAACACAGCTCAGCCATATCCTAGGCAGACTATTCACTGCATTACAAGGGTATTAATTGCTAAGAAAATGTACCTCCAAATTACAACGTGCTTGGCATCTGTCCTCAGGCCTACGTGAAATGCTCTTTATGGTGGCTGCTCTCCAGGTCTGCAGCCCTTTCATCATCTCTTTGCCTCACTTGAGGTTGATTGGTGATGATCAAGAATTCATAAAACACTTCGAGCTTCTCCTCTCAGCTCAGCTTAGAGCAGTGCTTGGAAGAGTTAACAAAAAAAAAATCCCAAACCCAGCTATTAGAGCTATGGAGCAAAGAGGAGCTCACAAGCGTGGCTGATACACAGCTGAGTGAGTATCTGCAGCTATCAAAGGTCTACCAAAGAACTACAATGTCCACAGGGAGAAAACTGGTGCTGGACCAGAAGAGGATCAAATATGGCATTTCCAGTTTACAACAAACTGAACCTGTTGAAACTAACAGTTGAACATCAGGTTACTGTTTAAACATCTACAAGGAAGCCCCAGCACCTGGATTACAGTGTGACCACCCCCAGCTTACTCCACACCTGGAAACAACCCTGCACTTTACACTTCCCACAGGGCACCAAGAGCAAATGGAGGACAAGCCCGAAGTAGGTCAGACTGTGTGGTGGAGCAGCGCTGTGCAAGCAGAGGAGCAGGAGGGTGACAGGCAGGGGCTGGAGCACTTGGGGTGGCTGGGACCAGTGGGCTGGAGCAGGTTGGGGTCCTGACACCACCCCAAGGGCCCGCAGCCAGCACAGAGGCACCTCCACAGACAACACTACACAGCACGGCTCACCTACTGCATCCCCTGCAACAGTATTTCAGCTATGAAGTCTCTTATGATAAACTTCTTCTCTGACCTTACTTCGTTACTGAAAATATTTTACACTGATTCATCCATCTAACCTGAGCCTTGGCTGCTCCTACACGAGAACTCCTGCACAAGACATTGCACTGCCTCAGAGTCAAAAACCCAAGACAGCTGAACTCCATGTGGTTAAAAGGGATTTGGTGAGCTCAGTCTCAGCTCATCAAGCAGCACTGTGCAGGGCTTTTCTTGTTGATGAAGACAGTAAGGCCCTTTGTTAATATTTTTCCCAGAAGAATGACATGAGCAAAAGCAAACAGAAAAACCAGGCCTACAGAATGAATAGGTTATCCCTGCTACAGAGCACCTGGCCCTGGGCCACTAGTTCATGCTGTCCAAGATGACACAACCCCCCCACATACACATTGAGTCTTTCCTGCATCTGTAACAGGTTTCCAGCCAAAGAGCAGCAACCTTGTTTGCCCAGGTAGGAAACAGCTCCATCTGTCCCTCATGGGAGTGTCCCACAACTGGGAAGTGACACACACCAGTGGGCCCAGCACAGCTTGGGGGGGGACCCTTCCCACTTGGCTTGTTTGGTTTTGGTAGATCATAAACCCTGCAGCTAAGAAAGAGGTTGGTTTGTAGAGGCCCAGGACTGCTCTACTTCACGCTGGAACAGGAATACAAAGCAAGTCTGCAAGCCCTCAAATATCTTCATTTTATTCCATGTCAGAGCAGTTGCCACTGAGGAAGACAAAATGCAACCTGAGCTTGGCTCCTAGAGCTGGGCACAAGCAGAATATGAAAGGGATAAGAAAATACACTAATTTTCTTACCATTGGATAGGAAAACACCCAACCTTCTATTTGCCTCTGATAGTTGATGAAGATGCCAACAAATAGCTTTGTTCAGGTCTCTCCATTTCAGAAGTTCCCCAGTGCTCTGCAGCATAAAGCCCTCACTGGAATTTCATACAAGATGAAGTCCAAAGAGCTGGAAAAAATTCTCAGCATCTCTAGCACTTTTGTCTTTCAGTGTGTTTTGTTTTCAGGGGGATTTTCTAAAGCTGGTATTATCCAACCCAAGTCCCTTCTTTTTGCCTGAAGTAATGGCAGGAAGCCACATCTCCCAGAGCTGCTACACAAGCCATACCAACACTCTCCCAGGGATCATGGAGTTCTTTCCCTCTCCCATGCTTTGCTGCAAGCAAACAGTCTGGATCTTCAGCATCATCATTTTCAGATTTCCAAATTTCTTTTGGCTGCATAACCAAAAAATGGCAGCTGACAACACACAAAGAAAAAAGCTTGGGAGAGTAGCTGGAAGATGGTCACCAGTTACACGGGAATTCACTGGGCAACACTACAAATCCTTGCAGCAGTAACTCAAACCCTTGGAACAGTAATTAGGATGAGAGAACATATCCCAAATAACAGTATTTCCATTCTCCCACAAGACAAAGGCCAAGTGCAAAAAATTTTTCTCTTGACCTATAGTGACTTGTTCCAGATGTACGAGCCAGAGGGACCTCACGGCTGCTGCCTTAGTGAATACTGCCCTGCCACTCCTAGAACTGACTGCTTCAACTGCCAAAGCAGAAAGCTACTCTTCCTGATATAAATCCCATCAAACAGACAGCTTGCTTCAGTGGACATCCATGACTGAGCACAAGAAATCACTTGCTCATTAAAGCTGTTCCTACAAGGGAAGGGCCTTCCTGTGCACCTTGGCAAAGGCACCAACCAACAATAAACATGTCAGCAATGACCACGGAGACCCTCTGTGGATCCAGATAACTCCAAATCCCAGCGCCTGCTCTGGAATTTATTTCTATTACAAACAAAAGGCACTTCATAAACTACTTGAATCTGCCTGGAGGACTTTTCAAAGAAGCATGAGCATATACATGTCACAACAAGGCACAAATAATTGCACTCCACCTGGAAAGGACTGATGGAGCCTAAATGGGGCATTTCAAATTGTGACGTATTTATTCGCTGAAAGCTTACAAGCATCTCCTCCTAATTGCATCATCCACCGAGAAAGCTATTTGGGTAGTACAACAGGAATGGAAGCAGGAAAGGAGACCACAGGGAAGGAGGAAGCACTCCTTTCCTTTGAACTGCTGATTAGCTTCCCTCAGAAGACTCTGGTGTGTCTGAAGGGTGTTTCCCATGGATCAGGCTCTATCTGCATAGTCAAACACTGGGACTGAAGGCACATCTGCCCTCGGGGGACAGCTCCAGGCCATGCTGGGCCCGCTGATGGAAGCAAGCAGCTTAAAAAGATTAAGGCAGTGACGGTGGTCAGGACAACTACATGCCTTGTCCTCCACAGCTTATCATCCCTCTTCTGTGTCTGCCAGAAGAGCCAATGGTGCAAAACAGACTCCTGGCTTCACTTGAAGCCAGCCTTTCACCCCTAAATCCAAGGGAACTGCCCTGGTAAGGCCACTGATAGCTCCAGCAGCACGTTCAGAGGAGCAGGGACAAGAGGAGTACAAGGCAGTACAAGGCCTATCAATAACCTCCCCCACCCGCACTTAATCTCTGCTCATTGCAGACAGCCCAGACCCTTGCTACCCCAGCTCATTTACAGCCATTTGAACTACCACAACACTCACCCAGCAGACAAGAGCAGGACAACCTGCTGGGGGATAGGGGCGATCCTGCGCTCACAGCCAGCAATGGAGAGGACACTTAAGGCCTTTTAAAGCCAGTTAGGAAGAGGGTAAACAAGAACAGGGCACATCCTGTTCAGAGGATGTGGAAGGCTCCACACAACAGCAGGGTGCTTGGATGGCCTGTCAAAACCAGAAGACCCCTTTGCTGCAAAGTCACAGCTGAGTTCAGACACACAGACCCCACCAGCAGCTCCAGGGCAGGCTGATGAAGTGGCAAAACTTTCACTCATTCCTGAATTAAAGCTTCTAAAAAACATGGAAAGCAGTATTCATGCAAATAAAAAAAAAAAAAAGTCTGAACTAATCTGAATTAGCACAACAAACTCATACTCAAAAAACTCAGAATTCAATAACAACATTAAGAGCCTTCATTGTAATCACAACAAAGCACAGGAATCCTTTACATTTGTATTAATCAAATTAAAATGGCCAGCCAGACCAGCAGGTTTCCTGCTGAACAAGCACACTCAAAACCATTCCCAGACTTCCCATCCAGCTAACAGGGCTTCAGCAACCCCAGTATTTCTGCACAGGCTGGAAAAGCACAGGCTCTGCTCACATCCCGAGGCTGTTTAATTCAAATATCCAAAAACATGCTGCTAAGACAGCAGGTCCAAACTGAAAAGCCTACTTTTCCATAGGTAAAATGGCAACCAAGTATGTCCATAGTACTCTTACTAAAGCATTTACCTGTCAGGAAATACATCTATGACACATTCTTTTATTACTCCAAAGAAGGAGTTCATGGACATGAGTATTTATTAAATGACACTGCCACAGGAAAAAAACAACCCACCTGCGTCAGCCAGGAAGTCAGAATTCTACAGCAGTTTATGCTTTTTAATCTTTAATTATAGAACTACAGGTAATTCCATTAAAGCCGATTCTATCTAACAGTCCTTCCCGCAGTCCCTCAACATTGTAATTCTTCCACTGTGGTTCTAACGGGAAAAAAACCCCAACCCTGTTCCCTAGTTTACAAAACCCTACCTGGTTTCAAGCAGGCAGTTGCTTCAATCCCATGAAGTCAATCCCAAAAGAACGGCGAGTGGATTAAAAAATGTCTCAAAGCTCAGATACCAATACAATGGAATCTGTGAGATTTTCTTACCCCTCAGGACGCTCACTACAGGAATCTCAGGCTCTCCTTTCATCTCTGCACCACGGCGCATTACATTTTTCCAGAGATCAAGCAAATTAGTTCAATGGGAGGCATTTGCCTTTTGTGTCCCTAGAGCTGGGCCGTGCTCAGTGACCCCCACTCTGCCCGTCTCATCGGCGTGTTACACACGCACACCTCCCACGAGGATTTCCACTGCAGACCCAGTGGGACTCGGGCTCAAAGCAGCCTTCTGCATCACGCGGATGATCACAAAATTCTCAGTTACAAAACGCGCCAGGCCAGAGCACTGAAACCTCTCTGTAGCTTGTGTGCTCCCAGCCAAGGCCAACACATCTGTTTCAGCTACGCAAACCTGTTGTGAATACGGAAGGCATGTGAACTATCTGACCAAAAACCTGGCTCCAAAACCTGCATTCCTGTAATCGGCTGTGATCTCAGCAACGATCCAAAGAGCCGCCATCCAACTGATAGGAAAGAGCTGTCTCATCAACCCAGCAAAAACCGAGCGCAAAAAGCACCACAGGGACTGTCAGCTGAGACACGCTGGCTTTACACACTGAAATCCAGCACCAGGAGCCCTGTACTCCTCTGCACTGGAGAGTGGAACGACAGTCTCAAACCTACGTGGTTTGGTCAGGTTTTCCAGTTCACCCTGAAATGAGCAAGCCAAAAGCTCGGGCCCCAAGCACCGCGACTGTCACAAGCAGGGAGGCAGCAGCACCGAGCTGCTGCTGCTGCTGCGCTCATCATTTTGCTCTGGATGAATTCTGGTGTTCTACAGCCACCCTCAAGGGGATTTGATGTCCTTTGCCGAGATACTCCTTACAGACTAACTCAAGCCATGTTCTGCTAGAAAAGATGCAGGAGAAAAGGGGGAAAAAATAATAAACCAACTTCAAGCACAAGAGGAACAAAAATTATCCTCAACACCTTCCATCGTCACCAAGGCATTGGGCAAAGCGCCAGCAGAGCTCTCCCTCCTCTCCCCCAAACAACGAGAATGTGAGAAGCCAGCTGAAATCTGGTGCTCCTGGGGAGAGCAGTGCTGCAGGAATGTTAAATCGGCCGAGCTTTTAATCTAGGACGAAAAAACACGCTGGCAAAACAGCGCAACAGCAACTGGCATCGGCAACAGGGGGGTCCGTGCCTCTGCCAGGCTCCGCACCTTCCTCCCGGCTGAGCCAAACTCAACCCAAGCGCTTCTGGCCGACGAGCCGAGCCGCAGAGCGACCAGGAGGAATTCTCCTTGAATGAGGTTATTCAGAGGAGCCATAAAATGTGCCCGCGCTCGTCGGGAGCCGGATACAGCCTGGGAAACTGGCCCGGCTACCTGGCTCAGCCTTTCCATTGCCAACAGGTGACCCCGGCTCCCTCCCCGCCGCCGGGAGAGCGCTCTCCTGCCCGCAGCTCCCCAGCAAACCCAGTGCAGCAGCCTCTCCTCTGCCCGGCAGCGTTTGCACTGTCACCCCGTACAAGTGCTGGTGTTTTAGGCAAGAGACCGCGACCTTCGGGTGCGCCCAGCGGTGCTCCCGGCGAGCCGCCCACCGTGGGAGCTGCGAGGGCACCCGGAGGGCCCGGCCACTGCCGCCGGGNGCGGGCCGAGGGCAGCCCCTGGCGGCGGCTGCGGAGCTGGGGGAACGAGGAGAGGGGAAGCGGAGCCGGGACCTCAGCTTTGGAGCCGCCTGTGTTATTTGAGCTGCAGGGCGATGGCCACGGTTTGTGAGGTAACCGGTGGTGAGGCGGTCGCAGCTCCCTCGGGGAGCGGGGTTGGGTCCGTGTCCCCCCTGCGCTGCCTCCCGCTGCCCCCTGGTACTCGCGGCATGGATGGAAAGCGGCAGCGGGAACTTGAATCAGCCTGGAGCACCGAGAGAGGCTGTACTGGGTGCTGGGCTGTCCCTGCTTTCAGGGGGGAGAGCTGCCGTGCTCTCGGTTTGCTCAGATGTTTTGTCTTTTTTTGCCCCAGCAGTTTTGTCTGGGCGTATTTTCGTGCACTTTCTGTTTTTCTCTGTGTCCTGAGCAGATAGTAGGCTGGTCAGAGGTGTGCAGGAACACCAGGTGTGCCCCCAGGACATGCAGGGGTCCACCAGTGGCGTACAGATACTGAAGGCTGCGAGGCCTCAGGAAGAAGCAGAGCCTGGCTCCCAGGCCAGCACGAGTATAATGCACTAAAGGTCAGCCCTGCCAGATCAGCTTCTGTCAGCCACCGGTTGGGAGTCACTTGGCACGGTGGCACAGCTGCCTCAGTAGCTGCTGTAATGTGGCACTGCTCCCACGCAACCTTGTACAGGGTCCTGTTATTCCAGAATAGGAACAAACCCATGTGGAGGCAAATCATGGGAACTGGGCTGCCCAGATGCCTTAGACCCTCTAACTGGGGAGGGCAAGACTTAACAGGTCCTTGGTGGGTTTTGCCACTAACAGAGTGATTTTTTGACCATGTCACACGATACAGCAGATACCTGTTACAGTCAGACATGAGTTTGTTCAGCTTAGTCATGACCCTGGGCAAGCTGAGGGTTGAGGTCCCACACGGAGTGACCCTGCGCTCGCTTGCAGACGGCATTTCGGCACTACTGAAAACTTGAGGGTAACTTAATCTGAAGACATTCCCTGGAAGTCCCACTGCACTTTTAAATAACAAATAGAGAGACAGTGAGATCATGGCCGCTGTGCTCGCACAGCTGCTCTCTGCTTACCAGGGGGGAGGGTCCCTGCAGCCGGGGGGGCTGAGAACTCTGGGGCTGCAGAGCTCAGGGAGTGAGGCATGGGCTAGCAGGAAGGAAGGGAAGAGTTAAACCAGGTCTGCACTGGAAACAAAAATTTGCTGGTCTGGCTCCACTGTGGTCAAATTGGCAGCTGTCCTTGTGGAGGTGCAATGCCTTTGCCAATACAGGCTATACCTGTCCTCAGGGAAACAGTGATACTGGAAAATGCTTACGAGGAGCCTGAGAGTCTCTTTTCAAGGGTTTCTGCAGATACAGACTTGGTGTGTAACAACTGTAACAGGATGATCGGCATCTCTGTGCTAGCAGGAGCCTTTGGACAGACTGAAAATAGAAGCTAGGGACATGAGACATTGCAGGAGCCACAGCTTTGGGGGACTCCCAAAATCCTAACACAGCAAGGTGGACAGTTGGCTGCAGGAGGGACCAGACAAGTATTATGTAATTTTTTTCAGTGATGTTCTCCTTTTATTTTGCATTTTTCAGGGTTTGATGATAATGTGCAGTCAGTTTTCTGCCTACACCTCTGGCAACCTTGCTGGAGAACCTGAACATCATTGTTTGGCTGCTGCAGATCAAACTCCTGGGATGGTATTCTTCACTAAAAGATCCCGTCTCTCTTGAGGCCAAAGCAGGCAAGCTGGAGACACACAAGGACCCAAAGGACACACTGAGATGACATCTCAGGTCAGTCCAACTCAAGGGCTGACAGCTCTGTGCTGATCTGCACAAAGTCACACAGCAGGAGGGCATAAAAAAAAAAAAGAAAACCACCATGAAAGCAGAACCTCCACACTGGAGGAGGGTCACACACCTGCCAACGTCAAGGGAACAGAGATCCCTACGTCTGGATGAAGAAGCTGTATAAAGAGGAGGTTCAATTACCAGGCACAACTGAGGGCTGTGAGATTGTGTCTTGCACACAGGAGTGAAGCTGCCAGACCAGAGTCCACCTCTTCAGGAGAGTCAGGGAATGCCAGTGAAAATGAGCTGTGTGGACACCAGTGAGTCAGGGAGGGGTAGAGAAACCACAGAGGGGAAAAATGAAGCAGTTAAGGAAAAAGCTTCTTGTATGGGAACTTTTCATGGAGTTTCATGGCTGAGGCAGTCATGTGCTGAGGAAAACTTCTGCTAGTGGTATGTGGTACAATAACACAAGGAGGTTCTCCTCCAGAGATTCAGGTGGGTCATTCTGTGACGTACATGGGAGATCAGACCTACCAGTCCCGATGCCTGTTATCAATACAGCAAAAGTGGCAGTAGGAGGTGGATACAAAGGACTGAACAGCCTTTGAGAGCATGGCAAAGACATTGTATTGTCTCTGAGAACAGATGGCCCTAGCTCTTTTACTAATAAAAAACCCATACTACCTACAAGAAGCAGCAGCCTTCATGAACTGTGAGGCTGTGAAGTGTAAGATGAGTTAAGTATTATCAGTGTTTTCAGACCAAGCTGTGTATCCCCTTGCTGCCTGTTCTGGGCTGAAGGATATTTCCTACAACTGTCACTGCAGAACTGCAAAAGGAGCCAGCTCCCTAAGATCATGCTCCAATTGTTCCTCGGATGCTGCTCCCAAGTGGCAGAAACTGTATGTGGAGTTGTACACCCTTCTGTGAAGCTGCTGAGCTGGTGGATGTTGGTACTTGGGCACCTGCTGCTTGTCAGGAAATGGCAGGTGGAGGACCTGGCACAAGGGCTCTTCCTCATCTGGAGGTGTGGAAGAAGGAGTGATGCTAAGACTATGGATAGCTCAGTATTTCACTGCTGCTGCCCTGCAGGCGTGTGCCAGGCTGAGAGGTGTTGAATGCCCAGGCACACGTGGCACAGCTGTGAGTGCAGCCAGCACATTGCCCTTGAGGTCTGGGCCAGCAGGCACTGCCCTTGCTCTGCCTCTGGTAACAAACTGGGCTGCACAGCTGGGAACCAGCCCCACAGTAACTGCCTCCGTGTGCAGCCAGTGGGGGAGTAATAGCCACAGTGAGGCAAGACAACCCTGTGTTGAGGAGAGAATCACAGAATCAGTAAGGTTGGAAAAGACCGTAGAGATCATCAAGTCCAACCTATCACCTAATACCTAATCTATTCTAGTCAAACCTGTTACCTAACCTGTTGCCATCCTACTACCAACACACCAGCATCACTGAGACCGGTGATACTGGGATTAGATTCCTAAAATACTTAGCAAGGTTTGTGTGGCTTATGGCCAGCACTGCCCCAGTGCAGCTGCAGCCTTGGATCCACCTTCCAGGGCACCAGCAGTGGTGGGGGGATGAGCTGGGAGATGCCCCATCAGGGGCTCCATGTGCCACTTGGGAGCTGCATTTTGACGTGTGGAAAAAGAACCCACAGCTCATAGAGTGATGAGATGTTTATTAGCAGCACTGAGACGAAAAGGGGATAAATCCTTACCAACCTTGCTACCTACTGCTGTTTTGGCAGTGCCTTAAATTCTACAGAGTTATACATATTCAACACATGAGTTTCAATATTCAGCAGGTGACTTACATATGCTCCTAAGTCTCCTCCTGGGATCCTTTTTTGAAGAGCATGGTGGACCACTTTTGGTGGTCTAGGTGATTATCTCAGCCCATTTCCAACACCGTGCTGGCAATCTTTGGTTTATGGGCGCAAATGCTTTGCTAATCGGTGTAGTCAACCTCACCCCCATTGTTCAGTCACTCCTCTTGTTCACAACTCAGTTTGAGCTCAGATCCTGAGCTACAATCGGGTGTGCCAGGCCCACACAGTGAGTCAGCAGTCACTGGGCACTGGCTGATCCTGGTTACTGTCACCAGACCTGCTCTGCTCCTCCTGCATGGTGAGCATGGCACTGTTGTGCTGTCACCTCCCCCTGCCTCCAGCGCCACAGTCCCATGGCTGGGATGGGGAGCAGGAGCAGCTCTGTGCACTCTTGTAATGAAAGAGGCAATGATACCAGAGAACATTCGATGTTAAATAGGTTAAACTGCTGCGAGTGCCTACATGTGGGCAAGATTTCTCACTCTGGGGAGTTCTGTGATGCAACAGGAAGTAAAATGAAGTGCTGGACTGATGGCGCTGCTGGGTTCACTCAGGTGGATGATGGGACCTCTGTCCTTGGAGATTTTTCAAGATTTGGCTACGCAAAGCCATGGTTGACCTGATCTAGTATTGGTGATGGTGTTGCCCACTAAAAGCCCCTTCCAACCAACACATCTCTAACTCCATGCTAGGGAGCTAAAGGCTTGAGCTGGGCACACATATCTGGTGAATTCTCCACTATTTCAGCACAGACATCTTGTATCCAATTTCTCAAATACCTCATTGAACAGGACCCCGCTGAGCTGAGGGCAGGAGTTGCTGGCTGAAGTTCTCTGGATTGTGTTCTCTGAGAGTCCTTAGCAAATACTGGACAAAATCAAACATCCCTTTTCTTCATTGACCCTGCCTGTTTTGTGATGCTGACTGAAAACACTGAATAGCCCAGAGCAGCCCTTTGGGAAAGGATAGTTGGAGGTTCGTATTTGACCATTTGCAGAAATACATGTTTATAAGCAGCAATCAGCAGGATTTTTTTATAGTGGACATGATGTAAATTTATATAACTAGCCAGGTGCTCTGTAATGGGGCTTTTTAAAAATCATCCTGCCCCAGTTTTTTGTGCCTTCCCATCTTTAGCTCCCTGGCGGGGGAAGCAGCCGTGCTATCACGTTACCACTTGGCAATGGCAGCAGCTGGCGGTCACCCAACCGGAGCAGCAGGGGACACGGAAACAGATGGAGCAGCAAATGCTCTTTGTTTCCTCTCCTGCTTTCTAAACAGATTGTGACTAAAAACATACAGGAGAGGGTTTTGCAATCTTCTCTGCTACTGTGGCACCCTGGCTGCTGACAAAGCCATGGCATTACATAGCAGGAGTAACACCTCCCTGCAGCAAAGGAGAGCTGCAAAGAGGGGAAGGGCCTCAGATACAAGGATTACAAGCCCTTGGAGGGGAAAGAAGGGCGAGATGGCTGAACTGAGCTGCGGATCCCCCAAGCAACAAGTACTGCTCCTGCTGCTCTGAGTCCTGATTCTGGTGAACCAGCTTGGGTGCACCACGGCAGCTCACTAAACTGGCACAGAACAAAAGCCAGTGGTGTTTTGACGGGTTTGGAACCTGAACTGACCCAATGCATGATCTGGCAAAGCACTGGGATGAGAATGAGGAGCAGTGCCACCCCTGGACTTAACAGGAAAGAAGAACAGGGAAGGAAGGTGGAGGTGAGATGTCCCTTGTGAACCAGATCAACCGTGCCTTCCAGGGTAGTCCTTGTCCCAGAGTTAGGCAAGACACAAGGAAGGGAGGTCCACACTACCAGATCACTTTCTATAAGTCAAATTGAGTCTGCTTTCAGTGAAGGTCAGGAAGATATCCTCAGCAGAGGTTTGCCTGTGCTGCTTCAAAATTCCTGTGAGATGAAAACTCCTCAAAATAAGGTATGTTCCTGGCACCACATCAGTTTCAGGTTCCTGAGGGACTTGTAGTGCAGCACAGCCTTCCACACTTGTCTGTGTCTGGTAAGAGCTCTGCTGCTCTCAGTCTGTCTGCTAAGGATTTACTGATTGAGCTGGGCAATGGTGCTCTCTGCCTTGCAGAAGATGTTATACTTTGGAAAACATGAAACTGTCTCACCCACAGCTGCCTTGAGTTGGGGACAGCTGCCCAGAGCAGAGGACATTTGCTGAGAGGCTTGTTGGCCAAGGCTAATGACACGAGACTGAGCTGGCACCACCACGTGCCCCCAAACTGCAGCGTGAGCAGTGGTGACACAGCTGTGCTGCCTCCCTGTCGCTCCCTGTTCCCTCTCCCACTGGGCTGCATGTCTGGTTTTGCTGTGGCTGATGTTTGTGCCAGGTGATGTAATATTGTTGTAGGTACTTGCCAAGAACCAAGTTTATTGTTTAGCCACACACAGAACCTGTAATTCCTCAAGTGAATCCTGCAGTCTGATGTTTTTTTCTTGCAAGCCTTGATGAGTTAATTGAATCCCCATTTCTGTGAGTAACCTGCAAGGTTACTTGAGAGTTAAAGAAAGATGAGGATTTGTGAGATCATCTTTGCCATTTCTCACCAGTGCAGAGGCTCTTCTGTGGGCATTTCTTGCTGGCCTTGTCTCCTGGGGTGATCATTCAGATATCTGTTTGAGATCCCATCACAGTGTTTTGCTAAGTTTTATCAGCTTCATCCCATTATTCCTGTTCTTAGCTAACACAAAAAAATTGTTCCATTTTGTTGTTCACAGCTGTCCTCAACTGAAATATCTGCATGTTGTTATTTCTCCTGTATCATTTTAATAAAGTAATACAGACTTCATTGTTTAAAACTCAATCCCTTTTGCCCTCAGGTATTGGCTTGAGCTCTGCCTGCACACCGCCTGCTTACTAACACCTACTGATAACAGGAATCTTGTAATGAGCACAAGAAGTGGGTGATGCCTCTTTATCTCTTCTCCTTTCTCATACAGTCAGGGGTTTGAGGACCAGCCATGTTCCTGCTGAAGTCAGTGGGAAGAGCAGCAAGTTCTCTGCTCTCCCATGTAACCACAGGGAGGAGTGAAGTTTCCAAACCTGTGGTTGCCAGCGATGTGATGCTGAGCGTCCCCAAGTCCTGCACTGTCAGGGAAGCTCAGTTCCTTTCAAAATCCAGATATTCAGCTTCAGGCAGACCCCTTTGAAAGCTGGTCTTTGCTAGTTTTTTAAACATCTTGGAGGTTCACTAAGCAGATAACTCAACAAACAGGTTCTTGCGTTTTAATCTGAGTGCTGTGGGTGCTGACTGCCTGAACCACATGTATTTCTGTCCACTCTCATTGTGAACAGCTGCTCTTAGAGGAGAGTGGAAACACTTGGGATTACACCTCATCAGAGTCTCAGGGGACATCCTGATGCAAACCCCAGATGAGGCCCAGATCAGACCATGGGATAAGGCAGGTCTGAGATCAACCTGGAAAGTCAGTCTGCAGGTTGTGGGCAGGATCAGGCCAGTGATGGTGACC
The DNA here is from genome assembly GCA_013390025.1 of Pitta sordida. Classification (NCBI taxonomy): domain Eukaryota; kingdom Metazoa; phylum Chordata; class Aves; order Passeriformes; family Pittidae; genus Pitta; species Pitta sordida. The sequence continues at coordinate 11,342 of WEKX01012333.1, read as the reverse complement.
AGGGTCAGATACAGCCCAGTGACAACTCCACAGTGACAAAGCAGAGCTGAGGTGAGGTCGGACAGGCAGAGAAACTCAGGGCTGGGCATGGCCATGGGCATGGGCACATCAGTGAGAGCACTGGACACAAGCACAGCTGAGCACAGCTCAGATGGGGACTGAGAGTCCAGAGCTGACCTAAGTTGGGGCTCCTGGGCCGGGCTGGCCTGTATGACTTTGTTAGTGCTCTTGGGGCCCTGGGAACAGCTTCATGGGCAGGTGTGATAGCAGCATGAGCACGGCCAGTTTAAATGAAACCAAAGTTCTGCCTCGCCCAGGATCTCCAGGAGTGGTTGACAAGGGGAGGCCTTCCCCCTTCACTTATGTACAATTCTTTGGCAAGCAGGAGTGGAGAAGTGTAGGTGCTGACACTGCTGCTACTATTGACATCTCACCAGGACTTCTGGAAGGAGGAGCATCACCCAGCTAAAACTAGAAGAGAAGCTGAGGATAGGGAGGTTGATCCATGGGAGCAGCTCAAATCTCTCCAGCAGTGGTGTTGAGTCCTTGGGGAGCAAATTGCCCCATATGTCAGAGAGATGGACTGTGATCACCTGCCAAAAAAGCAGAATCCTCTCTCCTGAGCTAGTTTCTCCACATGTCCTTAGGACCTTCATGCAGGCTGGTGGGCCACAGTTGGGATCCATGTGAGGGAACGGAATCTGCTCAAATCTAGCTTGTGTAGTTATTCTCAGATCCATTTGATACCTTGGAACCTCTTTGGTATGGACATGGATAAGCTTCACATTTTGAAGGGTATTTTATTTTTAATTTAGTATTTCAATAGCCCCTCTTTACGGTGCTTTGTAGCCATAGCTTTTTTGTCCTAGTGATAGAAACTGTTCTGAGCCATTTTAGAATCTCCATGCTTCTTACAACCATGTTATCCTTTTGGCTTATTAATTTTTTAATAACCTCTTGAGGGGGGGAATTTCTTTGCTGCTGTTGTTCTTTCAATGACACCATAATCGAGTACATTATACTCACTGTTATACATGGCTGTTCTAATAGCACAGCTCTGAATGAAACCCCTCACACAACTCAGCACTAAACCCAGTTGCTTCTTTTATGTTCTCCAACCAGCTGCTCCAAAAATCAAGCCTTTGTGGTATCTAAAATGCAGCAACTGCACGATATGCTGATGTGACATTTACTCAATATGGGGGTAATTGGAGGCTTTTCATAATGAGGATGTTTTCTGCCTCGGCAGCCACTCTGATCTCCTAAATATATCAGTCACCATCACTGTTTTTAAAGCCTCTTCACGACAACAGTCCCAATTCTCCCCTTTACCTATTTAGGTGTGAATTTTCTACCTATTGGGGTTCAGTGTTACATCTTGGAAGATTAAAATGGTTTAGGCACCTTGTTTCCGGGGTTTCTTCAGCACACCTGCTGTGCCAGTGTAACCTGCCCTGTGCCAGTGGCTGATAAGGCTGGTAAGTATCCAGTCGAAACTGGGCAGTGCATTTGTTCTGCCTGCTTTTGTGATTGCTCCCATTTCTGCAGGAGCACATTGGTGGCTGTTACTCAGTCATTTCCTGCTTCTCCAGTTTTGTCAACATCCAGCCCCATCTTTCAGTTTAGAGAGTGAACAGCCCTGCTGGTGGTGCAGGCAGGAGTGATGCCTAAAATCAGGGAGAGAAGAAACAATACCAAACAAAGTGAATAGGGGTGAAGGCAAAGGGAAGTTTTCAATGGGAGTTTTGCAGGTCCAAAAGAGAGAGAAAAACAATTATCAGCTTACATTTAAAATCTTTAAAACACTACACCCTTAAGAATATCCAACCAGAGTTCATTTAATCCCTGTGTACCCCGTTCATCCAACCAGATTCCTCCTAATTCCCTAAACCCAGCCCTGGATCTCCTCCAGGAGTTCTGCACCTTCTATTTTGTCTTGCTGCCCTTGTTATCTTCAGAAGGAATGTAAACATATCTTCACAATCTGTGAGAAAGCCCCAGTAGAAACTCTTCTAAGTGAAGCTACACAGCCAAACTAAAATCCCAGAAAATACGAAGAAAACCACATGAGGAGGCGGTGCGGGCAGGCAGTGCAGGCAGGAGGCATGGGCAGGAGGCAGGCACTGTGGGCAGGAGGTGGCATAGGCAGGTGGCAGCGCAGGCAGAAGGCAGCACAGGCAGGCGATACAGGCAGGCTCGGCACAAGCAGGCAGTGCAGACAGGCAGTACAGGCTCAGCACAGACAGTGCAGACAGAGGCTCAGTGCAGACAGGCAGTACAGGCTCAGCGAAGACAGTGCAGACAGGCAGTACAGGCTCAGCACAGACAGTGCAGACAGACAGTACAGGCTCAGCATAGGCAGTGCAGACAGAGGCTCAGTGCAGACAGGCAGCACAGGCTCAGCACAGGCAGCAGGCGGCGCGGGGACACCCCGAACACAAGCAGTCCCACATGGTCTAGCGGTTAGGATTCCTGGTTTTCACCCAGGCGGCCCGGGTTCGACTCCCGGTGTGGGAAGGCGCAAATTACGTTTTTTGTTCCGTTCCGCTTGTTTCCCTTTTCCGTCGTTAATTCCGCGCGGTCCCTCCCAGCCCGCGGGGCGGGGACGGGAACACTCAGCGAACTGAGGCCGGGAGGATGGACAAACCCCACCCCGGCGGGCGACTGCCCGGGGCAGAGCAGTAACGCTGCTGCACTTGGGGAGAAAATGTGCTCCCGAGAGGTCCCTCCGCCCCAGAGGCGCATCCAGCGCAGGGCTGGGACACTCGGTAGCCACCCGAAACCGTCGGTAGCCACGCTCACCCTGCGGGTGCTGCCACTGCGGGGCGAGTCCCCCCAGCAGACACAACCTGCGTCCTTGGAAAAGCATCAGGGAATTCCAACATCCTTCAGCCCAGCGCCGAGGGAACGGGGAACACGAGGCTGGACAGGAGCAGCCAGATGGCAACCACCACAATGATGTTCTGTGATGATTAGTCCTTTTGATAACCTGTACAAACAGGATTCGGTTGGGAAAAGCCCTGTTACAGTCCTGCTTTCATTTTTAAACAGTTTTTCCTGAATGTTCCAAAAGCTATTAGTGAAGCACTTAGAAAGGCTCAGACACTGTGCCAGGCCTCCAGGACCATCCAGTGCTGTAAAATCTCAGGAACTTTGTTAGAAATGGCTTTAAATGACATGGCAGACTTGAGATTTTCAAAAAAAACCCCTACGATTTCAGGAGGCAGAGTTTGCATAGAACTT
>WEKX01012332.1:20898-32472 GCA_013390025.1 Pitta sordida | reverse complement strand
AAGGATGCCAACAAGAATAAGTGATGTACGTTTCACTGTTGTCTGCTTTTGTATCAGGGCTGAACAAGCAGCGCTCACATTTGTCATTAGAAGTATGTGTAAACTGTATCCAAACAGATAGCCATGGACATGCATCATGGCTGTGCTCTCAATCTATTAGAGACAATGTCTTGCAGACACCTTCTTTTGTGTCCTGACTGTTTTGAGAGAAGGGAATTTGAGTGACAAGAAAGGTGTTCTACAGTTCCCTAGGCAGGTACCTGATCAGAACTGTCAAGGTGTCAGTGCTACAGAAAATATCCTGGCATATACAGTACACAGTTTTGATTTAGTCTAGAAGAGGATGCAAAGGGTGTCCAGAAGTCATATATTACCATGTTTGGTCACTCTGGCAGCTTTCAGACTTCAGGCAACTGAAGAGACTTTATGAAAACTTGGTCTTAGTTTTTCCCATGTAATCAAATCTTCAAAATCCTTTAATTTCAGATTTCATTTTACCCATCCCCAGCAAATCCTCTTTTGAAAAACTTCTATTCCTTGCGGAATACAAGCTTTCGGAAAGAATGCAAATATCATTTTCATGCTGACATATGATCTGAAGGTCACCTTTGTATTTTTTCTTGTTTAATATTTATATGTATTAGGGCAACACTGGAGAGAGCCAAGCACAGGCCTGTGTGCTATACCACATAAACCAACCAACCAAATGAAAAAACACTGACTCGGTGATCTTACAATATAATCAGTGAAACTCTTAATTTACCAGTATGTGTTCTTGGGTCTGTGGAAGAGGTACATGTTAATAGGTAAAGCGGGAAAGCCTGGTATTTCTTGGATGTATATGCTTGAATAACTCAGGTAGTGCAATTTCAGTGAAGTATCAATTTACAAGGATTTTGAAACAAATCAAGTCTTTTACGTCACCTGGAAAAATGTACTACATTTTACTCTGTTCCCTGAAGTGAAACATGAAATTATGGAATTAATTATTTACAGCTTTAGAGGTCTACATCCGGTCTTATTTTGCAATACTAACATTGTATATGTACTTCTTTATAACTTACTTGATCTGGTATCTGTCTTCCACTCTTAATAATTCACTTCCTGCTCCATAATCTGTTAATACTGCAGCCAATTCCCAAATTGATGTCTAGAAGAGCTCTTCAGTGATCCTTGTGTGTATAAACCACTAGCTAACCATACAAACATTACAGTGAGATAAATAAAGCTGTAAATTTCTAGACAGCTTTGAAACCATTAGCCTTATTTATAGCATTATTGCAGCAGCTGTTATGGATCTGAGACTTGAGAATTGGTGGTAATTGTATAATGGATTAGGCAAGAACATGGTCTTTACTAAATCACAACTATATTGAAAACCAGTTCAAAATATGTACATATTTTTATATTAAGACTTGGAAAGAAATATAGAAGCTGTTTTGGTTGGTTTTAGTATTACTAATAGTTAATAAGGTATGTACAATCTTCAAGGCTAATATCCTTTTATCTTTTTTAGCAGGTCTAGTTTTCTCACTCTCTTCTGACTGTTAAACAGGTCACATGCAATATAAGATCAAAGGAAAAAGAAATAATTCCTTCAAGAAGAATGCATAATATACATTCATAGAGTTTATCCACTTAGTAGAATATGTTCAGAAATGATATAGAGGAAAGGAAGTAAAAGATCTTTCATCAAAAATAAGAAATTAGTAATGATGAATTTTAGGTTTTATGTGGAAAAATATTATGTAATTTACTCATAGTATTTCTAGGACTTCTAATGTAGAAGGTCCTTTCTCCTGCTCCTTTTACTTTAATCCTAGCCAAACATACACCAAACACCTGAGTTTGGGTAAATGTTCAAACCACTTTACTTCGTCTGAACTCTTTTACTCAATAAGCAATAAACGTCTGCTGATAATCTCATGGTCTCTGGGGTTAGCCGGCTACCCTTTTTTCCTGCTGTATTTCATTGTCAGCAAATGGATAGCAACATCCTTAGGAAAAAAGTAACTTACTTTCTTGGTTTTATTAGTATATCTTCTGTTCATTGTGTTGTGTGCTATGTTTAACTGCAGCTGTCACTGCAGTGTCTTGTACGGCCACAGTGCTGCATTGCTGGAAAGGGATTCACAAATTCACAGATTCACAGAATATTATGAGTTGGAAGGGACCCATAAGGATCATCTAGTCCAACTCACCATTTAATACCCGTACAGAGACCGAATGCACATCCCAGAATGGTAAACACAAACTTAGTTCCCTCACAGTCTAACAGGATAGTTTTCAACAATATGTTTATTTACTTGAACACTGTATTAATGCCTTGGTCTGACATTAAATATTGCGGGGTTTGTTAGGGTTTTTGTTTTAATTATTTGCGTAACAAGCTGTTTAATGTCTGTTTATTGCCTTACTTACATATGATCACAATCCTTTTCATAGTGTGGTAGGAAAAAGTACAGGTATAATTTACAAAACCTTCAACCATTTAGCCAAGAGCCACAAATTTCTTCCTGAGAATTTTTGGGATACATAGGTAGGTTCAGAGTTGCGACCTCTTGGACTGCAGTGAATGAATCAGCTACTGAGATTCAGGTAAATTTGAGTGGCTTTCATACATTATTTCTTTACCCTACTTGATTGATGCATTTTAACTTGTTGATATATACCATTCTCAAGGGACATTTTGGAACAGAGGGCACATTATTCAGTGGCAGTTTTTGCCTGAAATCTTTCTCTCTAGCTATGTCTTTAATCTTAGGAAGTAATTTTGTATATGTTAGCATTTTATATTATACCATGAGATACGTCCAAAACTTTTGGCAGCATGGAAGAAGAAAAAACTTCAGAACTTTTCTTTATATTATTAAATATATGTTGACACAAAATTATTCTTTCATGTGACTGAATGAAGGTACTGTTTTGTTATGTGGGAGATCATATTCCTTCACTTGAAGTCTAAATATAGTTGAAGTACTGTTAGATTGAATTCACCTCCATGTGGAATTCATTCCACACTTTGAAGAGGATATACCATAAGTCTGGTTTTTGCATCATATGAACATCTCTTGATTTTTCTGTTCCTTCGTTACTTTCAGGGAATTGATGTAGATTAAATGACCTATTCTAATTTTATATAGGAGTCCAGTAAGCCAGAGAGATGCAATGTACTCACCTATGTTTTTTTCAATATTTATATGAAATGATTTTTCCCTTGGTACAAGAAAAATAATGTTAGTATAGAGAGTTTACTTACATTTCTAGCATTCAAAACAGAGCAGAGTTATAGCTAGTTCCACAGACAAGCTCTGTCGTTAGTCAATCACTCTATGTAATTGCATAGGGTGCCTCACAGAGGGGTAGAGTCAGCAAGAAACTGGATGAGCATTTTGCAGTTAGCCAAGGCTAACTCAACACAAGAACTTTAAAGGATTTATGCATATCAAGAACCTTGAAATTAGTACTTGTCACTATAAATACTCACTAAAAATAAATATTTACCTGTGCCCATAGCTAGTAGACTTATTTAACTGATACTACACTGCTTCCAGCCTCACACAGAGAGACAAACCATTGCATCCTACATCATCATTGACCTAAATTACAGGTTGTCATAACATATCGTGCGCATCTTGATGGATAACTGTATCTTTGCAAAGATCTTTGAAAAACAATTCTAGTGAAAAGAGTAAAAATATAAATCATTCCATATGTGGAGGGAATTTTGCTATAATCAAATAGAATTACTTTCCCAGTGAATATCATTAAGTGTAGAAAATATTGAACCAAGAGTTACGTCTTTTAAAGAAAAAATCTTCAATAATTTCAATTTTAAATAATTTACTAATTAAAAGACCTCTTTATCTGTAGACACCATTCATTTGGAAAGAACAAATGAAAATACATTTATAGGACAGAATTAGATAGTAATTGTAACATTAGCTCAAACCTTGAAAGAGACAGTCACCATCTCAGTGATGGTGCAATGAGAAAATAGAAATAAATTCACTAGGAAAAAGAAAATAATATCTCTGTTACATTTATAACTATTGCTTAGTTCTTGGCTATTTTACAACAAGAAAGCAAAAATTTTTTCCACTGTATATAAAGCGGTGCCAAATGAGTTCATAAAATATGCAATATACGAAAATCAAAAAATATAAAAAATGAAGAGGGAATAAAATTTTCTAATCTGAGGATAGAGATTTACTGACCTGTCTTCAAAAAGTAAATGCATTTTAATGTTATCTTCCTAGCTAGTTATTTATAGAATGTAATTTCTTCCCTAATAACTAGATCTACGAAATCTAGATCCAATGACACTATCTTTTTTATTTGTGAATGAGTCACAAGCAGGCAGTGACTTGACAGTAATTTATTCCTCAAAAAATATATTTGCACATTTGCAGGGATTTCACAGAATTATTTTTTAAAATCAACACAAAACTTACAGGTTGAAGTGAACCTGAATGATGGATAAATACAGAAATTATGATCCTGCTTACATACACCCAGTTAACAGAAAAACCTAATTTAATGGAGTAAATTATTTACTCATCTTTAGTCCTAAACAGTCTTGCTAAAATGACATTACTTCCAACTCTACAAATTTTGAAATGATTAGGCTATTGAAGTTACATTCCTATTCCCATTATAATTGCAATAAACTTCTCTTATACTCAACAGTTTTATCTGGCCCAATTATTACTACAGTCTGTAAATACAGCCCTTACATTTTGCCATTAGGAATTACACCAAAATCTGCATGGCTAAAAAAATTATATACCGTAACTTTACTGAAATGAAATTACCATATTACAATAAATCTTCAGCATTTAATATGAAAATGCACTCCCTAGTTATTTACTGGTGCTTTTCATATATTTTTGTCCAAATTGTAAAAATAACAGAAATCTGTGGGGTGGTCATTTTACACCTGAGCTTTTTGTGAAGAGCAAGATCTTCAAAATACGTGATTTGTAAACACCTTTGCTCAAAGCATAATTTCTACCTAATAAGATTATTGAACTGCTAATTGAAATTACTAAAACCTCAGGAATGTAAAGGATTAGGGATTCTGTAAAAACCACTAGCGGTATTAGAACTAGATATTCAAACCCAGGAACAGGAAGACTAGAGCATGCATTGTGAATGAATTTTAGATCAATCTTGATGGGGTCCCTTCCAACTCAGAATAACCTGTGAACCTGTGAATATATGCACTTTGGAAATTATGTCATCTCGATAGATTATAAGAAAACTAAAGTACCCTTTAAATGCAGTACATTGTGAGATCTAAGCCCAAAGTGTCTAAAATACTTAAGTGTGTCCACATAACTAAAACATAATAAATACAATCTTTTTGGCTTCACGGGATTCACAGGATATTCCAAGCTGGAAGGGACCCACAAGTATCATCTAGTCCAACTCCCAAGCGAACACCCACCCAGGGATCAAACTCACAACCCTGGAGACATGGGCACTGCATTCTGTCCATCTGAGCCTCCCATCATCTAACCCATGTCACTGAGTTCCTCATCCAGTCTTTTCTTAAACACCTCCAGGGGTGGTGACTCCACCACCTCCCTGGGCAGACCATTCCACTGAGGGACCACTCTGTCTCAAAGTGCATCATCTTCTAGGATGTCACAGTGTAATTTTTGGAAACAATAAATCAGGGATTACATTTCTCTGAAGTACTACATTAATTTACAAAATGTGCTTCATTTTTACATCACTTTTTCATCATGGATCTATAAAAGATAGTTGATTTGTATCTATTATATTTGATAAAATTAAATATTCAACAAAATATGCACTCTTTTGACTGGATGTTAGGAAGAGTTTTTTCACAGAGAGAGTGATCGCTCATTGGAATGGTCTGCCCAGGGCGGTGGTGGTGGAGTCGCCATCCCTGGAGGCGCCATCCCTGGAGGTGTTTAAGAGTAGACTTGATGAGGAGCTCAGTGACATGGTCTAGTTGGTAGCAGGTTTGGAATGATGGAGCTTGGTGCTCGTGGTTCCATGCTTGTGGGCCTGATCTCTTGGTGGGCGTTCACTTAGGAGTTGGAATAGATGATCCTGTGGGTCCCTTCCAACTCAGAATAACCTGTAACAGTTTATAAATTATGGAATGTAACACAAAAACATAAGTTTACATTTTGTGATGAAATAGAAACTGTGTATTGGCTCTTTATTTTAGCATTATTTCTACATTCTATTTTACTATTCTAATCATTAATTTCAGAACAGAAATTAAAAGACGAAAACTCTAACAAAATTATATCTAGTCAGAAAAATGAACTATTTTTCTCATTACACAGATGCATGGACAGAAATAATTCCTATGCATCATGACACAGATAACTTTAATGTGTTTTTTGTCACAACACAGAGGAAAAAACATTGATATATCTGTGCTGTTTCTATGATTTTCAAGAAATCATAAACTGCCACAGGCTGTTGAAGAAACATCATTTGTGAGGTAGTTTAAAGATAAAGGTTTCCCAGATCCTACTTTGAATGAAGAAACATCCATGTGAAGGAGGACTGGTCTTTTCCTCTGTTTAAGTGAGGAACTGACTCATATTATCAGATAGGTATTTTGGTAAAGAAAAATCAAGAATGTAAACTATACATACACAGAAAGAAACATACTGACAAAATGCAAGAAGTTTTGACACTACATTAAATACAAGGTTAGAGCCTCTGCCTCAAGAGTGGATTCTAACCTCAGAGTGAATTCTTATGAACAACTTTAGAAGTATTCTTCCGCCAAATAAGACACAATGCAGGAAAAAAGAACTTTCCCAGGTTCATATAAGAAGTTAGAACCAAAAGAAGAATCTAGTTTTTCAACTTCTAAGCTATCACACAAACTTATGGGTTACATTTCTATGCCATAAGGATAGAAAAAAGAATGGTGGCACTATCGTGTTGATAATATTATCTAACTCACAACACTGACATCTGTCAATCTTAAAAAATTCCCCATGGATTACGCTCAATTGCTTCTCCCTGTTTAGCATTTCTAGCAGAAACAGAATGTCAATTTCATAAATCTAAAAGTACAGTTTCATATTATCATAGAATCATAGAATTATCTGGGTTGGAAAAGATCATAAAGATCATCTAGTTCCAAACCCCCTGCTACAGACAGGGATCTCTCACTTACTCAGTCTTCTAGATGGACCTCCTCCATGATCTTCTCAGGCACAGAGATGAGCCAGACAGGTCAGTAGTTCCCATGGTTCTCCTTTCTGTTCATAAGCCAAGATGTACAAACCTGTGCGATCAAAATTTGGGCCCACAGGAACAACTTTGTCTCTCCTGCATGTTGGCTGTTGATCAGCAGCTGTTCCAAGGAGTGAACAACTGATATATTTCTCCTTTTCAGGAGTACTTTCATTATGATCCAAGGAATCTGACCTTGAGGGCCTAAATTTGAAAATAATGTAATTCAGAAGTTTCAGAAAAAGACAACAGTATCAATTGTCTATGATTGTCAGATAAGGAGTCTAAGTTTCTCTTGTGCTAATAACCTTTGTATTCCACAATAATTTAAATAAATACAATTTTGAATTATCATTTCTTACCTGTAGATTGTGTTTATTTCACTTTATTTCACTCTTGCTTTTCAAGTTCAGAAGAAATCACATTTTTCATTAAAAACACATCGAATGTACTTGGATACAAAAACAGCGAAAGAGGAAACTATGACACATAAGAAACTTACCTACCTAGGCAGCTAAGAATTTTGAATTAAGAGTTTGATAAATTGTTGCACATCCTGATTGGGATATTAAATCCATAGCCCATACAAAGATTTCCTTCTATACATATCAATATCTCTGCTGGTGATGCATGAAACAAGTTTTATCACTTTCTTATGTTGACTGGCCTTTCTAAAGGCCAGATAAAACTTAGCTGGATAGTCATGTCTCAGAGAAACTGTAGGCCACTAAATATCTATCTGTTTATAAAAATTTGTAAAAGAAAATGTTCACATTTGCACTGGCAGAAATAGCACTGACTAAAGTGTTTTGCTTTCATTTCTAGTATTTCTTTGATAAAGAAAGTACAGGGTTTTAGGAACAGAGAATTATCCCTCAAACTCCCCATATTATTGAAGTTCCTAGGATCGTAAATACAGTTATACCCTGTCCTTCGCGAGGAATGGGACAGGGCACAGGCCTCACGAAATGCTAAACTCGCAAAGAAGTGCAGGTTGTTAATATGCATGCAGGCCACGCCCATTGCTCCACTCCCTGGCACTCCAGAGGACTGCGGGCACTTTTCTGCTTCTCCCCTGGGGCTCTCTGAGCATGGGGAAGAAAAGGGAACCGTTTCCGATCCCCCTCTGACTCGGGAGAGCCCCCTGCCCCCAAGAATCCACCAGCCTCTCCAGGCTGCCGTGACCGCGTGCCCAGAGCCCAAACCCCACACCGCTTCCCCCTCCCCCCTCCCCTGGCGCTTGTGCCCGGGCGCCCCAGCCCTGTGGCGCAGCTGCGGTGAGCCATACTGGTCCCATGACCAGCGCGGTACCAGTAGCCCCTGCGAGCTGTACTGGCCCAGTGGCCGGGCCGCGCCGGGACATCTGGGCATGGGCCAGGGGGAGGGAGCTGCGGTGCAGGGTTTTGGCTGTGGGTGCGCCGGGGGTGTGCCTCCCAAGTCAGAGGGGGCTCAGAAACCTGGCTGCTGCCACCATGCATGTTTGCCATTCCTCCCCTCCCAGCACATACTGCTTGCCCGACCTTGCTTGCCTCACTTTCGTGGGGCAGTTTCCTAGGTCAGGGACAGGGGCACGGTGCCGCCATTGTGAGCCCCCTCCGCGTAGGGCAGGGTGAGTCCTGCCCCACAAGCATCGTGGCACCGCCCCTCAGTAGAGCAGAGTGATTGTGCATGTGTTGGGCCGGGTACCTCGCAGACGGCTGAATCATAATTGCGAAAAATTTGCTTCGCAAATGGGCGGGGTCATAATGCAGAGATAGCAATGCAGTGAGGATTCACTGTATACTGTTTTTCAACTCTGTAACCAAGAAAGTGACATATTACTCTGTTAGCATGCTTTTCTGTCTGACAACATAATACATTTTGACATGGCCTAAAAGAAATGTGAGGGAGAATGCGTATGTAGGTGAACAGTCAGGTGCTCTCAAAATGAATATCTTCTTATGAAATAAAATGGAGGAAGTGAAGAAGTTAAATGCAAACTGTGAAGTTTTAAATTTATTCTCAATATTTAAAAGATTTATTAATTCTCTCCTTGTGCTTCACTCTCTATATAGTTCAGATCTGAAATACCAACACATTACTCGCAATGTCACAGTCTTTTCTACAAAATAATTTATCAGACCAGTAACTAGAAATATACTAGATCAAAGTATTTGAAGATAATCACAATTATGTCTTGCTTCTTTCCAGATTTATGCAATAATTGCCCAAGCATGTTTTCAGAGGGATTGCTGACAGAAGGGCAGAAGAAACAGCTTAGAGAATGCTAATGGGACTTATAAATAGCAGCTTTGTAAATGGCTGTGACCTGTCATACCAGAGTATCTGACTGTTGCATCTTAAATAAGAGCAGAAGAGCGGGTACAGTAGTTTGATTTTGTGATTTGACTTGAAATTGATGACACTGCTTCAATCCACAGAATAACAAAATTTATATGGCAGAGATCATATCACACGTATTTATGATTCACACAAAAGAGTAGGTGTTGCCCTAAAGTTCCTTTTAATACTTCACTGGCAATGAATGTCTTTTATGCCTAGACAGATCAATAAGTTTAAAATGAAAAATTTGACTTATTTTCAATTGAATATACAGTTATACTTCCTCATTTACGAGGAACAGGTCATGCCAGGGCTCTCGCAGAACGTCAAACTCGCAAACGCGCGCAGGTCATTAATATGCATGCAGACCACGTCCATTGTTCCACCCCCCGGCACTCCAGAGCACTGTGGACACTTTTCCGCTCCTCTCCATGGGCTCTCTCAGCACAGGGGAGCAAAGGGGAAAGTTTCTGAGCCTTTTCTGACTTGGGAGAGGCCCCTGAGAATCCCTGGGCTTCTCTTTGGCACTGCTGCTGCTTCTGCAGCTGGGGCTGGGTTGCTGTGACAGCGCGTGCTCGCAGTCCAAACCCTGGGTCGCTGCTCCATCCCTAGCCCCACCCTCGGCCCCAGTGCTCATGCTCATGGCATCCCGGCCCCATGTGACGTCCTGGCCCTGCACGGCATGGACGGGCACCAGTTGTGGCAGCGGAGTGAGCATATCCCACTGCTGACCCATCCCAACACAGAGAGCTTGCCCCATCGCTGCTGTGGCCAGCCCCACTTTCCTGGGGCACTTCCTTTCCCTGCCTGTCGCCATGGAAACAGTAACACGGTCGGGGGTCAGTCCCTGACTCTGTTTAGAGTAATAGGGTACAGCATGACTTGTGGCTCTTCCTGTGGGACCGGGCCAGTCTTGCCCACAGGGAGCGCCGGCACCACCCCTCTGTGGAGCAGAGGCACTGCACATGCATCGGCCGGGGAACATCGCAAATGGCTGAAGCAAAATTGCAAGAAATTTTCCTCGCAAATCAGCGAGATCACAATGGAGGGGTCGCAATGCAGTGAGGATATACTGTATACACATGTTCGCTTATGCTCAGAAGACATTTGATTTTAAAGAACAAAGAGCTGATGCAGTTTTGTATAGGCCATGCAAAAAACTTTGAGGATGACACAGGTAAATAATGGAGAAAATGTCACAGAAATAAAATTTCGATAAATTTTGATGGGAATACTAGATAATAGCTTATTTATTCTCATTATAGAATAAATACAATTACAGCTTTCTTATTAGATCAACTGCAATATATTGCAGCATCTTGAATTTTTAATATGAGTATATTGACATTTATGCAGCAAAGTGTTTGCAGTCAAAGCTTAACCAAAGAATATTTTTGTAGAATAAGAGTGTAAATATAAACTTCTACCAACTTTAAAGATATTACCTTTTGCTTAGACACCTAAGGCAACAAAAAGAAGCTGAAGCTGAGAAGTTCTTTTGAGAATCATGCTCTAATTTCACAGTATCACAGAATTAACAAGGTTAGAAGAGACCTTGGAGATCATCAAGTCCAACCTGTAACCCAACACCAACCCATTGTCTAAACCATGGCACTAATTGCCTCATCCAGCCTACACTTAAACACCTCCAGGGGTGGTGACACCACCACCTCCCTGGGCAGACCATTCTAATGAGGGATCACAGAATCACAGAATCAGAGAATATTATGAGTTGGAAGGGACCCACAAGGATCATCTGGTCCAACTCACCATCTAACACCCATACAGAGACCGAGAGCACATCCCAGAGCGGTAACACAAACCTAGATCCCTCACAGTCTAGCAGGCCACTCCAAGCCGGAAGGGGCCCAGGATCATCCAGCCCTACACCCCCCAGCTAGACCATGTCACTAAGCTCCTCGTCCAGTCTTCTCTTAAACACCTCCAGGGACGGCGACTCCACCACCTCCCTGGGCAGTCCATTCCAATATGCAATCACTCTCTCTGTGAAAAACC
>WEKX01012332.1:0-20587 GCA_013390025.1 Pitta sordida | reverse complement strand
GTTAGGAAGCGGTTTTTCACAGAGAGAGTGATTGCATATTGGAATGGGCTGCCCAGGGAGGTGGTGGAGTCGCCGTCCCTGGAGGTGTTTAAGAGAAGACTGGACGAGGAGCTTAGTGACATGGTCTAGCTGGGGGGTGTAGGGCTGGATGATCCTGGGCCCCTTCCGGCTTGGAGTGGCCTGCTAGACTGTGAGGGATCTAGGTTTGTGTTACCGCTCTGGGATGTGCTCTCGGTCTCTGTACGGGTGTTAGATGGTGAGTTGGACTAGATGATCCTTGTGGGTCCCTTCCAACTCATAATATTCTGTGATTCTGTGATTCTGTGACTCGTTTATTCAGAGTTCACACAGATAGCACATTTTTGCCAATTCATGCTTACACAGCAATTCACACTCTAAAACGTGCATGCGCCTAATTCCTACAGGTGATTGGTTTATTACTATTGTTCACGCGAACTAATTAGTGTTATTGGCTAAGCAAAGCGATACACACGAAAGCCATGTTCTGCTGTATTATGCTCACACAGCAGTTTCTGGTTTGCAATTACTAGCAAGACACCTGTTGTTTTCTACAAGAAGCTGTTATCAAAACATTCCCCTATTTCTGCTGCCCAAGGACAAGTTAGCCATCCTTGAGCCTGAGTTTCAAGCCTCAAACTTGAACTTGTGCAGTTTCTTAAAGGGACCATGACCTTTAGATTCTAACCATTCTTCTACACACAACATCCACGGCCTTTTTATCATCAACCAGGAGAGTCACCAGATCACAAAAGGAGGTTAGGTTGGTCAGGCAAGACCTGCCTCTCTGAAATCCATGCTGACTGGTTCTAATGTCATGGTCGTTCTGCAGTACCTGCGTAACAGCACACAGGACTATCTGTTCCATGACTTTGCCTGGGACTGAGGTCAGGCTGCCAGGTCTAATTTCCCATTGAGGAAATAATTTTTGTCATGTTTTGACCATCTTGTTTCAGCTAAAATTGAACCAACAATAAAAGGAAATGAAGAATATGTTCTGGCGACCAAGCAGTTGAGCTGCAAACATCCAATGGTTGTACAGCCGTTGCGTACATTGTGTACAGTGATATTCTTTTGATTAGTTGGTTGCTTATATGCCTGTTTTTATTTCTAAAATTCAAATATTTTGTCCATCAACATATCACATATTTTGCTTTACTTGTCTCTTTATGTGAAACTTTTGCACTATTTCTGATTCTGCAGGATACACCTGAGAGAGGAATGTATTGTTCCCAATACCTAATTTGTATCGACTGCACTTTGTAGAGAGGTTATGAAATTCTATGATACTAAAACATTTAGTTAAGCACCAGCACTCAGTCTCCCAGCACTGTCTTACAGGTAATATGAATTTCTTTCTTCTGACACATCATTGGGTTTTTTCCATTTTCTCAGATATCATTAGCACATTTAAGTATTAAAGCTAGTACGTAATGAAATCCTAGGATTGTGAGTTTCACTATGCCACTGGAAGTACCGATCAATCAGTAACTAGGCAGACAAGAAACCAATTTACTTTAATATCATAGGAAATTGTCTGCCTATACAAGATGTACGAGCTATTTTACAGCTTAAATACCCCCTCTACTGAATTAGTGTATTTCATCTGTTTTGTACAGAAAGTGCAATGCAGTAGAGTCTGAGAAACTGTGTATGGGATTTTGTGGGGGTTTTTAAATATCTTTGTGGTACACATTTAACAGAAATTCCAATTCTGATCTAATTAGTTATGGGAAAAAGATAAATGTGGGAATGATTTTCCCCTTTCACTGAGCTCAGTGAAACAGTGACACAAATGTTAATGGGGTGAAACTACCCATCTTGCTGTTTCCAGAGGATTCTTTTAATATGTTGCTGTTCAGCTATACTATGCAAGTCTTGTTGATAGCATTATATTACTTGTCTTTATTTATTGTAGTATCAAGAAATAGTAAACGCTTGTGTTTTTAAAAATCTCTTTCTTACCAAGAAAAATATTCACTATGAATGAACACCACATTGAGACTGTTCATCATCTAACAGCTACAAAACATGTGGCTTCTTCCAGGCAAGGTTACTCTTGTACTGACATAGATTTTATTACTTGTTGGAAAAACCCTTCAGGAGTCTCACTTTTGAACACAATGCTCTCTTTTCTTATGTCCTCATTATGAACAGATCCTTCCAGGGTTGTCCAGACAATTTACTATCTTTATGATCTGAGAAGAATGGCGAAGACTATTCTTTTTTAAACAGGGGTAAAATAAATCTACCCCTCAATGACGACAGTTTAAGTTAGCTTTCTAATTCCTGGAGTGAAAGCTACATGCGAGAATATTCTCAATAATACCTATTTGGATTTAATGCAAGAGTTTGAAAATACCTCTTTGCAGTATTGATGTTGATTTACATATATTTACTATGGAATACTGGTAATGATCCAACGAGACTGAAATAGAACACAGATTGTGATTGTATTTTGAAAAAGAGAGATAGGCAAAAGAAATGGTCTGATAGGAATAAAATCAGTTCAAGAAAACAAAGTGTAAAGTCTTGAACCTGGGGAAGGACAACCTGATGCACCTGTGTATACTTGGGACATCCAGCTGGAAAGAAACTTTGGAGAAAAGAACCCAGTGCTCATGGTGAACACCTACTCTATCCTTGGAGATATTTAAAAGACACGCAGATGTGGCATTTAGGGACGTGGTTTAGTGGTCAACAAGACAGTGCTTGTTTAAAGATTGGACTCAATGATTTTAGAGATCTTTTCCAACTTAAATGAATCTACAAACCCATGGTTGCCACAAAGAATCCTGATGATATTCTGGGCTGACTTAGACAAAGCAATCCCAGCAGTTGAAAGAGCTGATCTTTGCCCTATATTCAGCACTGGTGAGATTATATCTGATGTACTGGGTCCAGTTCTGGGATTCCAGTACATGAAGCTACAGCAGAGAGTCCAGTGAAAGGCCACAGAGATAATTAAGCAACTGAAGTAACTCTTGCATTGTCAGAATAGGCTGAGACAGTTGTGACTGCTCAGTCTTGACAAGAGGCAGCTCAGAGGAGATCTTATTATACCTGATGGACAGGAATGAAGAAGATGGAGCCAGGCTCTTTTCACTGGTGTGCAGAGGCATGACCAAAGACAATGAGCACAAACCGAAACACAGTAGGTTCCCTCTGAATATCAGGAAGCACATTTTGACTGTAGGGGTGACCAAGCCCTGTCACAGGTTGTGCAGAGAGGTTATGCAGTATCTATTCTTAAAAATACATACTCCTGGTTGACTGGCTCTAGGTGATCCTACTTAAGCAGAGTGAATCAAAGATTTGATTAATCACACCCAACAAATGATACTTGTTAGATGGAACATTCCGTTTACTTATGATGCCAGATGCCACTGGGAATCATTCTCCTTAAGTAGCTCAAGGGAAAAAATTTAAAGTAGTGTATTTATACAGTTTTGAACAAAGAACTCAGCAACAACTTCCAACTATTCCAGACCCCTTTTGCATCATCTCAGGTATTCTCATGTTTCTTTTAGTGCTTCATTCATGGAGCAATGCTGCCATCTCACGTCTTCTTTCAAACAAGAATTGAGGCTGGGGTCTCGTTGCTTCATTATCATAGCCTTCATAGCCCAACTTTTTGACTGAATTTTCCATGCTGGCAAACCCTCAACACAAGCACATCCCAGATTCATCAAGTTTTGACTCCCTAACTTATTGTTCTAACTACCTCCTAAGGCATATCAACTATATTTGGTTAAAGATCAGCTACCATATTCCCTAGCTAAAGCAATTCTCTATTGAATTCTAGTAATTTGAGTTTTTAGGGTACACTGCTTTCTGCAGGTGTATGGCTCAGCTCTTCTAAACCCTTCATTTATCTCTAGGTCAAGCATGACTCTAATTAAACTTAAGCAAAATCTTATGGCCCTAGCGTTAAGATTCTTTGGCATAGCTATGGATATCCATAGTTGGATATAAGGTATAGTTCCTAAATACTAAAAGTCATATTCAAAAATCACTGTCCCTATATGAAGAGGGATTGGATCAGATGACCTCCAAAGGAACTACTGAGGTCTCTGCTAATCTCAATAGTTCTGAAGTGCCGTGGCGCAGGGAGGGCAACTCAGGCATAGTGCAGCCTCTCCCTGTGAAGCAAGGTAGGCTGTGCAGGCAAAGTGCTTGCTATCCACTATGAATGCCATGGCGTGGAGTGGGTGGCACAGGTAAAGCAGTGCATCAGCAGTCCAGGTGGTGTGGCAGGTGGGGCTAATTTGAATATTCACAACTGTCTAATTTGCATATTCATGCATGTCAGTTCACGCAGACATAGTCACGAAGGCCCTGTAAAATGGACCTCTTCAAACCCAGAAAAATTATACTACCAAGATGTGAATCCATGACTGGAGAACTGTAAAGTAAAGAATGTTGACTGTATTTAATATGAATATTATATAACTTTAATATTGTACATGAGTAGATTAATTAGATATTGTTATCATTCTAGGCCAATTTCTTTAATCAGAAGTACTACAGCTGCTCCAAGTGCAATGATTATCCCAAAGGAATAAAGTAATACTCTGATTTATAAACATGAAAATACTGAACGGCGGCAACTGGAGTCCCCTACCTCTGTAATTGACACTGTTGCCAATGGTAAGAACAGTCATGGTTTCACAGAAAAGGATGAATACTAATACATGGTAACTGAGTAAGTACAGAAGAAATCAGAATAATGAAATCTCTGGGAAATACAGCTGGCCCTGAAATACCACAGTACTGTGGGTCTTGGTGCCCCCTCACGTAGCCATCTGTTGGCATAGCTCATTATTTTTCCCCTCACCCTCACACCACCCCATGCTGCTCCAGCGCTGTTCCAGCACTGCTTTGCTGTGTATCAGTGTTTGTGTTGGCACTTCCTGGCACCTGTGGCCACTCCATACCACGAAAAACCCCTTTTCCACTCAACTGGGGACACTGGTGTGAGGAGCCACTCACGCCCTTGTCCTATTTTCTCTCTGGGTTGGTAGACCTGGTCTCTCCATTCTTGGGGTAGACGTCTATCCTGAGAAAGTCTTGGACACCATGTCTAACCTGAGAGTGTGTAAAACTTTCATAACTTCATGAAGCCTCCTCACTGAGAGCAGAGAAGGTGCAGTGCTGGGGGAAACTGGTGCAGCCACCTCCCTTCAAGCGCAGTGGAGCAGGGCGGGCGCCACTCGAGCGGACATGCCACTGCTGCCTCCCTATGAGGAAAGTGGGGCGGGCACAGCGTGGGCAGAGCAGTGTGCCTGTGGTCCATGTGGCGTGGCGTGGGGGGTGATTTGACTAATTATGACAGTCTAAAGTGGAATATTCATGACTGTCAGTTCACACAGGGACAGTCACAAAATGGGCCCCTGTAATNATAAACATCAATGAGGTCACCTCAGCCTTTACTTCAAAGTGGTGTTAGATCCTATTTTCTGTAGTAATGTTAAATTGTGATAGAAACACAAGTGTACTCATATCCCAGACATGNTGGAGAGGGCTTACTGTATTTAGAGAAACACATCTTCCAGTTTTATATAATAAGAGAAAAATAATAATTTTCTTAANCAGAGACCGAAAGCACATCCCAGAGCGGGAAACACAAACCTAGTTCCTTCACAGTCTAGCAGGCCACTCTGAGCCAGAAGGGACCCACAGGATCATCCAGCCCTACAGCAGTCCATATTAGTTTTCCAAATTGTGACTTAAGCAGTGGCCAAGGTGGAACACATGGGAGAGCAGACTTGGAATCCAAAGCAGTTATACTTTTTCAGTTCAACTTCCTCTCCCAGCCCTTAGTGGAAAATAAGCAAATGACTCTAGAGTTTCAGCTTTATAACGTAACAGTCCTTTTAGGTTGCTGGATGTATTTGGCCTAGTGTAGAAGCCAGGTAAATTATAACACATAATCTTCTTCATAGAAGATGTTACAACATTCCCAGAAATATTAAATAAATTTCTTCAAAAATATCACCTGTGTTACTTATGTTCCATTATGGTTCTGCCTGGGTTGGGAGTGGTTTTGTTTGGATTGCTGGTAGTGGTAGTTTTTGTTTGCTTGCTTTTTTCTTGTTACCTAATCTTTAGGGTTATACCTTGAAGAACTGATGAAGATTGGTATTTTTAGTGAAGAAGTACAATCTTTTAGAGATAAATTCCTGTCATTTACTCTGGTGTGATACAGCTATAATTCACATCAAGTTAATGGACTACAGAATTAAAATACTCATTACAGATAATTCTCAGATCTGCATGTAAGAGCATAAACATATCTGTATTATATACATCGTAATCATTTAGATGGTACTACTTAAATAGACATTGCAAGTTGTCATAATTAAAATTTGAAAATGTTTATACAACTGGCACTGTTTAACATCTTTATTGATGATATGGACAGGGGAATTGAGTCCACCATTAGCAAGTTTGCAGATGATACAAACCCTGGGGCAAATGTTGAACTGCCAGAGAGTAGAAGGACCCTTCAGAAGGACCTTGATAGACTAGCGAAATGGGCAGATTCTAACAGTATGAGATTTAACAAGGCTAAGTGCCGGGTTCTACACTTTGGACATAACAATCCCAGGCATCATTATCAGCTGGGGGACGAGTGTCTAGAGAGTTGTGAAATGGAGAAGGATTTGAGAGTATTGGTTGACAGAAAACTTAATATGAATCCAACTAAAACCTGACAGCTATAACATTTATATCATGACCCTCAACACCTCATCCAGTCAACCCTTAAACATCTCCAAGGATGGTGATTCAACCACCCCAGTGGGAAACACATTCCAATGCCAGATCACTCTTTCAGTGAAAAACGTTTTCCTAATGTCAAGTCTAACCCTCCCTTCAAGCGGAGTGGAGCAGGGCGGGTGCCACTCGAGTGGACATGCCACTGCTGCCTCCCTATGAGGAAAGACCATGACCTCTTGTTCTCTCTCCAGTGACCAGAGAGAAAAGAACAACCCCTTCCTGTTTACAACCTCCTCTTAGGTAGCTATAGAGAGCGATAAGATCACCCCTGAGCCTCCTCTTTTCCAGACTAAACAGATTCAGCTCCCTAAGCTGCTCCTTATAGCGCTTATCTTCCAGCCCCTTTATCATCTTTGTTGTCCTTCTCTGAACTTGTTCTAGCACCTCAACATCTTTCTTAAACGGAGGTGCCCAGAACTGGATCCAATACTCAAAGTGCAGTTTAACTAGTATTGAGTACAGGAGAAGGATAACTTCCCTTGTCCTGCTAGCCACACCGTTCTTGATGCAGGCCAGGATGCCATTGGCCTTCTTAGCTGCCTGGGCACACTGCTGGCTCATGTTGAGTTTGCTGCCCACTAATACCCTCAAGTCTCTTTCCACCTGCTCACTCTCTAAGCACTCCATCCCCAGCCTATAGCCCTGCTTGGATTGTTATAAACAAAGTGCAGAATTCAACATTCAGAGTTGTTGAAACTCATCCTATTGGAATCTGGCCATCTCTCCAGTCTGTCCAAATCCCTCTGCAGGACCCTCCTACCCTCTAACAAATCAACACATGCTCCAAGCTTGGTGTCATCTGCAAATTTGCTCATGATGGACTCAATCCCATCATCAATATCATCAATGAAGATGTTAAACAGGACTGGACCCAACACCGACCCTTGGAGGACACCACTAGTAACTGGTCGCCAACTAGATGTGACACCATTTACTACCACTCTCTGGGATTGACCATCCAACCAGTTCCTGACCCAACAGAGAATACTGCTATCAAAGCTCCTTTCTGCCATCTTCCCCAGGAGTATATCATGAGAGACTGTGTCGAATGCTTTACTGAAATCCAGGTACATTACATCCACAGCCTTCCTCTCATCCACCAGGCAAGTTACTTGATCACAAAAGCAGATGAAGTTGGTCAAGCAAGACCTACCCCTCCTAAATCGCTGCTGACTGGGCTTGATCTCTTGCCCATCTTGCAGGTGTTGCATGATAGTGCCCAGTACTATCTGTTCCATAACTTTACCTGGAGCTGAGGTGAGACTAACTTGCGTAACTTGAGCACATACATACTGTGCACCACTAAAGTAATACTTCTGTTATGTACAAATTTGTGCATAGAAAGATTTATTTTCTAATACCTTAATGAATACCAACATTAATTTCAGGCCATGTTTTGGATATGCATAATACTACGTGTATGATCTGAAGGTGGCAGCAACGACAAGATAGGGCTAGAAGGACATAAGCACCACATCAAAGATACATAGGGTTAACTCAAAGAATTAAGCATAAATTGCTTTTCCGCTTCTCTGATGTTTCTATGTAACTCTTACTTTAGCATCTAGACTTCTGATTCCAAAGAACTTAGTTAGACCTGATGTATGAGTTAGTCAGCGTTGCCAACTCAGCAGCTGTCAGTCTACTGTAGTGAAATGATTATTCTTCAGAAAAAAAAAAAATTGCCTTCCTTTAAAAGTCCTGCATCCTCTATAGGACTTCAGAGTGTTGATCTTGACATGTGTTTATTGCTATCTTCTTCTCTTGCTAAACAAAATATGTTATCCAAATGCATCAGCAGTTTTCAACTTCTATGTGTGAGCTGAATGTGAAAGATACTCATAAAATGTTTGTGAATTTGGGATGGTAGGTCAATGGGACCTAGCACCTTTATATCAAAAGTAACTGTACTTTTTACACAAGCATCTACTAAAAATGTTTAATTAAGATATGTTTAGAGTACATCCTTCTTGTGTGGCTACAATTTTCTGCTATATTTTCCTACCCTTTGCTCCAATATCCTCAAGATTTTAGGATTTAGAAATTCAATCCCTTCTTACATACCCAGAAGCCCTTTTCCAGTTCATATCTGGCTCTTTTCTCTTCTTTTTGGTCCCACAAGGCCTATACAAGCAGGACCACTGGAAACAAAGCTTTGCTCTTAGAAAAGAACATCTAGTTTTCTAGGCAGTATGTCTGCAAAGCCCTTTATCCAAAACCTCTCTTTCCTCCTCATTTCCACCACTCCTCACATTATCTGTCACCAGGGATGACATGCTCCCCTGGCTCATGCTTAATCAGAAAGAGAAACACTTGAATGCAAACATAATTGGGAAATGATGACACAGTAAACTCCTGCTTATTCGTGGTCCATATATTCACAGATTCCACGTTTCGTAGTGCATTTTCCCGTGAGTTATGCAACCTCGCACATGTGCGGGGAACGAGCTGCAAACTCAGTCAGCTCCGAAATATTTAATGAGCTCATGAATAAGCAAATTGTCCCACCTGCCATCACTGCACACCAGGCTTGCCATTCATCCTTCATTTTCATCGTGAAATAGCTAAAATATTTAGATTTAGAAGAATTGGTAAGTGTTAAAGGCATTTGTCAAGCCTGAAAAGTTAAAGCTTCATATTAGGAGCAAAAAATCCTCATTTCTCGGCACAAAACTGTTAAAACATAAGGCAAAGGAATGCAGAACATCACACCAAATTGGTCAAAGACTTAAAGCAAAGTAAAACTCAATGACATACTGCTGAAGGTTTACATATTCGTGAGGTGATTCACATATGTATTAGACAGGTTTATATATACAAGTAACAAAACCAAGGTGGGGGCCTTTTGGCACTCCAGAGGGCAAGGGGACACCTTGCTTGTCAAAGGTGGGTTTTTGTTTACTTGTTCCTAAGGCCTAAACCAAATCTTTTCTGTAGCATGCATGCAAACCTTGAGCCTCAGACTGATTTTTCTTAAATCTCTTTAAATCAATATGCCAATATTCAGAGGCATGATATCATCCAAGACTAAGAAAAATTCTGAGTTATATTCTCAACTTTGATTTAGTACAAGCTAACTAGATTTGTGAAGGAGGTTTATGACGCTGCTGTTTGTCAACATATTCATTTTCTGCCTGATGAAAGTCAATAGTGATGTTCCTGTTCCTTATTTAGGACTGGAGAGGTTCTATAGCTGGCACAAGATTAGGTTTTTGCTTTTTTTACAATTTGTTACACTTTCTGTCGTTGAACAGGCAGGAGTCACCAGTATTGAGGCCATGCTATTAAAAATGCAACTGCACTGGGCAGGGCACATTTTCAGGATGGAGGATCATTGCCTCCCCAAGATTGTGCTTTATGGTGAATTCGCCACTGGCTGCCAAAAAAGAGAAGAGGAGATATAAGGACTCCCTGAAACAACACCTCATTCTTGACCATATTGACTACCATCAGTGGTCCACTTTGGCCTCAAATTGGGACACATGGAGACGCACCATCCATAACGCTTCTGCCTCCTTTGAAAGCTCACGTAGAATTAGTCTCGAGGAGAAAAGGCAATACAGAAGGAACCGTGCCTCCTTAATACCACCTAAGGAGACCTTCCACTGTGCCTTTTGTACCTGGACTTGTCTATCCCTCATCAGCCTTTTTAGTCCTTTTTAGAGCCCTTCCTATGTCTTCATTTGTGAAGCCTAGCCATGATGACACTTTGCAAGGTCAGTTTGGGTAACAGGAAGATCTGAATATCAGTCTCCAACTGTGTAGAAAATGTGTAAATATATAAACTAGCTATCCATGTCACAGTTGGAGAATATGTCTAACATTGAACTTGTTGCCAGCTCTTCATAAATAACAGTGAATTTGCCTAAATATATAATTTTGTGTTACTATTTATACAGTTTACTTCCTGCAGAGTGTTCACATACTCAGTGTAAGTAGTCATAGGCTATTTACATCATTATTAGATAAAACATCTTAAAAATTAAACGAATAGATGACATTCTATTTTACTTATATGTTAGACAAACATTTCAGGTTTTACAAGCAAATGTCCCTCCCCTTATCTTATCTGCACAGATAAATCCCTCTTCACATATTTTGGTCCTCTCAGAATTTATAATGTATTGCAGAGAACATGTTTATTCAGCTGCTTAGTCAAAGTTATAAGTAACTTAGCAATGAGTAATACATGAAAGAAAATTCTTATAATCTACGTAATTTTTAATCTTACTGGTGAATGCAAATGAAACAGAACTAAAAGGGATATTCTGGCCTGGCATAGGCTGCACAAGGAAATTAACAGGTCTCATAAGCTAGAGTTAAAATTTTGTCCACTTCAGAGCAGTCACCAGGGGAACAATGGAGCTGGGCTGCAGAGGAACCATGGGGGGAGAATGGCTGCCACAGTGAGCAAGCGACCACACCCCTTCAACGAGCAGGCATGGAGCTGGTTTACCACCAATGGAGAAAATCACTCCAGGACCACAGCAAGACTGAGTACTGGACTGGCTCCTCCCCCCACCGAGGGAAGCTCTGGCTGCAACAGGAGTATAGCCACCATCATCTCAGCAGTGAGTGGTTGAGCAGCCGTGCCGGCACACGTGCAAGAAGCAGTTCGCTACCGACAGAGCCAGACCGCCCCAGGACCAAAGCGAGACCGAATGTGGAAGCACACCACCAGCGCTGGAATGTGTGCAGTACCAGGACCAATTCCCCGAGGGAGGCTCTGGCCACTGCAAGTGTGCAGTAATCATTTTCTTGGCAGCAGGTGCTGGCTCTTCGGTGTAGGAGGCGGGCTAACACACCGACTCAGCATTGTGGTGGTGGCACCGGGCGGCAGCCACTCACTCCCAGGTGGGAGGCCTCTCTTTGTTTGCTGGGATGCTTGTGGAGCGAGGTGTTGTTTGCTGCTCCGGATGGCTGGGTGAGACTGTGGCTCCTCATGGTGGCTCAGCACTTTGCCTAGCCTCCCTCAAACTTCCATCCCTCCTCTGCTGCTCCTGTTCTGCTGCCACCACTGTGGTTTGCTGCCTCCGTCACTGCATTTCTGCTGGTTTTCTGCCCTTTTGCTGCCTGCTGCCACTGACAGCGTGTGCTTCCCTGTCCTCCTGCTGCTGCCATTTGTTCCTGTTTGCTGCTGCTCTCTTGCTGCTGCCACTGGTCCTCCCACTGCCCTGGTCACTGTTGCTGGTCCTGCTGCCCGTACTGTTGCTACTGCCGCCGTGGCTGCTTTTGCGCAACTGCTGTGCACCCCAGAATTGCAGATCCTTTTGACCAGTTTTTTTCTTCTCTGCTGTTTATTTTGGGTTTGGTGGAGGTGGTCTTGTGTGGGGGTGTTTTGTCCTGGTGTTTATTCCCTGTTGTTGCTGCTTTGTCCATTTAATTTATATATATGCACACCTATATACAGCCAGCCCTCTTCAACTTCGTGCCCGCCAGATAGCGGCTTCACATCTTCGTGGCATGATTTTTCAGTGATTAAGGAAGCCTGTTTCACAACTGCGTCTGTGCGACCTGGCATGCATGAATATTCAAATTAAGCAGTCATGAATATTTGAATCCACCCCCATGTCATGCCGCATGGACCATGAGTGCCGTGCTCTGCCCACACCACGCCCGCCCCGAGGTGGCCACGGCGGCTTGGCTCTGCTCCCCTCCCCTGGTGCCCACTCCGCTCAGAGTGAGGAAGCTTCATGCAGTTATGAAATATTTACACACTCTCAGGTTAGACATGGTGTCCGAGACTTTCTCGGGATAGACATCTACCCTGAGTATGGAGAGACCAGGTCTACCCACCTAGAGAGACAACAGGACAGTGGCATGAGCAGCTCTCCACACCAGTGTCCCTGGCCAAGCAGAAAAGGTTTTTTTCCTGGTGTGGGGTAACCACAGGTGTTGGGAAGTGCCATCAATATGTAGCAAGGCAGTGCTGGAACAGCGCCAGAGCACCACGGGGTAGTGTGAAGGTGCGGGGCAAATTTGCGTATTAATGAGCTGCCTATCTACGCAGACAGAGGGCTTTGTGGAGGGGTAATAAGACCTGCAGTACTGCAGTATTCAAGGGTCGACTGTATATATATATATATGTATATATATACACATACATACCCTACAGTTTTAAATTCATTCATATATATATATATACACATATACATACGTATATATATACACATATACCCTTTAATATATACATATATATATATTCAATATATGTAGTTGTAATTAATTTTAACAAATCTCTTTTCTGTTGTTCATAAGAGCATCTCCACATTCTAAACCAAGACAACAAGTTTTTTGTAGTACGTAATAAAGACCGACATTTGTCTTTTCCTACCTATGCAGCCTTGCTCCTTTCCCTTCAGAAAATTCACAGGCAAAAAATGATATTTAGATAGAGAATCTTTTATTCCGCTGTTGACTATTCCATTTACAGGCACTCTTCTTCAAGGCTTTTATTTTAAGTGCAAATAGAAAGTATATTTTCCACTTATTCTTGTCCTGTCACCTGTGAATATTTAGTGAACATCAAAGGAAAACAGCAATGTTCCCTGAAGCTGTGGCCTCAAAGGACATGAACTCTCTAAATGGTTGTGCTTAGGATGTCATTGCAGCTTCTGCAAACATTGCAATGAATCCTTCTCCTGCATCTGCAGATTTATCCCTTAATCCATTGCTGACTTGGTAATAATCATAAGACACAGGGATGTGGCTGCAAATATAAAGCTAGCATGACTTCCAGCTTGTTTTTCAGCTGACTTAGGGCATTTTTTTAAGCAGCAAATTGTCAGAGTGAAAACAGAGTTCAGCAGTGACCTGGACACAGGAGTTGAGTGCAAACTAAGCAAGTTTTCCATTAATACTAACTTAGGAGGAGTCATTGATTCCCTCAGGGATAGATAGGCTGTATAGGGAGATCTTGTTAGATTGGTGTATTGAACAATCACCAACCACTTGAAATTTAACAAGAACAAATGCTGGATTTTGCATCTGCAATGGTGTAATCCTGCATGTACATATAGATTGGGAGACATGGTTGAAGTTCAGTCATGCAGGAAGAGATCTAGAGGTTTTGGTTGGTTGTTAGCTCAATATGAGTCAAAAGTTTGTGCTGACAGCCAAAAAGACCAACCACATCCTGGAGTGCATTAAGTACAGTATACAGTGATCCTCTGCATATTCGCAATCTGTAATTTGCTGGATCCAAATAGTTGTGGGTGATTTTTCACTGAGTTGTGTGACCTCGGCACGTGCGCAGAATGTACAGCAAGTCCATGAGCTCATGAATATATAGTGAGCTTATGAATATATAATTGGTCCCCCCTGCTGTCACTGACCATCAGACTTACCATACATGCTTCATTCTCACCATTTAGGAGAAAGGGGATCTGGTCCCATCGCTGTGAAGCTGGGAGTGCTGCTGCATGGCTGGCACAGAGGCACCGAGGCCATGCCAGCACTTCCAGGCACGGCAGAATGGCACTGCTGCCAACAAGGGGATGGCAGGGGATGCTTGCCACCACTAATGCCAACCTCGGGGTGGCAGCAGACGGGAGATTTAATCCCCAGGCGGCCGGGAGCAGAGGTACTGACTTGGCACCGTGTTTCATCTCTGCCCGCACTGGCGTGACATGAGCGGCATAGCCTGGTTTGTCCCAATGCCAGCAGCGAGGACTCCTGACGTCAGAGTCTGATTTCTGTGCTGGCACCGGAATCCCCCTCACTGCCCAAAATAAAAAGTTTCTTCTGGGAAGCAGGAGAGTATCTACGTGTACTGTGTTTTTTTGTAAATTGATATTTACTGTTGTGTCATAAACACAGAAACAGTTGATACTGGACAAGCCAGAGGGCATCCCCTGTAGGATGTGTGGGGTAGAGGAGGTGGGAAGGGAGGGTAAGAGAGGGAAGGGGAGAGGTTGGGGCTGGGCAGCAGGCACATGGATGAGCAGGGCTGCAGGGGCTCCTGGCAAGAGATGTATCTGTCCTCTGGTGCTGCGCCAGCTCCAGTCTGCCTCCACCCCATGCATCTCAGGAGTTGCAGCAGAAGCAGATCACAGATAGCCACCAGCTCTTTCACCCTGTGCATCCGCTACTGGCCCATGCTCCTGCAGACAGCCCCAGTGNGATTTCCTCTGTTTTAATGAGGCACTACAGAGGGAGCCGTGCTCTCAGCACTGGCGTCCAGACCTTATTAGTGGAGGGGGCATGGCTACAGGTGTGACATACTTGAATACTTAGTGGGTTTGCTATCCTTGCGGATTCCAGAACTCGCATGAAGTCTGTTCAAGAAGTGTGATTGTCTCACTATACTCAGGACTGGAGCAGCCTCACTCTGAGTAATGTGTGCAGTTTTAGGCCCCCAAGTATAGGAAGGACATTTATTAGAATGTATTCAAAGAGGGGCAACAAAGGTGGTGAAAGATGTAGACAGAATGATGAGGAGAGGATAAGGATACTAGGTNGCTCCAGTCTGCCTCCACCCCATGCATCTCAGGAGTTGCAGCAGAAGCAGATCACAGATAGCCACCAGCTCTTTCACCCTGTGCATCCGCTACTGGCCCATGCTCCTGCAGACAGCCCCAGTGGGAGGCGGGAGGTGGACCCCAGCTGCTGCCTGACAGGGATGGGGTGGGTGGCGGTGAGCCAGGGAGAAGTGGTGATGGTCAGCTTCCCTCTTGTGTCAAACCGTTTTGCCTTCTGCTCTCCCTTCTGCTGTTACAGGTTAAAGGGTAGGTCAGAGCCATCAGCACTGCCAGGGACATGACCATCGTGAAGGCGCTTCTAGCTCTCACATCTGCAAATGTTGATGAGCTGCTAGGTGGCGAAGCAGGAGCGAAGCTCTGCAGCTGCCGCCATGACTCTCCACCCCGGTTCAGCGGCTACAGGTGTGACATACTTGAATACTAGGATACTAGGTTTGTTCAGCTTAGAGGTGAGGAGACTGAGGAGTGTACTCTTTGCTGTCCACAGCTTCCTCAAGAAGGAGGGCAGAGAAGGAGGTGCTTATGTCTTCTCTCTCCTGTCTGGGGATAGAACACAGGAAAATGGCTTGAAGTTGCATCAAGAGAAGTTCATATGAAGTATCAGGAAATGTTTTTTACTTGGAAAGGGGTCAGACGCAGCAAGTTCTCCAGGTCACAGCCCAAAGCCTTCTAGCATTCAAGAAATACTTGAACAATACACTTAGATATATGGTTTAACTTATAAGTTGCCCTGTATGGAGACGGGATTTAGATCCCTGTTTGTACAGCAAATCAAGACAAGTCATTCTACTTTAGCCTTGACTCATCTATTTAGTTTTAATTAAGCACAAGAAACTGCTGATCCTATGCTCAGATAATTTACATGTCTGAGAAAGAGATTAATATGATCTTCATATTCTGGTTTTGTGCTCACACAACACCATTGGCCTTTAAAAGCTTTAACTACTTTTCTTGCTCTTTGCAAAGTCTTAGCTAAGCTAGTTATGAGGCTTTTGCACCAGCAGGGCCATTTGGTTACAGTAAGACAAGTCATAAAGTGGATCACTATGTCTTTGAAG
This sequence comes from Pitta sordida, assembly GCA_013390025.1. NCBI lineage: Eukaryota > Metazoa > Chordata > Aves > Passeriformes > Pittidae > Pitta > Pitta sordida. Next base: position 4,251 of record WEKX01012332.1, on the reverse strand, counting down.
AAATATTTATGAAAGGAGAGCATAAAAATATTAGATAGCTTAATTAAGCATTCAACTGTTTTCATTTCCAGTGTCTTCATTTAAAAATAATGAAAAATCCAAACAGAGTGACTTTCAACTAATATTCATTGATTCATATTAGTCTCACTTGGAGTGACAATATAGGGGTGCCCTAACATGAGGTAATAACTGGTCATCTGTTATATCTGAGACATTTTGTCTGTAGAAGTCCTCTGTTATCAGAAAAACCTCCAGTGTGAATTTCATCAGTTACCTTATTGAGAACAAAGCTATACTTACATTTCCAGTTTTATACCTTTGTTATATCACTGTCTTATTCTCTGTCTGTTTATATGGCCTTTTACAGTTGCTCAAAAATTCTTTCAAGAGTATATTCACTTTAACTTCATAAGAAACATTTGCCAAAATATTTACTGATCGCTGAACTATAGTACTATGATTACCAACCTGTTTTCATACATTTTCATATCACTTGAAAAGATTAATGAGAGTGAGTAATGTCTCTGCTGCCTACAGTCATGTAGATCTGCAACTTCTCCTTCACTCATGACCTCTTTCTTCAAATGCGTCAATTTTCTAGACTTAATACTAAAAGTCTAGTCATAAAATACTCTGAAATAATTTTCCTCTGAAGCTATTCTGAGATTTTTCCAATTAAGTTAAAAAATGACTGATGCCATAAAGGTCACATACTCCATCTCCTCTTCTGTAATACCACAATGTCAGAGAGAGGTTTGCAATACATAGTTTCATACTATAAGATGTTTCTTGTCCCAGCAATTTTTTTTTAGTTTCTTTTAATTATGGTGTATGAAGGAAAAGATAATAGAAACAACCAACCAACCAAACAAACAAACCAACCAACCAGCAAATAAGCAATTTATTTTAGGTAATCTCTGCCATGTTTCATGTCTGCTTTCTTTTTTCTTACAATAAGATATTTTTATTGTAGCCACATTTTATCTCCATATCCAGTCATTCTCACCTAGCCTAGCTATTCTTCTTGTCAGGAAACAACACAAAATATCATTGAATAGTAACTCTATCTCCAGTGTTATCCACTATTTCTCTTCGCAGATGTAAAAAACAAAATCTCGTTTTTTACTGTTACCAGCGAGTTATGCAATGTGTGAAGATACTGACTCCATGAATATTCAATTACCCCCCCCACCGGTAGCCATGCACCTGCCACTAATTATGTCTGGAGGGCGGTCCTGGGAGTGTGGCTCCTACTGTAGCACCTCATTAAAGCAGAGGAAGCACCTTTTGGTGCCTCCTAGCCACAGAATCTGAGGTCCTTGACATTATGTGCATGGAGTCACACAACTCACTGAAAATCCAACCGCAACTACATAATTTAATACATGAATATGCAAACTGCGAATATGCGGGGTTTCTCTGTATTTTGAACAGGGTTTTAGATCTGCTTCAGAGGGGAGATAAGAAGAAAGTGTGGTGGAAATGTTTCTGGAAGAAAGCCTACTAATTCCCATTGTATCCTCGACACATTTACTGATACCTCGTCACCGTATCAAGCTCTCTTCATAGTGAAAGTAAAATGTGTCTTCCTTGCCATATGTCAAAGGTCTGCTATCAAATCAATCTCATTGGGTTTTGTAAGGTTAATGTAAGTTTCTTTTGAAATCTGGCTGTTGGAAAAGCAAAGAAGGTAACATGCAATAGTGTCCATGCACCAAATTGCTTTATAATATTAGTGTGACCTTGGGAGTAGTTAAGGATTTAGTAAGATTTAAAGAAATTACAGTCAGTATATGACAAGCTGACACAACATTAAGAACAGTAATAGAACACCTAGAAACAACATCCTTTCTCAATCATTTTTAAATAAAGATTGCAAAGATGAAGTGTTAGGGCATTTATAGGGAAGTGTTCCATCGAAAGAAGCAGGAGGAAAGATTCTGCCATCCACTGGAGAGGTTCATGTTGTTACTCCACTCTCATATCACTAAATGCAATATGCCACACATTGTGCTAAAAAGTCAATCAAATAAACTTATAAGAAATGGAAAATAAAATTGGAAAAGCTTCTATTGAAAGAAAGAACAAAGTACAGTAATTCCCCAAGGAATCAGTAAAGTGTATATCTTTACTGATGGTTTAAATTCACCTCTGTTTTTCACAGGGTTGAAAGAATTGTAAATCTCAGATAAGCGCAAGAGGCCCATGCAAGGTCATGAAAGAATTAAGAAAATCTAGAGAAAGCAAGGAGGAATTCATAAAGGGGGGTCCACATCTCTGAAGACACAAAAAGAAGAAAGGTTGAAGTGTCTTAAGACACTTGCAAAAAGAAAGATGATTCTTTGTTGAGTTTTTTCACTGTCATGATGATGGAGAAATTAAAACAATTAAAATAATTTCTTACAGGTAAAAAAAAAATTATTCTGAGAAAGCATCTTAACTGTTTGTGCCTGCATTGAAGCATATCACGAAACTAGAAAGGCTGCTTCAATGATCGCTTCCCAGCCCCTGGGGATTGTGGGGAGCAGAATGCTAATCAGTTTTGGTTGCTTAGATCTTACCTTGGGTCCACAAAAAAGTTGCAGGAAATGTTGGAAAACAAAGTCTTATCCTAGGAAAAAATATCTGCCTATTTTCATATTTAACTATCAAAGTGTTCTTGTTGCTGTATCACATGTCCACTAGAGTATCCGTCACTGCATTAAAGCATGTCTAGAGCAAATGCATTATTTTTAAGAATAGTAGCATATTCTGCATTCAATAAGGGAAGACAGACATTGAGAATTACATGGTATTGCTTCTACCTAAGGAAGTGCACTGAGAGAAACAGATGTTCTTCCTCTAACTTTTAAAATTATTTTAGTAGGGAATATTTCTGAAATTTCCACATACTTGTCAGCATTGGTATGAGTAATTTCAGTGTATCATATCTTTAATCATCAGATGATTTAATGCAGATCATTTAATTTCTTGTGAAATTATTTTGATGTTTTTTCCTCAACGTGTGTTGACGGAAGGTGTTATCCATCAGCCCATCAATAGGATATGACAGACTAATTTCTGTAGCTGAACAGATCATGACAGGATGGAAAGCAATTTTTCAGCTTAACACTCTGATTGAATTTAAAATTAATAACATTAGTATTCTGGCTACATAAGGAAATATAATGACACAGGTTATTAAACTTCATGCTGGAGGGGGGAAGATAATTGTCTGTAGAGGTCAGGAAAGATGTTCCCTCTGCTACAGTCTGCCATCTCACAATAGGTTGTTGTATTACTCAAGAGTCCACTTCCATTTAGAGTACCAGCTTCGATCTCTCACTAAAGGGAGAATACTGAGTCTATGTTCTGCACTTCCACAGGCATTTTTCTGTATGAAAATGTCTTTCTTATCAGTTACTTTTAATATTAGACAACTTCATCTTTACTCCCTTACATGTTATGACATATTGTCACACTCATTTACATGGAAAACACATGTCCTATAATCCCTTCATTTTGGTGGAGAATGTAGTTTAATTTATTGTCTTATAATCTCAAAATAATGAGCTAAGAAACTACCAAGTCGCAGGATCATGGGATAGGTACCAGAAGACTGGATACTGGCTAATGTGACACCCATCCACAAGAAGGGCAGGAAAGATGATCCGAGTAATTACAGACCTCTTAGCCTGACCTCAGTCCCAGGCAAAGTCATGGAACAGATAGTCTTGTGTGCTATTATGCAGCAACTGCAAAACGACCATGACATTAGAACTAGTCAGCATGGACTTTGGAGAGGCAGGTCTTGCCTGACCAACCTAATCTCCTTTTATGATCCGGTGACTTGCCTGGTTGACAATAAAAATACCATGGATGATGTGTACTTGGACCTTAGCAAAGCCTTTGACACGCTTTCCCATAATAAGCTTCAGGAGAAACACATAGAACATAGACTGGACAGAAATANATAATGTTTCATAATTGCAATGACTTTTTTTTATACAAGTCATTAACTCTTGCTCTTCTTTAAAAGGAGCAGATCTCCACTCTTGCTATTTGCAAGCAGACCTAAAGCTACGCCAGGAGAGGTTTGGACTGGATGTTAGGAAGAGGTTTTTCACAGAGAGAGTGATCTCTCATTGGAATGGTCTGCTTGGGGAGGTGGTGGAGTCACCATCCCTGGAGGTGCTTAAGATAAGACTCGATGAGGACCTTAATGACACTGTCTAGTTGGTGGACGGCTGTTTGGGAGTTGGACTAGATGAT
>WEKX01012331.1:10622-39479 GCA_013390025.1 Pitta sordida | reverse complement strand
GGTCGGCTACCATGAGAAGGAGGACATCACAAAAGCTTCATCTACCAGTCCTTCTATAGCTTGAATGTCAGTTGTCAGCTACAAGTGACATAAGTAGGTCATGAAATAACATTCCCATGGAACATCTTTATGATGTACAATGCAGATATAGTACATTTACATTTACATATATGTAGATGTATTATTGAATGAGCTGAAGAAAGCTTTTATTACCTATGTGAAAATGTGATCATCCTGAGTACTGCATCCGGGATATAGGAGCAAGTTGGAGGAGGACCTTGAGGTTTATTAGAGGGATAGAGCCTTCTCTCTGAGGAAAGGCTGAGAGAATTTGGTTTGTTCAGCCTGGAAAAGAGCAGGTTTCAGAGTGACCTAATTGCAGCCTTCCAGTACCTGAAGGGAGCCTACAAGAAAGGTGAAGAAGGACTCTTTACAAGACCATGTAGTGACAGGACAAGGGGGAATGATTTCAAACCGAAAGAAAGTAGGTTTAGATTAGATATTAGAAAAAAATTCTTTACTGTGAGTGTGATGAGGCACTGGAACAGGCTGCCCAGAGAAGTTGTAGATGTCTCATCCATGGAAGTGTTTAAGGCCAGGTTGGATGGAGCTCTGGTGTGATGAAAGGTGTCCTTGTCCATGGCAGGAGCATTGGAAGTAGATGATCTGTAAGGTCCATTCCAACGCAGGCCCTTCTGTTGATTCCATGATTCTGTGAACTTACATCTTGTCCCTGCAGTAGTGTGGAAATAAGCATGCTGAGTGCTTTGCAAATGCAATTGGTCTGACTGTGCTTGTGTTCATACTGTAATATTAAGCTATAATGAATAGTGATTAATGAGTTATGGCATGATTTTAAACTAGGATTTTTAAAATGTGGCTGTCAAAAAAGAAAATTTACTGATAAGTTCTGCATTGAGAAGGATGTTCATACTAAACCAGCAGCAATTTTCCTTCAAGTGGTTCCTCCTGGGTAGGTCTTAATTTCACACTTCCAGAAGAGATACCAGAGTGTAGATATAAAATATTTCAATGCTTGGACAGTCAAAGAGCAAAATATTCGTTTGCATCTCATCCTTTGCTTTAAAACTACTAAGGGAATAAGACTACTTTGCAGGGACAGAAACTTGCTTGTGGATGCAAACAAATCTGTTCTGCCTGTTGAAGCTGAATAGGAAATGAAAAACAATGCTAGTTAGTGTGGGAATTATGGAAAGTCATGCAGTCTCTACTGCTTTTTGACAAAATCTAAACAAAAATCAACTTACTCTTGCACTGATTGTAGGAATCCTGGTGGTACCTGAGCACCCTTCTCAGTATGGACCTTTACTTCAGGCATCTCTTGAAATAAATATCTGTGAGATTTGGACAAGGTATTTCCACTTGAGTCCACCAAATACGCTTGATTGTATTCTGTTCTACAGCAATGGAGACAGAGAAAAGGATCTTATTTCCTTTAATCTATTAATTATGGGTTTACACTTTTGTACCCATTGAATGTGTACATTATTTTTGAACTATTTTTCTCTCTCTTTCCTGTAATCCCTTGCAGCCATAGGTGTTCTCAAGGACAAGGAACCTGGGTCATTCATTGTTCGAGACAGTCATTCTTTCCGGGGAGCCTATGGGCTAGCAATGAAAGTTGCTACACCACCTCTTTCTGTGCTGCAGTTAAAGAAAGGTACTTTAAGGTTTCTATATATGTATTATTAGACATGCCATACAGTAGGAAGTCCTTATTTCTGGGTAATAATCTGGTGGAATTTTCCCTTGTTCTCTTAAGTGCAACTTGAATTGCAGGCTACATTTGGTACCTTGTTAAATGAGACTGGATAAGATGCCTATGGTGCTGTGCAGTTTCACTATGATTTGCTGTGACCATTAGAGGCCAATAAGTGTGGTTACTAATTGTCAAGTGACTAGTCAGAGTTCAAACAACCAACTTTATTAATGTGTATTGAAAATTAAATGTGATGTAGTTAAGGAAAGTCGAGGGAAAAAAACAGGGAAAAAAACCCAAATGAAAACCCAGTCACATATAAAACGGTAACAGCAACAATCCCTAATTTTCCCAACTTCGAGTTCTTTTCCCCTTGAAATGATGTTCCAAGTGTCGTACCACCGGGATGCAGCAGGGGGTGCTGTAGTATGCAGGAGCTGCAGGGGCTGTCCTCTGGCCGGCAGGTGGCGCTGGGGAGCTCCGAGGCTGCAGTACTGCTCTCTGGCCACCGGGTAGGGGGGAGCTCCTGAGCCAGGACGACGAGAACAAAGGCTCAAACACATGCAAATGGCAGCTTCTCCCGCGCCAGGGAGAAAAGGCACTGGACACAAAGAGAGAGGAAAAAAACCCAAGCCATGCGGACACAGGCCGGGGGAGGGGGGAAGGGAAGGAGGGTGAGGGAGAAGAACCTTGCAGTGCTGCTAGGGTACTGAAGCGATCACACAAGCTGCTTTTTTCTGCACTGAGCACCAGATGAGAAACGCGTGGCTCCCGAAGCCCCAAAAGCCCACGGCCAACCCCCCAGTCCACCCCCCTCCTTTCCGGGGGAGTGGTTCGCTACTCTGTCCTGGCTGCACCAAAAAAAAATAAACCAGCAGAGAGAGACAGAGGGAGAGAGAGAAGAATGAAAAGAGAAGAGTTTTTTTCCAGGAGCTATCTATTTCAGCACCATGAGAAGCCACGACATTTGCAAATGTGTAAACATGTAAAACCTAACAGAAAGTCAACTTAACAGAAAGTCAATAATTGGTCCTCCCTAGCAATTAGCAGTCTGCATTTGATTGACATACTGCTAAGTGGAGCTTTCGCTTGGCTGGAGGGTGGAATATTTCTGAGCCCAAAGTTGGTTTTTTTTCAGACATTTTACTTCAGATATCAGTCTAAGGAGATTCCTTAAGGAAAGTTCATATGTAATTGTTTAAAAGAAAAGGTGAAATACGCCCTCTCTGCTAGCTTCAGTGCCTCCATTTATATAACTTGTGCCTCCTGGTTGTGAAAGATAAAAGAGGAGAACATAGAGAAATCATTAATTGGTTTATGGAAACTCAGCATCCAGTATCTGTAGTGTTCTTGGTTCCATTTGAGGTGCTGCAAGGGTAGTGGGATTGTTTTTATTGCTGCTGTTTTTCTTTCATGAAGTTGATTATATTTCATTAGTACATGCTAGCTGGTGAGGTAAGCAACTGAAGTCACAGGAAAGCAATGATTCTCTTAGGATTATTGTTACAGAAGTGTGGGTTTGTCTATTTGGTTGGTTTATTTGTTGATTTTGGGGTTTGGGGTTTGGATTTGCTTGCTCTGGAGCAAGGTAAGGAATCCTCCTCTGTTACAGTAAAACTTCCAAATGCTGTTTCAATCTGGTATCTTGAAAAAGTTTTGAATAACAATTTGCCATTTACACACCTGAGAGTGTGTAAATCTTTCATAACTGCACACAGCCTCCTTGCTCGGAGCCGAGGCGCTGCGGGAGTGGTGTACACCCGGCTTGGCTCTGCCGCACTGCCGCAGTGTGGGTGGCTGCCCTGCACCAAGCCGCGGCGCGGCATGGTCAGGGCTGGCCACCCTAAGCCATGCTGAGCTGAGCTGCAGAGTGGGCAGCCATGGGGTAGGGAAATTGCATATTCATGACTGCCTAGTTTGAATATTCTTGTGTGTCAGGTTGCACGTGCGCAATTGCTAAACTGGCCTCCTTAATCGCTGAAAAATCAGGCACTAAGATGTGAAGCCACAATATAGGGGGCATGAAGTGAAAGAGGGCCTACTGTACTGTGAAACCAACTTTCAAGAAATAATTAAGTTGTCTTAATTATATGTCTGCTTGTATGTGCTTAAAAGTATGCTAAATCTCAAGAGAATTTTTATATGTCTCTTGGACTTTGAATCTCCAGATTACATCCAACCTCACAATTTCAGTTTGTCCTTGAATCCAGAGATAAAAACTGTCTTTAATAATCTAGTGTTAAAAATGTGTTTCATGTAATTGTTTGTTTTCATGAGCAGAGACTTAGCATAAGACTGCAAACATTTTGAAATTTAAAAATTCAGAGAGACTTGGCATAATTACCTTTGTGTAGCTAAATCTTCTATTGTTATTATCTGGAACAGTTCTGCCAACAGAACTGTCACTACAACTCAGTATTTTTTCATACATCTACTTTTTTGTCACATTGGATACAAGTTATTTTAATGGGCAGGTGCGTCAAAATTTCTGAAATTTGTGTTCCTGTGTGTAGTTGGGACAATGCATGGGTATTTTGGATGCCAGTGTATATTTGCATGTCAGTCACTTATGAATATAAAACCATTTCCTCTGGTTGTCCAACATGAGCTATTTGCTTATTTGTGTTTTGCAAAATGGCCTTTTTAGTACAGCTTGTAATTTGCAGCAGAGTAGGGCTAATCTGTTCTTTGTGTGTTGTACATAAAACATTTGTTGGTAATGTGGAACAACTGCTTCATAAAGACCTGCTAATTTATTATACAATAATCTCTCAAATTTCGAGTGGAGTTGGTTCCAGAAAGATGCCGCAGTAAGCGAAATCCACGCAGTAGCGGTAAACATGGTAAAGCCGGAGGGGGAGCAAAACCTGTGATGTCTTGAAGCCGCAAATGGTGAACCGCAAAGTAGCAAGGGATTACTGTATTTGTCCATTCATTGCTTCTTTTCATGAACTTTCTTTTGCCACACAGTTGGAGATTTATCAAATGAACTTGTAAGGCATTTTCTGATTGAATGTACTCAGAAGGGGGTACGCTTGAAAGGATGCCCAAATGAGCCGTATTTTGGTAAGTACCATGCATCACATGGACAGTGAAAATGGAAACAGTTTCTGATTACCAGTGCTGCCTTGAGTGGAGTGCAAATGAGAATACTTTGCTCGAATCCTGATGATTTCTGTAGGAGCCCATTGCGAGGTTGCAGGAGCCTTGTACACATTTACCTTAAGTAGATGTGTAGGGCAGTCTAGCATAGAAATACATGACTAAGCTTCAAGTAGTCCATCTTGCCTACTGCTTCCAATGTCGCTGCAGACAGCTGAGCTAGATCACTGTTGTGGTTCTTACTGATTCGGTACATTTGCCTTATTTTGTCCAGTGTTATATTTATGCTGTATATAAGTTGGCTAAAATGACACCTGCGAAGGAAGATAAAGCTGGTGCCCCCAAAACAGCAGCCAGTGAAAGGACTTAGGAAAATTTATTTTTCAAAGGCAAGAATGCTAAACATAATGGTATGTACACCAGGCATGAAGGAATGCAAAACTTTTTCCTTTCTGAGCCTTCTTAATAGCTTGATGGACCCCGCGTTGTGGAAGCTCCAAGGTTGTCTGTGAAAAAATGATCTTCTCAGGGAGTTAACTGGTCTGCGAGGCTGCAGAAGGAGAGACTTCCAACGTATTAGTGGGAAAAAATAAAAGAATGCCTCTTCAGGCAGGAAAGACCTCTAAAGAAAATGAGCCCTAAAATTCCTCATAATAATATTGTGGAAAAAATGGGTTTCTGCACTTACAATACCAAAGTGATAAAATCACAAAGTACATTATGGTGCATCAGCCTACTTAATCTAATATAGTGGAAGCACATTATCTTTAATAGTCAACATCCAAACGCCTACCTCACTGGAACTTTCCTCAGTGGGGCAGGAGGGGAAAGTAGGATGAGAAACCTCATGAGCGGAAATGGAAACAGGGAGATGCTAACTGGGCAAAATAAACTCTGCTTGGGGAAAATTAATGTTTTTTCCAATTGAAATCTATATTCAGGTAGTGAGATGTTGACGAGTGCTTTCAGTGCAGGTAGCTCAGTGTGCAGCTACAGTCCCAGCAGATTGAGGTCTCTGTGGCAAAAGCCCATGGCAAGAGGCCATGACTTGCTGACCCTTTGCATTACAAGGGCTTGGGGACCTGGGGCACAGCCAGATGATCTGACACTTAGAGACACAGCAACCACCTATAATCCTCAGACTTTCCTGCTCTTAGACTGTAAGAGTAGAAGAGCCTAGGGTTTCTTTTGTCTGGAGTCCTTCCTGAAGGCACCCATATTGAGTTTTTATTTTATTATTTAGTTATTGCACCAAGATTAATTTATTTTAAGCATTGAGATGTCTGACTGTTGTGGGAAACCTGGATTAAGCTGGTAAGGAAACCTTGTGAGTATGGGGGGTGTAGCTGCAAAGGGTCCCAGCTCAGGTGACGTGAGAGTGACTGGATGGTTGGACAGGAAAGTTTCCTTAATAAAAGAAACAAGGACAAGTACGAAAACACTAATCCTTCCACTTTTCCAAGCTCAATTTCACTGCTACCCAAAGACTTCTCATGTCTCCTGAAGGGGGAGGAGGTGTACAGTCATTAAAGAACAGTTCATCTATGTCTTTATCCCTCTCCCAATTTTTCCCTGCTGAGATACGGGCTTTCGCCAGGGGCTGCCATTCTTCAGAAAAAAATTCTGTTCTAGCATGTGCTCTTTTTAGACCATAGCTTCTTCAGAAAATGTCCATCGGTTTCAGTGTGAGGTCCTCCAGAGGCTACAAGGTGGGAGATACCAGCTTGTATGTACAGTTATACCTCCTAATTTGCGAGGAACATGTCATGTCAGGGCTCTCACAAAATGTGAAATTTGCAAGGATGCGCAAGTTATTAATATGCATGCAGGCCATGCCCGTCGTGCCACCCCCCACCACTCTGGAGCACTGCGGACACTTTCCTGCCCCTCCCCCATGGGCTCTCACAGCACAGCAGAGCAAAGGGGAGCGTTTCTGAGCCCTCTCTGACTCAGGAGACCCCGCCTTGAGAATCTGTGGACTTCAACCATGCTGCCGTTCTGCAGCCGGAGCCAGGCTGCTGCCACCGTGCATGCTCACACTGCCCCGCCAGCAGCTCAAACCCCACACCGCTGCTCCTCTCCCCTCTCCCCAGCCCGGCCCCAATGCTCGTGCTCATGCGGTCCCGGCCCTGCACAGCGCGGGCGGGCAGCAGCTGTGGCATGTCCCACTGCTGCACTGTCCCAGCACACAGTGCTTGCCCCACTGCCGCTGCGGCCAGCCCAGCCCCACTTTCCGGGGGCACTTCCCTTCCTTGCCTGTAGCCATGGAAACAGTAACACACGCCCGGGGGGGGGCTTTAGTCCCCGTCTGGGCTTAGAGTAACGGGGGCAGCATGACTTGTGGCCCTTCCCACAGGGCTGGCCCAGTCCCGCCCCACAGGGAGCGGCAGTGCCGCCCCTCAGCAGAGCAGAGGCACTGCACATGTGTCAGCTGGGGAACATCGCAAATCGCTGAAGCAGAATTGCAAGAAAAATTCCTCGCAAATCAGCAAGGTTGTGATGGTGGGGTAGCAATACAATGAGGATATACTGTAACCTAATTCTAACCCTAACTTTCCCACCCAGTGCTACAAGCCTTGTCACATACTCCCAATATACCCATGAAAGGGCCATCTACCATAAAATTAACAAATGTGAAAGGACAAATCCTACTTAAAGATGGATTGAAATTTGTCAGTGTTTGCCTTGAGACTAATTTAAAATCAGAATTTTTAGTCCATTCCTATCTTGATATTTAAGTACCTGTTTGTGGCACATATGCAGCTCTACTAGTCATTAGTTTGGACACCTAATCTTCCAATCTACCGCCTCAAAACTGCTTCACAAAGCAGGTGGACAAGCACTATCACACACATGTATGGGTAAGACATTGAAGGAATAATAATATCAATAATTCTTTGCATTTTTGTAAGACCCCTGCAGAACTAGGTTATCTTTCACAGGATCACAGGATATTCCAAGTTGGAAGGGACCCACAAGTGTCATCTAGTCCAATTCCCAAGCCAACACCCACACAGGGATTGAACCCACAACCATGAAGCCATGGGCACCACACTCTGTCCATCTGAGCCTCCCATTATCTAGAGCTCCTCATCGAGTCTTCTCTTAAACACCTCCAGGGTTAGGGTTAGGGTACTCTTAACCATCTTCCAGAGACTTTGCTACATTTAGTATAGCAGAAGAGCATTTAAAAGAATCTACTGGCTATATGTTACCAGTTTTGTCATTTTTGTGCTTTCTCCATTTGAAGCAAAGAAATTTAGGTTAGGATTTAAGTAGTGTATTTAAGCAGGGAAAGGCCACATATGGTTGTGATTAATGAGTTCAAGTTCATTTGACTGGGATAGTGTTGGGAAACAAATACAATAAAGTTCACCCAAGAAGGTCTTGGGTCCTTCTTGGTCTCGTGGTTTAAAGAAAAGCAGAAGTGGCCCCTGGTCTATACAATTCTTGAAAGCAAGCATAACTTACTAATTCGTGTTTTCCACCAAGCTAAATGTGTATGTGTTGCTACTTTTCTGACCGTAGGGAGTTTGACAGCTCTGGTGTATCAGCATTCCATCACTCCACTGGCATTGCCCTGCAAGCTTCTCATCCCAGACAGAGGTACGCTTTTTTAAGTACAGAAGTGATATACCCAGCCAAGCTCTACTTCAAAGTGTCCGTATCTGAAGGCATGTTGAAAACGCCAGAAGTCGAGATCTAAGCAAAAATGCACAGGGCAGGAAGCTGTGTTTCAGAAGTGGTTCTTCAGTACTGGTGACGAAGCTTATCCGAAGTGTAGTTGTTAGCATACTACTACTACGATATTNTAGTCGGACTGACCACACTGTTCCTGATACAGGCCAGGATGCCATTGGCCTTCTTAGCCACCTAGGCACACTGCTGGCTCATATTGAGTTTCCTGTCAATCATTACTCCTAAATCCCTCTCCATTTCACCACTCATAAACATATACATAACATAAACATTTCACCAGTCATAAACATATATGTATGCATTGTGGAAACCCACACAGTAATCCAGCATGTAGAAAGACAAATATAAATAGACTAGCTATTATCCCCATTTATGATTAGGTTTAACACTGATTCAGGTCTGGATGGCAAAAAGGCAAGTAGATAAAGAGCAGAAGGTGCCCTGAATGTGACACCAGCAGGAAGAGTATAGCAACTTACACAGGTTCAAATGTAAGTAAATGATCAAAAAGGCTGTGTTGCTTTTTGGGACTATAATTCTGGTTATGGTGATTTCATGAACTACTTTTAGACAACTGCAAAATTATGATATGCGTATCCCATAATACAGTTGTCTCCCACATGAAGTTAACTCCAGGTGCATTGTTGAAATTTTAAACATTCTTGTGGTTTTTGACTGAACTCTTTAAACTTTTGTTAAAGACCGTGTGTCAGTGTTCAAGAATAATATTTGATTTATGCAAATATATTGATGGAACCATTTAGAAAAAAAAATGCTATGGTACATGTGACAAGAGATCTCTTTATGTGGCAAAACAGTGGTAGTTGGGCTTGTTCTCCTTATCCTCCTCACCTGAAATGGAAAGGTTCTTTTGTTCTGCTAGAGGTGCAGGAGTGAAACATTTACCTTATCCTGAGGAAACATACCACTATAAATTTTTTTTTTTGATTTTTTTTAACCTAATTTGATAATGCATTTTAAGATAGTCTTCTGTGGTTAATGAGAGGATAAAATGCCTGGAGTATTTGAAGTGACTGGTTAACTCTAGACATGTGGGTAGTGTCACAAACTGTATTATGGCTCTTGTTCTCAAGGTTGTTTCATGTTGTCTTGTAGATGAGATCACAGTTACAAATGCTAAACTCATACTTGACCATGGACTTTGGTTTGTTGTCCATACAAGACGTGGACAGTGTTTCTGTTTGCAGATCCCTTGGAAGAGATAGCAGAAACTTCTCCACAAACTGCTGCAAACTCAGCTGCGGAGCTTCTCAAACAGGGTGCAGGTCTGTTAAACGTTTTCCTTGCATTTAACTGTCACCAAAGTTTGTATCTTAGAGACTGGGAGAAGCTGAAGCTTTGACTCGACTGAAGGATGTGTACTGGGAGCTGTTACATTTAGTGCTTTGTAGAAGTGTAAAGAGCATCGTGAGGATATGTAACCAGCTCTTAAGTTCTACAGCCCTGTGTTTGCTTTCCAGTCATGTGTCTCATGAGAATATGGAGTATACATAGGTTTCTTCAAGCAGAGCAACTTTTAAGCAGTGATGTTGCTTTCATAACTGATGAACTTAGGATATTTTCAACCTGTGGTTGCAGAGGTTCAAGAACTATGTCTGAGGTCTGCAAAAGCCAACTAAGGGAGGTGTACAGTAGGGTTAAGGTCTCATCGTAGAGGTCAACAATATCACTGGAAAATGCTTACTGTCCCATCAATCTGAAAAAAAAATGGAAATATTCGAGAACAATACCCTGTGTTTCACTCGATGCTGCGTGTTGTTAGGAAATGTCCTGTGTGTTTCCCATTGGCTGCTGTTTTATGGATTCTCATGCATACTGCCGCACTCATTATGGCAAGTGAAGTTTTCTTACTGCGTGATTATTGATGCAACAGAAGACCCCTTACCAGACTGCCTCCAAACAATGAGGTGCTATGCATTGGCACCATCTGTTATCACTCTCAGAGGTATTTGCAGCAGCTGTATAGAGGTGAGTTTGCTTCTTATTTGTTTGTGTGAATGCAGAAAGAGCCAGTTACACAGCCTATCTGAAAAAGTGTGGTGGCATCCCAACTCACTTTATTTGACATTGCTCTGAGTACCTCTTAGTAATCTTAAGGTTCTCGTTAGTAGAAATACAGCTACTGTCTTATTCTACTGTACAATCAGCATGCCCAGGGGATCATGTCAATGCTCTCCCTTGGTCCCTGGTTTTCCGCCTGCTATGAATTCTCCCCAGGATCTACCTGTCCACCCAATTAGGGCCGTTAGAGAACGGGAGTACACTACATTTGCCACTCATTTGACTTTTGTCTACTGCTGGAGGTATAAGTGAGCATTGTGGCCAAGCATGCCTTTTTTAAGAATGCTGCCTCATTGCACTCACCTATTTTAGTGCACTTCAGTTGCCGAGCTGAGAAGCTCTGCAGAGAATGTTGCTGCTTGCTTTGACTTAAAAACTTGAAGTGCTATAATTGTGCTATAATTAAGCAGGCATGTGTGGCTCAGGCAATGACAAGCCTTTGTGAGGCTGTACTGGGAGTGACCATGTGTTGGCTCACTGGTTGGTGTTTGTTGTGAGTAACAGGGAAAAAACCAAGGAGAGTTAATTTTTGTAGAACTTTACCTCTTAAAAAGCCATCAAAAGGGGCATATGTTGTCTCTTGAGAAATGTTGGTTTCTTCTTGCTCAGTGTGAGCAAAAAATGCTTTTCAAAGCAAAAAATAATTCTTCCTTCAGCTAGGGCAGTATTCATGGGAGCTGTCATATCATGGATCATTTGGGGTACTTAGTACATTTGGTGTTTTCTTGTTGTTTTTTGTTTTAAACAAGAGTTTGGAATCTTAAGGAGAGATTCTCCGTTTGTTTGGTTTTTTGTTTGTTTCCTTGATGCATAATTTCCCACTGATTTTCTATGTTTTAGAGGTCCCTTTCTAGTTATAATACTGAATACGGAAGTGCAGACATGAAACATGTAAATTTCATCCTTTCAAAGAAACTTCAAAGCTTAACAGTTTCTCCCTGCCCTTCTTTACCTCACCCTTCTCCCAGTCTACAAGCAAAAAATTATGTATTTTCCTAGAGTGGTTATTTTTTGTAGCTGTCTGAAAAACCTAATGAACATTCCCAGTTATGATCTAAATGCAGAAGCTGATGAGAAATTCTTTTCTTAGAGAGTGACAGTTGAAGACTAGAAACTGTACAGATAAGAGGTTTTCTCTAGAACAGACCTTGCTTTATTAACCTTCCTGTTCAGCAGCAAAATTCACTGCCTCAAATAAAGCACAATTTTTCATTTCTGCTTCCACTAGTACAGTCAAGGGACTAAGCATTCTGAACAAAGGACATTGCCTGCCTCTCATGCGGTAGACAGGGTATTTGATTCCTGCCAGGGAGGCAGTAGTGCCATTTAAGAGTTGGACTCGATGATTGTTGTGGATCCCTTCCAACTCAGAATATTCTGTGATTCTCTGAAAGCAGCGTGTTAAGATGTTGCTGGTAGCACAAACACGCTCCAGATGGTACCTGTGAAGGATCAGGGCAGCTGGGTTGAAAGACACGGATTTCTTCCTTTTGTTCTAGCTTTGAGTATGGTTTCTCTGGGATTACTGTGATTTGATACCTTGTTAGACCATACTTGATGTTCTTAAATGAGAAATCTTTCAATCTTTCTTATCTTTCCTTTCTTGCAATCTCCTTTTTAGGATGACAATCATTGTAACTTCCAACAATTTTGAAAAAGGTGTGATTTACTATATTTTGTATTACAGAAGTAAAGGAATATACTGTATTTAGTTACTGCTTTTTGAATTATCACATTGAGGGCAATCTAGATAAAATGCTTGGCAATCTCATTTAGAAACAAGACCTGAACACGGTCTTGGTTTAAAGACAATGTATTCCATTGGGTGAGGCCTACTGGAGTAGCTACTCCTCTCCAAATTATTACAGTGAAACCCCACTACTTTGCAGTTTTACTCTTTGCGAGTTCAATTCTTCAGTGTTTTTTTCTCTGTGAAAATTCCCCTCTGAGCATGCACAGAGCGCGCCATGAAGAGCTAGTATGTAAATAAGCTCATGAGCATGCAGTTAAGGACTGCCTGTCGCCCTGCCCCTCACAGCACCTGAGTGCAGGGGTGGGAGGGGGAGCATTCCTGGGGTGGCAGCAAGAGTGAGAGACCCTGGTGCCAGCTCCCACGGTGCTGTGGGTGGGGACTGGGGGGCCAGGGACTCTCACTCTGCTTCCATGGCCAGATCCTTTTGTGCGCCACCACATAGTGTTCCCTGCTGCCAGGGCAACACGAGCCCACATGCCATGTCCATACATTCAGCTTGGCTCGACTTGGGTCCAGCAGCCGGTGACTGCACGGCTAGATTCCTCACTCCAGGAGCTCCTGACAGCTTGTGGCCCTCTGTCCAGCCATGACTCTGTGTGTGTGTGGTTGTGTGTGTCCCAGAGCCAATGTTTCCAAAGGAACAGGTGGGAGCAGGCGGTGGCAGAGCTGCCCCTGCTCTCCACTTCACCCTAGCCTCCCCCCATGCCCAGAACGTGGCTTCCTCAGCTGGCACAGGGCTGCTGAGCAGCCCTCCAGCTTTGGAGGAGGGCAGCAGTGCCACGGTGAGGTGCAGCCCCTCGACAACCCTGACCCCACCGCTGGGGCGCAAAAAGTCACCCAGGCGGATCTGACCTAGCCCACCTTCATGGCCAGTTGGGGGGTCGCAAGCTCCCAATGGCAACAATGTGCTGGAGGGTGGGGACGGTGCCCAAGCCGCCAGTGGAGTGGTGCCTTCCCAGCGTGGGAATGGGCAATTTGACAGCAGGCAGCTAGGAGGCGCAGGAAGTGGCTCCCCTGCTTGCCCAGCCAAGCTCTGCCGAGGTGCTGTGGGGCTGGCTCAAGGAGGTGCAGGGGACCCTTGGCAGCCAGTTTAGAGACGGCGGGAGGTGAGACCACAGCAACCTCGGCAGAGGGAGTGACCCCAGCAGCACGGGCAGGAGGAATCCCCAGAGCCCCAGCCCTGCCTTGCCCTGCACCCCCCACCTCGGCAGAGGTGCGGGGTCCAACGAGACTTGTCTGCAACCGACGAGGTCCAAGAGGGGACTGGGGCAGCTGAGGGGACAGCCCAGCCTGAGGTTTGACACAGTGTGAAAACAGCACTGTCCCCGGCAGCTGAACCTGGTCCTTGTCCACCCCTCTGTGGGGAGGGGCCAGAAAGCACCTCCTGAGCTCTCCCGGTGCGTCACAGGCCATGAGGTGGTCCCGGGAATGCCTCACAGACGCTCTGGAGCTGAGGGTAGTGGAGTGACAGATGAGGCTTAATTGCATATTCATGAGTTTGTTATTTTTGGAGATCACTGGCTTTGTGCAAGGGAAGGAGATCGAGGGCTCCGTGAAAGTTGGGGGATGACTCTACTTAAATTTGAAAATTAGAGACTCTCAGGTAAAATGTAGAAAAAAAGATGTATAAGGTCTTTACTAAAAATATCGAACAACATAACAAAACTAACAACACAATAATAACACAAAAATTTCACCCTCAAAATATCACTGTCCCTTCCAGTGTAGTTCCAGCCAGAGCCATTGGGCTGCCACTGAGTCCGCGGGGATCACATGTGCCCATGATGGTGACAGAGGTGATGGGTATGGCAGGCATGGACAGGGACCAGTTTCGGCCCTACCTGTGTAGGTGCAGAGCATTGCAGCAGGGAGGCTCTGCCAGCAGTTGGTGGCAGTGTCTGGGCAACTCCACTCTTTGGGACTTCCTCATGGGCAGCACCAACTGCATCAATGATCTGAAGCACTAAGAGTGGAGATGGTGCCAGGTGCCAGGAACTGGGTCGAAGCAGTGGGGATGGTGAAAGGTGTGACAGAGCCACATGGGAGAGGTGATGGGGTGAGGGGCAAGCCAGGAGCCCAGCAGGAGCAGCGGGAACATGGCAGTAGTGTAGGTGCCTCCCTCACCTACTCCTTGGAATATTAGGGAGAGGGTGTGTATGTGAAATCTCATCTACAGGTTTTATATATTATTAGCAACACTGTGAGACTCTCCCAGGAGAGACTTAGACTTACCCAGCCAAGCCTGGGAATAGGCACCCCTGTCTCACACACCACTGCCCCAGTGCAGGCAAGCAGTTTCCCCCACTACCTATGACAATAAGCAGAAAGGCAAATGAATTTTCTTTGCAGAGAAAGCTATTAGCTTTTCACAGAAATGGCAGAACCTCTTGCCCATCCTCTGGAGGAGTTCTGCTTGGCAAGCAGCAGAATTGTCTTGGAGAAAGGCACCTCTTCCCAAAGCTACATTATTGAGATGAAAATAAAAATTCTCTGTAGTTAACCTGTAACACACAGTCTGTTGACACCGATGCACTGCATGGGAGAAGAGGAAGGGATTCTGAGGTAACCGAAATGGTGATGTGTGAGTGTGAGAGAAGGGAAGCTTCATGTGGTGGGAAACACTCAAAGAGTAATGAAGAGCTTTAGATCTGTATCAACCATACAAAGTAATGAGGTGAGAAGAGGAGAATTCATGGTTTGCAATGTTACTTACAGTTTTGGTTTGCTACTCATAAACTTAAATCCCTCTATGCATTGTATTGTAATTGATTAAAACCAAAGTTAATGAAACTATTGCACCAATGCACAAATACATTTTTGATAATTTATCCTTGTAAATCAAATAAATAAAATCTCAGTATCCCTTCTATCACTGACAGACTCCAGAGCTGGAGTTACTGGACTGATCATCATGCTGGAATCAAATTTAGGCATATGCAGTCTTTAACTGTGTGATTACTTGGTTGTTTTGAAAGTAATGATTTCTAACTGTATAATTTTCTGTAGATAGTAATAAGAGAAATCTTAAATCAGATTACAGAATAGCCATATGAAAAGAGAAACCATTAGATTTAGTCTTTGCTTTGTTAATAAGTTTAGCAAGGCAAGCCAAAAAAGTTAAATATTAGCATGGTAATTTGTATGTGTCAGCTGACAGAGTTGTAAATTCTGTCCTGGATACCTACACAAATGTTTTTACCAAACACAAAATCTATTGGTACCGGTGTTTAACTATGGATATGCATAATCATTCTTGCTTGTTCTTCATCTGTTTGTAAATTTGGCTTTATACCACAATGCCGAAGTAAACGTGAATATAGTAAACTCTCTAATCTTGCAGAGGTTTGGGTCTTCTCAAGCCTCGTGAAGCTTGTATTCCGTAAGATAGATGGCTCATGAATATACAGTTATTTCCCCTCATTTGCGAGGAACGGGTCTTGCCAGCGCTCTCACAGAATGTCAAATTCACAAACATGCACAGGTCATTAATATGCATGCAGGCCACTCTCATTGCTCCACCCCCTGCCACTCCGGAGCACTGTGGACACTTTTCCGCTCCTTCCCACAAGCTCTCTCAGCACAGTGGAGCAAAGGGAACTGTTTCTGAGGCCCCCTCTGACTCGAGAGACTCCCCCAAGAATGCCTAGGCTTCTCTAGACTGCTGCGACTGCACATGCTCTCAGCCCAAACCCTGCACCGCTGCTCCCCCACCAGCCCCCCCCCGGCCCCGGTGCTCATGCCCCCCACATCCCGGCCCCGCGCAGCGCAGGCAGACTGCAGCAACGGAGTGAGCATGTCCCACCCATGCAGGAACTGTTTCTGAACCCATTCTGACTCAGGAGACCCCGGTGAATCCCTGGGTTTCTCTTCAGCAGCACTGCCACTTCTGCAGCCAGGAATGGGCTGCTGCGACCACATGTGCTCGCAGCTGAAACCCCGTGCTGCTGCTCCCCTCCTGGTCCCGGTGCTCATGCCTGTGCTGGCCCAGCCCCGTGGGTCATCCTGGCCCCGCGCGGCGTGGGCGGGCAGCAGCAGCGGCAGTGGAGTGAGCATGTCCCGCTTCTGCCCCGTCCCAGCCCACAGCGCTTGCCCCGCCGCCGTGGCCAGCCCCACTTTCCTGGGGCACTTCCGTTCCCCGCCTGTAGCCATGGAAACAGTAACACGTGCCCGGGGGGTGCAGTCTCTGGCTGGGCTTAGAGTAACAGGGTACAGCGTGACTTGTGGCCCTCCCTGCGGGGCTGACCCAGTCCCACCCCACAGGGAGCACCGGTGCCGCCCCTCAGTGGAGCAGAGGCACTGCGCACGCATCAGCCAGGGAACCTTGCAAATGGCTGAAGCAAAATTGCGAGAAATTTTTCTCGCAAATCCATGAGGTCATAATGGAGAGGTCACAATGCAACGGGGATATACTATACAAATAAAGATATGCTTGCCCCCCTCTGCCCCAGAGCACTGGGGGGCATTCCTGGCACCACCCCGAGGCCTCTGACAGCACAAGGGAGCAAAGGGAATCTCTTCTGTCCCATCCCTGCCTGGGGAGTCCCCAAGGAATCCATGGCCGTGCTGCGTGGAGAAATGGCCGCTACATGTAGAAGTGGCCGTGTCACCCAGAGAAGCAGCTATCACCCACCTGGGAGGCCCTGCCACCCGGCGAAGGGGCCACTGCCAAACCATACGTCCTGCAGCCCTTTCCCTGGAGCACTGGCGCAGCCCTGCTGCCTGAGATGCGGCAGGGAACTGAGGGAGCAGGAGCGAGGGGGCAGCGTTTGCTGCCCAGGTCCTGCTGCAGCCCGTCGCCATCGGAATGGCACTGCCGAGGGTGTGGTGGCCAAGCCTGGCCGGGCCCCCTTGCCCAGGATGTGGCAGGGAACTGGGGGCAGGGCAGGGGGGAGAGGGGGCAGTGGTGGCTGTGAAAGGGAATCTGGCTGTCCACTGCCCCCCACTGCTAGCCCCAGCCTGAGCCGAGCCGAGTGGTGGCGGATGACTCCCTTGCTACCACAAGACTAGGGGCAGGGGTTGCTGCAGGCTGCTGCCAGGGAGGGGCCAGGATGCTGGGTTCTGGCCCCATCTTACCACCCTGGGAGATTGCTGCTTTTATGCTATGGTCAGTGGGAGATGGCTCTGGGACAGGCGGCGGCAAGAGCTCCCATAGGCCCATGTCCAGTGGAGGGAGACCCGCCACGGTCCTGTGGGAAACAGCCATTATAAGGCATTCACACCATGTAACCTTTACAACACTCATAAGGGAGGGTTTCTGGGCAGTCCCTGAGTGAGCTGCCCTGCCAAGCGGGGCATGGCGGTCCTGCCCCTTGGTGCAGGCTGGTCCCACCCTGCGTGGTGGCAGGGACACTCTGGGCATGTGTAGATGGTGAAATGCCACAAAGAATGGAGGAATTGTTTCTGAGGCCCCCTCTGACTCGGGAGACCACCCCCAAGAATGCCTGGGCTTCTCTAGGCTGCTGCGACTGCACGTGCTCGCAGCCCAAACCCTGAACTGCTGCTCCCCCACTAGGCCCCCCCGGCCCTGGTGCTCATGTCCACCATGTCCTGGCCCCGCGCGGTGCAGGCGGGCTGCAGCTGCAGCAGTGGAGGGAGCATCTCTCCTCGGGAGACCCCCCCCAAGAACCCTGAACTTCTCTTCAGCCACGCTGCTGCTTCTGCATCTGCAGCCAGGGCCGGGCTGCTGCGACTGCGCATGCTTGCACTGCCCCACTGGAAGCACAAAACTTGCACCACTCCTCCCCCACTCCCCGTCCCGGGTGGCCGTCCTCACACTGTCCCGACTCCACATTGTCCCAGCCCGCTGGGGTGGTCAGCGCTGCGCAACTGTGAGGGGGGCATATCCTGCCACTGCACCGTCCCAGCCGCTTCTGCAGCCGCCACCTGTCTACTGCCACCATGCATACTCGCACTGACTCTGCGGCATGAAAGTGGTGTCCCCAGGCTCTGGTCAGAATTCTTGGAGCTTGGGAAACCTTAACTTTGCAAAACTGCGACACCCGGTGCCCCTTATGGCAGGGAAGGGCGTTGGTATCAGAATTTCTTTCCCTTTAACATTGTCTGGTCCCAGGAGAGGCAGCACTGCCCGTATGGTCCCAGCAGAACTCTGCTTCCCCCTGCTGCAGCGGGGGGAGGGCATGGGAGAACAGAAGCCTCCTCCTGGCGCAGCGGCAGTGGTGTGGGAATGTCCCGCTGCTGCCTCGTCCCAGCACACAGCACTTGCTCCACCTCGCTTGCGTTGCTTTCGTGGGGCAGTTTCCCTGGGGCTACGTCATCACCAGATGTGCCAGCTGGCAGTCCCCGGTTGCAGATTGCATTGCCTTCCCTGCCTGTAGCCATGGAAACAGTAACACAGACACATGCACACCAGCACTGCCCGCTCACATTTCGCAGGTGCTCTCCATACACGGGCGGGCGACACTCAGGGACCTGCATTAATTAAACATAAGCAGGTGGAGACTCATCCCCACCTGGCACTTCACGCCACACCGGGCCCGGCTGGTCTTAGGGTAACAAGGAATGGCATGTCTTGTGGCGGTGCTGCGCTGCATCTCCGCGGCTGCCTGGGGCATACTGCGACGAGACCCTTCCATTGTAGGGACTGGGCATGGAGACACACAGGACCAGGTCAGGGACCAGGGCACGGTGCCGCAGGGTTCTAAATGCCGTGGCAAGCCAGAGAAACTGCACGCCCTCCCCATGGGGCTGGGCCAGTCCCGCCCCACAGGGACTGCCAGGACTGCCCCTCGACGAAGCAGAGGCACTGTGCATGTGTCGGCCAAGGAACATCGCAAATCGCTGAAACTGAATTGCAAGAAGTTTTCCTCACAAATCAGTGAGGTCGCAATGGAGGGGTTGCAATGCAGAAAGGATATACTGTATTTAAATTTTAGGTGCTATAGGTAATAGATAAATAGAGCTGTTTGCTTTAATATAAAAGTATTAAAAATGAAGGGGGAACAAAAAGTCTATGACCTCTCAAAGTCTTTCCCCTCTGTCATTACAGCATGTAATGTTTGGTACCTGAATTCAGTGGAGATGGAGTCCCTCACGGGCTACCAGGCGGTACAGAAAGCCTTGAGCCTGACGCTGATGCAAGATCCTTCTCCTGTCTCAACTGTTGTCCATTTCAAGGTGTCTGCACAGGGAATCACACTGACAGATAATCAAAGAAAGTAAGGAAAAGAGGGATGGGAAGAGAATATGTGGTCCTGTTCCCAGCAGGTGTTGGCAAAAAGAGAAAGTGATGACTTTTCCAGCATTTGCTATTGAACCTATTAAATGGAATAATTTATATTCATTATGTCTTTTCACCAGTGAATAGATTTGACTTAAGAAGATGCTGTATATTTGGAACAGTGCTTTGGATAGTCTGTAGAAAACTGCGATAAAAGCTTTATATTTACCTTGTACTAAATGCTGTTTAGGCCATCACAAACTCTTTAATAAATTTTGAAAAATTACAATAACAAAGGAGGGACAACTGGAATTCATTGTAAGTTTAAAAAAAAAGTGCTGGACTTCTTAATTCCATGGGGTCTGACAGTATTTGTAGCAGATCAAGAACAGAACCTTAAACTGTAATGCCTTGGTGTATGTATATTTTGAAATATAATGTAGTATAATTATTCAGAAGTTCCAAATTGCATGTCCCACTAACATGGTATCTAAATGACCAGTGTTTAGGAAAAACTACATTTCACACTCCTAGTGTCCTTTTTATTAGCTTGAGTGTCAATTTTCCTTCAGTTAAAAAAGTTGATGTTAGTATTTTAAATATGGATTTATTGGTTGTAGCAGTTCAGGTGGCTTTCAAAGTCACTCAGAGATACAAAAATAATATATTGTCATTATTAAATTAAAACTAGCAAGTTATTTCTCAGATCTGTTTATTGTTTTAAATTTCAAGCATCTTACATATTTCTGAAATTTGTTCTATTTCTTCTTATCTAGACTCTTTTTTCGGAGACATTATTCAGTCAGCACTGTTATTTTCTGTGCTTTGGATCCACAGGAGAGAAAGTAAGGAAGACAAGCAGTATTTTTAATATGTTTAATATGTTTTGATATTGTTGATCTACCAAAAAATGCCAACCCCCTCAAATCCCCAAACAAAACACAACAAACCAAAACTAACATAAGTTTCATTTTTATTTCTCCATCCTACTTTTTTACCGCTTTCTAAATGGACAAGATGGATTAAAGACGGCCTTTCTTCTAAGTAAGTGGATACATGTATGAGTCTCTTTTAACTGAATATTTTAGAAATATCATTGAATTGATTGGTTTCTTGGTGTTGTAAGTTACCTTTGCAGAGCTGTAGAAGGGCAACCAGCTGTTCAGAGACAAAAGTCTCAGCCCACTGTAACTAGACTTCATCTATAGCTCTGCTTGTCGGGGCCTAATTATGTGATGGTTGATGGTGGGATGTCTGGAGCAGACCTGGCATGGTTTATTTAGATTACAGATGATTTGACCAAGGTTTCAGAAGTCAAAACAGCTACTTGCTGTTCAGATTTGTGTTCCACTTGTCCAGCAAGTCTAACACAAACTTACTTACCTCACTTAGACTGACAGTTTTTGAAAAAAAAAAATCCCCCCTCTGGTACATACGGGAAAATACTCCTAGTAATATTAGTGTGTGGCATAAATATATAATTACCATTGGATTGCAGTCTTTTCTCTTGGAGGCAGATGTTATTGTCCCCCTTTAACCAAAAGAAGTAACCTGAACCGTTTCTGGGAAGGAAGGTAAATAGATTACTTAAGTCCTTTTTCAGATGCTTTATGCACTGAGATATGTGTCCCTCAAAAATCAGTCTTTAGGCAATCCCTGATGCACCACACACCCCCCAAGATAGGTAAGAGAACAGCAATATTAAATCAGATTAAATATATCTCAAGGGTCAGCAGTACGTTTCTGACAGCAAACAGAGCAGAAGGAAAGAGACAGTCTCCTTCCCCGATTCTCTCCTGAGGTACCTGGTCCATCCGAACCATTGCGTTTCTCACTCAAAAGAGACCTTCTCCATCAGAATAGAGGAAGTCTGGTTTGTGCACTTGGTTTCTGCAGTATCTTTTCTGTATGAAAAGAGGTGATGCCTATCTGTCTGTTCTCTGACATACTGTGATTGCTGCCCTTGCAGAGTGTTTGGGTTCATTGCCAGGAAGCAAGGCAGTGCCACAGACAACGTATGCCACCTCTTTGCAGAGCACGATCCAGAGCAGCCTGCCAGTGCCATTGTGAACTTTGTGTCAAAGGTCATGATTGGATCCCAGAAGAAGATCTGATGCCTCTCCATCCTTGATTCAGAGCTCTTCACTGACTTCATTGAAGGAAATCACTGTGAGAGGGAGAAAGGCTATTCAGTGACAATGTCTGAACCTTGTAATTTCCAATGAGGAAAACAAAGGATGGTCTATGTACTGTGTTTGCAAGAGTTCAGGCTTTTAATAGAAAATGCCTCTGACTTCACAAAGCATTCTTTCTTGGTTTTTATATCAGAGGACAACACAAAAGAAGCTGAATGCCATACAAACCCATGTAGCCAATACCTGAATGAAGCATAAATGAAAAACTTTTCTCCTGAGGGGTTTCTAGTATATCTTCATATGCTGTTTCTCATCATTCATTGAAGCAGAAATACTCAACGAGATTGTGCTACTTTTTTGTTCAAAAATATGTATAATCTCCACAAAGACACTTGCCATGGTTGCATCAATAGTAGCTACAAGCCTTGCAAATATGCTATTAAGAGAATGATTGTCTGAGGAAGGCTGTTTGCTCTTCCCTTTATCTTTGTGATCAGTAATGTGAACTGACTGGGGAAAAGGGAAGATGCAGGTGAAGAGAAGGTTTGTGCAAGTTGAATTCTGGTGAGAAAGGAGTGGCAGTATAGAATATTCAGAAAGGTTACTCTGTATTTAATGTTAAGGAGGGTGGGCTGTTTTACTTTGCAAAATTTTAAATAAGGGAGAATGGGCAGAGCAAAAAAAAAGTGTGGAAATCTGTAATTGGGGTTTCTTTTTACAAAGAAGTAAGCAGGGAGGACTCTGCATTTTAATAACTGCAGGATAAAAATGAGGGGGAAGCAAAGAGGAAAATTGCATAATTGATATATGGTAATGCCTCAATACTTCACGCTTCTGCATTCACTGCTTTGGTACATCACAAATTTTTTTCCATGAAGCAGTTTCCCCTCATCGTTCTCCACTTCACAGTTTTTTTCCTGGTCAGCACGAGAACAGAGGCCTCTCATTGATTCAGTGAATGCTTGCGCATATCTACAGCATTCCTCTCCTGTAGTGGAACGGAGACCAGTCTGTAGTGGCCCCATGGGGTCCCTGCAAAGAGGTCTCTTGCAGGGTCTCTCCTTCACCTTTCCTTGCCTGCTCACCTTCCACGAGTTATTCAGGTGTTTCACCTCTAAAGCCACCAAGTTTGCCAGCGTAGGATTGTACCTTGGCATGCTGTTGGCTGATCCTGTATCAAAACCACTGATCGGCTCAAATCCTATTTCACAGTTTTCGCATATCGTGGGAGGTTCTTGGAACTGAACCCCTGCGAAAATCAAAGTATTACTGTATTTTCACTTCTTCCTGATTATTTATATTAGATCTCAGATCTTGATATGTCATACAGATAATTCTTAAAACTAGACCATTGCTGAACTTTACCTCTTTAGCTGTTTTGTCTAAGTAAAAGTGTGTCTAGCCAGTATCTTGTGAGAGACATTTTCACTTTTGTACTACAGTGACAAGATATGTCTCATTTTCTGTCTCTGCAGTACTGCTTTGGTGGTAACATTTGTTACCCTACCTAATATTTAACGATATTTGTGGATCCTTTCCCCTCATGTTTTACAGGATTTTTGAGGATTTTTTGGCTTCTTTTTTTCTCTGTAGGAACTATTTTTTATTTATAATTCCTTGAGTCAGGAAATCTGAAAGTGAATGGAATTTATTTTGTTACTCTGTTCCAATTTCTTGGGAGCATTTATGTAATGATTTCTATAACCATCACACTCCTACAAAACTCTGTGTCTTTCTAAACACAGTGACATTTGAAATGCATAAGAAAGTGCTAGTTAGCTTTACAGAAAATTGATACAAGAGGCTACAGTGGAAGACTGCAGAAGGTAAGTCTGCAAAGTCTACTGTGTAATTCCCATTTGCTCAAAAAGAGCAGTACTAGACCTCTATATGAGAACCGATGGTAATAAAGCAGCTTTAGTGTGATAAGTGCTGAGAAGTTTCATTGCCTCTCTTTCTTTCATATATGGCTGTCAACATTGTGTTAATAACCTGAGGAGTAAAATGATGTGCTGATGTGGTGATGCATGAGCTACTGGATTAACTAGTAAGTGTACCCACTTGTAGATTTTAATCTCTTATCTACTGTTACTAAGTAATGGTTAAATGGAATGAGAAACTCTGATTAGGCTGTATTCTAAGAAGGTTCCCCCAATTTGATCTACATTTGTCCTATATAAGATATACTGAGGTTTTTTAACAGCTTTCTTTCTATTTCCTGAAGTATTAGGGCCAAGGAAAACATATTCAGTGACGGAAGTGTTACCACATTTTTTGTGTAATTTTGAATTTTGTGTAAATAACTTTATATTTTTTTAGAAAGAAGATGGTAGGCAAGAGAGGGAGAGAGAAGAAGGACTTGACCTGTGATGTATTTGGCCCGAAAAGTGATGTATTAGTATCAGTGAGCATTGAATGTCTGTAGAATAGTGAAGCAATCCAAAGCACAGGAGCTACTATTGAAGCAACAAAGGCAAGTACCTCTGATTTGTAACAAGTAATTCTGTTCTTCTGGCACAGAGGTATACTACTTAAACAGTGTCTATGTACCATCCAAAAAAAGAATGCTGTTCTTACTTCCTGGAACTTTGCTCCTTTTAAAAAGTGTGAGAACTGGTTTTCTTTTTGTATTCTTCTGGTGTACAGAGATTCCAGTTTCCTAATCTAGTCAACCAGTCGGAGCCCAGAGAATTTGTTCAGCTGACATCTCAATTAGATTTAAGTCTTGATTAGATTTAAATCTCATATATTACAAGGTTTTGAGAGGAGGAAGAATTTTTTACAATATTTTTTCACTTCTGTAGATAATACTTAAATTTTAGTTTGCCTTCTTAGACACCAAGTGTTGGCCTTTGGGCTGAAAGTAAAATGTCTTTTTTCTCATGTATTGCCATTTCCATTCGGGGCCTTATTTTTTCTGCCTTATACTTTCTGAAGGTCTGCTAAATTCAAAAGCATAAGGGATTGAGTGCTGACACTCCTGGTGGTATTTCCTGGGAGTTTAGCTCTACTTGGTAAGTGGGAAAAAAGAAGTTACCCTGTTTCTAAGGGAGGTTTTCTGTTGTGCATTCCTTTGGATGGTATAGTGTCATGTGCTTTTGCTTTTTAAAGGATTAAAAAAAGCAAAATAGTTCAATATGTACCATTATGTAGCATATGTAGAAAAATATTCATGAACCTTATATGTTCATGACAAATACAAGACTAAATCTTTTAGTACAGCACTTTCCAGATCTTTGGTAGATGTGTATATGCAGTTTCATAACTAATGAAAGGAAGTTGACACATGTATTTAGCCAGACTCGTATTGACGTAGTTAGTAAACATACAACTATAATCATACAGTGTTCAAGTATGACAATACTAAAAGCCATGTTTTGAATTAAATGGTTTCAATGTATCCAACAATATTTTTAAAAATACAATGTTTCTTTCGTGTCCTTTC
Organism: Pitta sordida; assembly: GCA_013390025.1. Taxonomy (NCBI): domain Eukaryota; kingdom Metazoa; phylum Chordata; class Aves; order Passeriformes; family Pittidae; genus Pitta; species Pitta sordida. The sequence continues at coordinate 14,366 of WEKX01012331.1, read as the reverse complement.
TGCCCAGTTAAAATTTTTACTTTTTTCTTGAAACTGTAAAGAAGCATCTGAAGGTCTGCAGTATATAAATGAATGTTATATAAATTCTTTGTATAATCATTTTCCCTGCTCTTCAAATACCACCTCTTTCAGATTATAATAAAATTACACATGTGAAATTGCACAACACAATGTTACATGGCAGTCTGTTCTGAATGAAAGTTACCTTCTGGTATTTGAAAACAGCTAATGAGCAAAACTTCATAAATCAAGAGTAGATTACATACTGGAGTTTAGTTTGAAGAAACATCTGATTTCTTTCAAGAACTTGACTTCACATGAGTTTGTGTTCAGGGTTCAGGTCAGTTAAAGCATATGATTTCCCTAGTTATTTTGTGGTTATAATGGTATGAAAGTACCTTTTGCCTGCATTGCATATTAAAATGTAAGAAAGAAAAATACGATGTCATCCTTAGGGATGCTGTACCCATTTAACTGTTCCTCCGCAGGGACTATGTTGGAAAACCTTCCAAAGGAGCATGAGGGGGGTAAGAAATCTCATGTCCAGCTGAAATAGGTACAAAATCATTGTGTCAGTCACACATTAATGGTTGAGTTATATAAACGCTTTATCAAGATTATTTCTGAAACTGGTAAATTCTGGTATATCATGCTGATGCCTTTTCTATGAGACATAGGCTGGTAGGAATTTTCCATTAAGTGTACTTGATTATCTTTCATCACTGCAGGCCATTGTGAGGTTTAGGCATGGACGTAATGCAATGGAGTTATTGAAAAGTACAGTGAATCCTCTCTGCATCACGACCTCTCCATTACGACCTCGCACATTTGTGATGTGAATTTATCGCAGTTTGGCTTCAGCCGTATGCGAGTCCAGCCGGCTGGTGCATGTGCACTGCCTCTTACTCTGCTGAGGGCCTGTGCCGCAGTGCCTGTGGGGCGGGACTCACCCCGTCCTGTGGGGAGGGGGCTCGTAATGGTGGTGCGGTGCTCCTGTCGCTGACTCGGGAAACTGAACGAAACTCACGAAAGTGAGGCAAGCAAGGGGGGACAAGTGCTGTGTGCTGGGAGGGGGCAGCTGTCTCTGCCCTCTGGGACTGTATAGGCAGCGCTGCCCNAGCCGGGCAGGCCCACAGATTCTCAGGGTGGTGGGGGTCTCCCGAGTCAGAGTGGGCTCAGAAACAGTTCCCTTTGCTTCCCTGTGCTCAGCGAGTCCGAGGAGAGAAACAGAAAAGTCCCCAAAGCCCTGCGGAGTTCCAGGGGGTGGAGCAATGGGCGTGGCCTGCATGCATATTAACGACCTGCAGTTCTTTGCGAGATTAATGTTTCGCAATGCCTTTGGCCTGTCCCTTTCCTCGCGATGGAGGAGGTCTAACTGTATTAGTCTTCCATTGGAATTATTTATAATGTGGAACTGATGACAAAGATGCAGCCGTAAAATGGATCTTCTGTGTCAAGAATCCAGTCTCTCCTGTTAAACTGTTGTCCTTGAACTCTTACCATTGTACACATGTGCTGCTGTTGGGTGCACTTGAAGGCTCCTCTGGGGTGTCCTTGCTCCAGTGGATGAAAATCTACTTTCAGTATTCATGCTAGATATACAGTTATACCCGTGCATTTGCAAGGAATGGATCATGCCAGGGGCCTTGCGAACGTCAAACTTGCAAATATGTGCAAGTCATTAATATGCATGCAGGCCACGCCCATTGCTCCACCCCCCAGCACTTTGGAGTGCTGCAGACACTCTTCCGCTCCTTCTCATGGTCTCTCTCAGCACAGGAGAGCAAAGGGAACCGTTTCTGAGTGGCTGCTGCGACCGTGTGTGCTCGCGGTCCAAGCCCTGTACCACTGCTCCCCTGCCAGCCCCCCCTCCCCGCCCCCAGTGCTTGCGCTGGCCTGGCCCTAGGGGCCCCGCGTCAGCCCGTGCATGCTCACTCTGCCTCCACGGTGAGGAAGGGGTGTCCCTGAGCTCTGGTCAGCATTTTTGGAGCCTGGAAAACCTTAACTTTATAACACTATGACACCCCATGCTGCTTATAGCGGGGGTAGGGGGCATTGGTATTGGAGTTTCTTTCCCTTTAACATCCACCGGTGCCGGTAGAGGCAGGGCTGCCCAGGCTTTTACTGCGCTTTGAGTAACAAGGAATGGCATGTCTTGTGGCGGTGCTGCGCTGGGTCTCAGCGGAGCACACAGGAGACACACAGGACTGGGTCAGGGACCAGGGCATGGTGCCACAAGGCTCTAAACGTCACTGCAAGCTGGAGAAATCATGTGCCCTCCCCGCCCACAGGGAGAGCCAGCCCTGCCCCTCGGCAAAGCAGAGGCACTGCATGCGTCGGTCAGGAAACCTCGCTGATCCCTGAAACTGACTTGTGAGAGATTTTCCTCGCAAATCCACGGGGTCGTAATGGAGAGGTCACAGTGCAGCAGGGATGTACTGTATTTACAACTAGTTTATATGCATTTGTTCTTATGCCAGCATTGCCTCTTAGCATGAATACAGTTATACCTCGTCATTTGTGAGGAACGAGTCAGGCCACGGACCTCGCGAAAAGCCAAACTCGCAAAGGAGTGCAGGTCGTTAATATGCATGCAGGCCACGCCCATTGCTCCACCCCCCAGCACTCTGGAGCACTGCGGGCACTTTTCTGCCTCTCCCCTCAGGCTCTCAGGGAGCAAAGGGAACCATTTCTGAGCCCCCTCTGACTCGGGAGACACCCCCTTCCCCCCACCAAGAATCCCTGGGCCTCTTCGGGCCGCCACGACTGCGCGCCCGCAGCCCAAACCCTGCACTGCTTCCCCCTCCCCCCGACCCTGCGCCCGGGCGCCCCAGCCCCACAGCTGCGCCGCGCTGCCAGCCATGCTGGCAGCCCCTGTGAGGTGTACTGGCCCCGTGGTCGCGCCACGCTGGCAGCCCGTGCAGGCAGCCCTGGCAAGGCGTACTGACCCTATGGCCGCGCCAGGCTGGGACACCTGGGCACAGGCCNGCACTGCGCATGCATCGGCCGGCTAAACGCGCAGACGACTGAATCAATATTGCAAAAAATGTGCCTCTCAAATGGGCAGGGTCATAATGGAGAGGTTGCAATGCAGCGAGGATTCACTGTAACTGTTTTCTCCCTGAATTTATTACACCCAACAGCCAAGAGTTGTTAAATGGAACATTCCATGTATTTATTATGTTGGGAGCCACTGAGAATTATTTGCCATAAGTAGCTCAAGGGAACAATTTTAAAACAGGGCATTTATACAATTTTGAACAACACCTCCCTGTTGTTCGAGCCCCCCCCCCCCCCCCTTTTATATCTTCCCAGGGATTCTCACCTTTCTNAAGTTTCTTCTAGTGTCCCATTCATGGGGCAATGCTGCCATCTCATGTCGTCTTTCAACTGTGACTTCAGTCTGGGGTCTCTTGGCTTTCATCTCCATCACTGTCTTGGAGCTGGTTTAGGCAGGTAGGAATTGAAATTAGAGATACTTGAATAAAAAAGAGAAAAAATAATTTCATTTGGAGAAAGAAAATAAAAAGAAAATTTAATGTAGCAATTATATATACAGTTTACCCCCGGAACTCGTGGGCCGTTCTGTCTGCCTGGATTCCCACGAGTTCCAGAATCCATGAGGATAGCAAACCCACTAAGTATTCAAGTATGCCACGCCCGTGACCAGGCCATGCCCCCTCCACTAATAAGGTCAGGAGGGTGGTCCTGAGAGCACGGCTCCCTCTGTAGTGCCTCATTAAA
>WEKX01012330.1:50725-68019 GCA_013390025.1 Pitta sordida | reverse complement strand
AGTAACAACAACAATCCCTAATTTTCCCAACCCCGAGGTCTTTTCCCCTTGAATGTGATGTTCCCGGTGTTGTACCACCGGGATGCAGCAGGGGGCGCTGTGTTGGGCAGGAGCTGCAGTGTCTCTCCTCTGGCCGGCAGGTGGCGCTGGGGAGCCCCGCGGCTGCAGTACCGCTCTCTCGCTCTCCGGAGGGGGGCGCTCCCGAGCCAGGGGGTGAGAACAGAGGCTCAAACACGTGCAAAATGGCGGGGGGTTCTTCCAGAGCCCGGGGCAGCCAGGGAGAGAAAAAACACTGAATGCAAAATGAGAGAGAGCGAGCAAAAAAACCCCCACGCAGGCACCAAGGTGGTGGTGGGGGAACGGGGTGCTCTTGCAGTTAGGGAGGAAAAATGAGAAACGGGGGCTGAGTGGGAAGGAAACCAGTCGGGGAACATGGGACTCACTGGCAAGACCCCCTAGGGGGAAAAGGGAAAAAGGGTATGGGAGAAGTAAACCTGTTTTGCAAGGCTGCTGGCGTCCAGAAGCTTCTGCTGCAACTGTTTCATCCTCCCTGTGCTGAGCACCACAGAGCCAGAGAGTTGTCCCCTCTCCCAAGCCCTGCAAAAAGCCCCCCAAAATCCCGCCTCCCTCCTCCTCCCCCTTCCTTTCCAGAGGAGTGGTTTTGCTACCCCTTTCTGCACCAGAAAGAGTAAAACAAAACAAGCAGGGAGAGAGAGAGAGAGAGAGAGAGAGAGAGAGAGATGAAAGAATTAAAAAAAAAAAAGAGGTTTTTTCCTTTTCTATAAATTGTCCATTTCAACACCATAAGAAACCATGACACCAGGAAGGGGTGCTGGGGGTGCCCTGGAGTATCCCAGCTTCCCCCACTGGCTGGCAGACATACCATGGGGTCAGCAGGAGGCCTGAGAGGCCCTGAGATGGCCAAAGGCAAGCCATTCTTTCCTACTCCTTTAGGTCCAGCAGCTCGGCATGAATGTCCCTGGTCTCTCTGACAAGGACAGGACTTGAAACCAGACTCCTCTGAAGTGCACTGAGGGATGTTTCAATATAGATGCACAGAAGCATCTATCATCTTCGGCTCTGTTTCTTTTTTTCTTCATTTCCCCAGTCCACCAGTGTACTGAAAGGGCTATTATGTGAGACCACCAGACAGATTTTATCTGCCTATAGAAAATAAAAATTCAAAGGCCACACAGTACTGCAATAGCCATGTCATGATTCAATTAAAATGCAACAGCAGCTAAATAATTATCATTTTACTTCATTAGTCCACATTCAGAAAGCAGAGTTACCAGCACTGAGTGACTTCCAACTATTATTTTAAGTCTTTTTTTAAATGTGGTAATGCGGAAAATTTGTGGAGTGTTTCTAAAACAGCTTGCTTGTGAAGGACTTATTCATCAGCTGTTCATTTATATTTGTATCAACATTTGCAAGTCAGCTTTTAAGGAAATCTTGCGTATTTGCACTCATATACCATTTTAAAATATGAGCTGTTGATTACTAGATGTTGCTTAGAAGGGAGAAACATTTTGGGTAGTCATTCAAGAAAAATGCCTGTTTGAAAGGGAAAGCATGCTCCCTTTTTCATGGAAAATGGAAAAAAGGTTGGACTTTTTAATGTTAGGGATATGTTCAAAGACAAGTGGCCAGGGGTAAGCGGATTTCTGCCCATGTGGTTATTCTCAGAACATGAGAACGATGAGACTTTCAGATCTCTGTATCCAAGCCTTAAGAATTACATTGTGTTATTGCTGCTTTAAAAAATATCCCTTCCAATAGTCTGCTACATGTTAAGAGGGTCGCAGTGATGACCAGCCCACAGGAGACTGACAAATAGGTTCTCCAGCTCCATGCATGGACATGGGAAATGAAATAGAGGTCAATGCAAGAGTAAGGTCTGAGACTGCCCGCAATGCATTATTTACTACTGCTGCTCCCAGGCCAAGAAAAGGTGATGATGGCATTGTAGTACCTCCTCTGTGCATCTGTGGTAGTAGCGGCAGCTGCCCACTGTTCAGGAAGCACTTTGGAGCATGCTGAATGCCCAAGCATATACAAGCACATGAACTGTGTTATGTATTTGCTGCTTCTCTCTGGTGAATATCCCTAATGAACCACTGAACTGTCTGGACATGCCTATAAATGAGAATACATTAGAATAATCACAGTTCAACAGACAGCGCAGTCATAGAGGAGACTTGTCCCCAGCCATGCAGTGAGGACACAGAAACAAACACGACAACACTAAATTTTAAGTCAATTCTAAGTGATTTTCTTGACCAGTTTTTCTTCAAAAAGGCCAAAAGGAAGTGATTACTAGCAGTCATGTACAGCAAGGGAGCTCAGAAGAGCCGCACAGAAACATATACAGGTCCAAGTGACAAGGTTTATGTTCTCCAGAGCAGCTGGAGGACATGTGCTGGTTTAAGCAAACAAAGTCTCTTCGTACTCCTTCAAAATCATCATAAGATAAATTAACTGCAAAATATTTTTTGATACATATTTTCTAAAGCCCCAAGTCAAAGAACTGGCTTTAAACTGCTTTAAAACAGCAACATCAGAGAAACTCACACATTATGCAGCACTAAAACACTCATGGGGACAGAGGCAGAAAGTCTCCACTGGTGCTTTCTTGTACCCCTTTCAAGCCACAGTCTTGCTCCTTCTCTTCCGGATGCAAGAAGGATGCTACGGTAGTCTAAGCCCCAGATCAGTGACTGTCAAGTAGTTCTACTGCCACCAAAGCTCAGAATCCTGCTGACTGGGAGAGTCACAGGAACATTTGCAGAAGGGTCACAGATCACCTGCTCCCCTAGCAAACAGCCAACAGTCTGGCAGAAAGAAAGCATTACTGGGAAGTGACAGAGATGGCCTTTCTGTTGATTTGGAACTCTACCAAGAAAATCAATAATAAGCATTTGCTGCTTTGTCATCCCTCTCACAGTTAAAAAACATCACAAGCCAATTCTTATTGCCTTACTGGTAACCTGATGCTACCTGTGCTGGACAGCACCAGTACTGCTTTCTGATCTGAGCACATGGGAAAGTACAGTTGGTTGAAGAACTACGAGAAAAAATCCCCGCAAGACTCAACCCAACTCAGTGTGATTCTCACTAGATATTTGGCAGCTAATATTAAGCAAAATGCTGTACCTACACAAAGGCACTGAGAAGTTTTAAAGAGGTAAGATTTGAAATTCCAGCTTCACAGCCAAGTTCATGTTGCCACTTTAATAGGCCACCTCATTTTGCCGTGCTCGCCACAAAAATTGGTTTTTTCTTAATAACAAGTATACCCAGGCAATTTTTCCTTCACTCAATCTATACAATGCACTACCTTTAATTAAGCAGTGCATGACATAAGGAATACTGACACTTTGATGAATATAAAAATGAAGAGAAATTGTATTGGTCAAGTAGACAGAAAGATAATGCCCCATAGCATATTTTGGCCGGCTAATGTTTGAGGGTACAATTCTGAACCACAGTGTCACAAAGTTCAGTCTGTCATCTCCTTTCCCTGAGGGAGAGAATGGACACAGAATTAGGAATTAAGGGTGAGTGCTTTCCCAAGAACTTGAACCCTGCCCTACTGATGAAGGACTCTGATGTGTCCTACCTTCAACAGCCTTTATTTATTTATTTAACAGCCTATATTTATCTTCCATCAACCTGCTATTGTGCATGTAGAGGGAAGGAAATCTTCCTTCTTCATCAGGGAACACACAAACATATTTTAACATCTACTGCATGTCATTTGAGCTGTAAATCTAAAATGACTGATTTAATTGACAATATTTTCCCTTCCTTTTGCATTTTCATTTCAGCCAAAACATTCCAAGTTTCTGTTGTAAAAGTGACAGAGGAATGTTTCCTCTCATTTCTACACTGATCAGATAACGAGGTGCTGATTGGCAACTTCAAGTCTTGCTTGTTCGGATTTTCTGACTCAAATGCTACTTTTATTCTGCAAGCCAACACTTGTCCAGTTGGGTTGTCATACATTGCAATATAGCATTCCTTTAAGGTCAATCAAAATAACTCAATTACTTTTCATAAAAACTGCAGTTTCAAAAAAAGTGCTTTCACGTGAAACATGCTGCAACTGTTGATAAATGCAGTAATATATCCAAATGAGTTTTTCTTCATCCATCGTAGGATTAGATCTCTTTCTCTCTATTCCTAATGCAGCAAAGCTATTATCAACATTACCAATAGCTTGTAACTTCATGCAGCACCTCAAGAAGCTGTTAATGGTATTAACTGCAAAATATCTGTTCAGATGTTCTGCATCTGTTCAGATGCAGAAGTTTGGTCTGGGTACCACTGAAAGCATTTTTGTGTCCCTGTTTCAGCAGATATAAGAGTTGTATTCTCTGGTGATATTTTTTCATATGAGTGCTTCATTCTTTCTGCAAAATGCACATCTAAAAATTGATTGCTCCATTATGAAGGATTGGAGAAGTAATGTAAATAATAAACCCCTTACCCTAGTCAAAGAGTAGAAATACAGTTGAGTCTCCTGTATCACAGCCGAGAGGGCTTATTTGTGTCCCGTGAAGCCTGCCTTCCACGTTCATTGGCAGCTCATTAATATGCAAACTTGCCCCACACCCTAGCACAGCCCCCCCGGTCCCCTGGCACTGTTTCAGCGCTGCCTTGCTGTGTATTGGTGTTTGTGTCGGCACTTCCCAGTGCCTGCAACCACCTCACACTGGGAAAAAATCCTTTTCTGATCAGGCATGGACACTGGTGCGGGGAGCTGCTGGCGCTGCTGTTCCAGCCCTGAGTGGCTCTGAGGGGAGAGAGGAGGGGTGGGAGGGGGGGCTGGGGCAGAGCGGCCCAGAGCTGAGGGGCAGAGCAGTGTGCCCATGGTCCGTGTGGCACAGCATGAGAGTTCATTTGAATATTCATGACTGCCTAACTGAATATTCATGCATGCCAGGTTGCACATGCGCAGTTGTGAAAAGGGGCCTCCTTCATCGCTAAAAAATCATGCCTCTAAGATGTGAAGCGGCAATATGGGGGGCATGATGTGCAAGAGGGCCAACTGTAATTTTAATAAGTTTAAACGCAGCTGAAGGAACATGAGTAACTTCTGTGTAATTGAACATTGAGAGGTGAGATGTTTAGAAGAGTAACTATTGTAAGAACTTGTCCTATTTTGTGGTAGAAGTGATACAGATTTGGATCAGTCTACACTTTTCTGTGTCTGAATATTGTCAGCCTCACATGCAAGTAATGTGGCCTCTGTGCCTTACAAGGAGAAAATCAGGGATACTCTTTCAAATAAAACATGACAAAGCCCTCAAAGTTAATGCAGTATGAAAGGACTATCATTCTGGCTGAAGACAGACACAAACAATGTTGGGAATGTTGCAATAGCTTTTCTACAGAGTCAGCAATGACTACAGTATTCACAGAGCATTTATGTTAGCCTGTTGGCTAAATATTATTTAAAATACAACGAACAACATTTTGGTGTGTAGTGAAGCATCTGGTGGCTGTAAGGAGCACTGCCAAAGTGTGGAAAGCCATCGCCACACACACGTTCTGCTTGAGGAGCCTGGCATGCCTCAGCCAGCATCCTCGAGGGAGTACATTTTATCCGGTATTTATCACCTAAAGAAGAGCACTTAAACAAAGCAGAACAGCTCAAATAAGACACCTTAAAGGACACTTACCTTAAACTAATCTACAGTCTTATTTTAACTGAAAGTTAACTTACTAATCTCAATCAAACAAAGAACAAAATCATACTCAAGCTCTACAAGATGAAGATGATTCGTTATTGACTGCAATATCTTTTTTGGAAATGAATAGAAATGCGAAGTGTTGTGGAGACATTAAGCATTACTGTAATGCATGCAAAGATATGAACCTACAGAAAATAATTAAAAGTTATATTTCATTTTCACTCCTGCTCACTGTCACAGAATCACAGAATCAGTAAGGTTGGAAAAGACCACAGAGGTCATCAAGTCCAACCTATCACCTATTACCTAACCTAGCCAAACCTCTTACCTAACCTGTTGCCATCCTGCTACCAACACACCATCCTACCTATAACACACTACCTTAATATCTAGGTCATGCCACCAAGTGCATCATCCAACCTTTTCTTAAACACCTCTAGGGACGGTGACTCCACCACCTCCTTGGGCAGCCCATTCCACTGAGAGATCACCCTCTCTGTGAAAAAGTTCCTTCTAATGTCCAGTCTAAATCTCCCCTGACGCAGTTTAAGACTGTGTCCTCTTGTTCTATCACTTGTAGCAAGAGAGAAGAGACCAACATCCAGCTGACTACACCTCCCTTTCAGGTAGTTGTCTAGAACTTGCATTATTACTTTGGATTTTTTGCACTTTTGAGCAAGAATGCTAAGACGCAAAAAATGTTACATCTATTCTAGTATTCACAGCAATTAAACATGGGATATATTTCCATTTTATTTGTACAATCATTTTTTCACATAAGAGAAAACAGAAACTACTGCAACTATTGCTACCACTTGCGAAAAAAAAAAAAAGAAAGAAAGAAAATGTTGTAATTAAATGTGAAAATGACCCTATGGCAATGATATGTCTGCCATTGGCAGTACTGGGAAATACCTGGCCATTCTTTCCCTAGCACATACACCTGGCTGGTAGCCAATTCTCCTGGCTCACTGGGGCATGGGCAGAAAAGGGCTGCACTTCTCATATTTCTTCTTGTATCCGTCAACATTAATTGACTATTTAAAATATTTTTTTATTTCTATATGGGTGGAAGGGTTTGACAAGGAACTTAAAATGAGCCTTTTTTCTTTACAGGCTGGCCTTAAATCAGCAGGAGGATCCCAACTGACCACATACCTCTTGTCAGTGACATCTGAATGAGAGACTGAGCCCAGCATTCATTATTCACTTACATTGCACTTTGATAAATTCCTGTCAATCAGCTCTCCGAATTTTAAAACAATACTACTCTGAAGTGATTTTGCAATAGCAGAGAGAAGCCTAGCCAGAAAACTGCAGCAGCAGCTCTAGTAATCAATATTTTCATTACACTAAAGAAAAAATTATCATCTTTGATTTTTTCATGAAAAAGTGATTCTTTTGGTTTTGCCATTACTTGCATCTGAATTTAATTCTGGACAGGGCAGCTGATTTGGTCTCCTTATCACATAAAGGGAAACATTGTCAGAAAAGTGCCTGAGGGTACATGGTGGACATGAAGTTGACCAGGAGGCAGCAATGTGCCCTCACGGCCAAGGAGGTCAACAGCCTCCTGGGCTGCATCAGGCAGAGCTCTGACAGCCTGTTGAGGGGTGATCCTTCCTTTCTGCTCGACCTGGTGAGACACATCTGGAGTGCCAGGTCCAGTCCTGGGCTCCCCAGTGCAAGAGAGACATGGATATACTGGAGCAGGGCCAGTGAAGGCTGTGAAGATTATTATGGCCTTGGAGCACCTGTCATATGGAGGGTGAAGGTGAGAGAGCCAAGACTGTTTCACATGGAGAAGAGGAAGCTCTGTGAGGGATCTCATTCATGTGCATAAATACCCAAGTGGTCATTATAGGGCAAGCAAAGAAAACAAGGTCAGGTTGTACTCAATGACATATGGTGACAAGGAGCAAGAGATACCAGTTAAAGTATAGCTGAAACAAAGGAAAAAGTTTTGGACTTTGGGGTTTTTTAACTTTTTTAATGAAGGCATTCAAGGACTAGTTTCCCAGAGAAGGTGATTCATACAGCCCTAGGCAACCTGCTCTAGCTGACTCTCCTTTGGGGAGGGTTTTCCTTCCACAATCCTAAAACCTGCAATAATACAGAAAGAAAAAGGCAAAATAGGAAAAAAACAAAGACAAAATGAACTTTCCTTATTAACAATCAGCATTTCTGGAATGGCTTACACAAACACAGTTTTCATTAACATCACTAATTACACAGATCTCCAAAGCTGGGGCCAAGCCACCTGACAGATTCAGGAACTTGTTAGGAAATGCTCTAAATACTTGATACTCTGCCATGCCCAAGCTCAGCTTGCATAGCCCTTTTTGGGGCCCCCACAGAGAGTTATTCTTGATGTTCCATTCCCAAAGGATTTTGCACTCCTGGAAAGGGGTAGCTTCTTTTCTGGTGTTTTATGGCTAGATTGTAATCTGGATGGATCAGGGAATGTCCTGTCTCACAGCTCCCCCCAAGACACTTATATGAATTTATTAACCATAACCATACACCTATATTTATTTAAGTCCCGGAAGCAATTATCTGAAGCTCCATAGCAGCTTCACACAATCTCACTGTTTCTCCTTCAGCTGCCTCTCTTCTCACAGTAACTCATTCCCCAATTCAGGATGCTCCTTGCTCTGGAAAGATAATCTTTATTGTCAAGTTGGTGCTGTTCAGTTGATAAAGCAGCCTAGATCCTAAGAGCTGAGCCAGACAACCTCTGCAGGGACAGAAAAGAGCACAACATTTTTCTCTCTAACTTGTGCAGTTCCTATAACTACTCTGAGGCTAAAGCTTGAAACATAGAAAATTATAAAAACTGATGACTTTTTTCTGCCAAGAGACATTAACAGGATTATGCACAAGGTAGCTCAGAGCAGACTTATGCTGTCAGTTGTTCACTATAGTAAATATCAGCACCTAACTGGATGTGAAAGTTTCAGGTGAGCGCTGTCCCCCAGGAAACTACAATTCAGGCATCAGAGATGTGTAAACCATAAATAAAGGCCCCTTTTGGCCAGAATGATGCAATGTAACCTCTTTGCTATTCATGAAGTAAATTTATTCCTGAAGCTAGAGATGCAAGTCCTGTCAGGGAGGGAAACCACCCAATAGCCACTTTTCCCATCCATTAGTGCAAGGGTGATGTTCCTAACTGAAAGAAGCAGACAGACTGTAAATATGTAACCAAACCAGCCCTTGTGTTTGTTCCACTCAGCTCATCATTGAATTGCGTTCTATTGTACTGGTGTAACCAGTAGCACCAAGCTGTTTCAAAACAAATTTCAGTCATAAGAAAAAAATTTAAACCTCAAAGATTTTCTTCTCATTGACTACTAACATTACCTGAACTTAGTGACCATTTTTGCTTTGTCAGCTAGATAAAGGTTTTTTAAATTAATTTATCCATATTCCAGTATTTGTCATATTATATTGGATCTCCACAGAGGATACAGTTGAAGCCTGAAAAACCCTCCTCATTGTCTACTTGTACATTCTAAATTACCCATTCAGTTCTTGATGGCTTAGAGCACTCAAGCGTGTCAGTCTTATGACATTCTCTGCAGCTTTAAATGCTTTGATTCTTCTAGAAACACCACACACGATTGGTCCATAATAAATACTGAGCAGTTAACCAGTGCATATTTCAAAGCAAGTATTTTTTCTTTTTTTCTTTTTTTTTTTTTTTTTTTTTTAATTCCTCAAGATGTTCTAGTTGGTCCTTTCCCATTAAGGTGTGTCAGGGCACAGTAGGGGCACCACTTACCTGCATCATCTTATGACAAAGGGATGATATTTAGAGCATCGTTCTGAAGGAGAAAAAGACAGTGTTGTCAAACTGACCTTGGTTTTGTTTTGACTATGATAAACAAAGTTTCAGTTGATATTTTACTCAGCACTTTAAGAGTCATCCTTGACAAGCTGTTCATACAAAAAAAAATTGCCAGCATCTTAGTAAAGTCATTATAATTTTGATGCCTTAAATCCAGGCTGTTTCTGCAAGGCAAAATTGTACTTGAAACCAGGTTCAAGAATGATGAATTCAGATCCTGCTTTTTCAAAGAATCCCTCTGGGGGGGGGCGGGGCACAACAACGTTGACTGTGTGTGAAACAATGGTGCTGAAATGAACAGGAGGGTCCAAAGAAAAATAGAAGTTTGAACAGCACACTGGCTGCTTTGAGTATCATGGATGAAACTGCTGATGAGCACAAGCTTGTTGAGCTTAAACAAACACTGCAGAATAGCAAGGAGAGCTGGACAAGGCAGAAAATCAGAAATCCACTTTAGTACAGTGGTGAGTGTCCCCGCCTTTCATGCAGGATTCCCGCCAGGGTGCTGTTTGGAAGTTGGACTCTTGTGGGTCCCTTCCAACTCAGAATATTCTGTGATTCTGTGAATCAGAATCTACTTCAACTCACCAAACTAGTCGTATGGAATAAACTCCTTCAAGAATTGGGAAGGTAATGAAAACTGTATGGGAAGTGGCGAAACCTGCTCAAGACCATGGCTGGGAGCAGGCAGTAATGAGTCACTCCACAGGAACCTTTTTCAGACAGGTGCTGGGGCAAGCTATTGGTTTCTGGCCTATAAGCAACAGCAGCATTTGGTCCTCGGACAAGCAGTGTCATAGACAGTGAGAGGAGTTAAGATGACCGAACTCAGAAAGAGCCTTCTTCTGATGGCTTGAGGACCAGGATAAAGGCTGCAATTAAAAGCAAACAAACAAAACTCCCTCCCTTGCAAGATGGAAAATGTAAAACTGGTTGAAAGTGAGATAAAACAAGCCTCAGCCAGATATCACAGAATCACACAGAATCACAGAATATTATGAGTTGGAAGGGACCCACAAGGATCATCTAGTCCAACTCACCATCTAACACCCGTACAGAGACCGAGAGCACATCCCAGAGCGTAACACCAACCTAGATCCCTCACAGCCTAGCAGGCCACTTCGAGCAGGAAGGGGCCCAGGGTCCAAGCAATGCTATCTCTCACAGCAGTGACTGAAAAGAACAGCAGTCTGCAAGGATGTGTTTTGGTCAGTATTCATGCTCACACTGGACTTAAAAGCTTTCCTTCTGCCTTTACTGCTGCCTGGAACAGAAAGCATGACTCCATCCCCAGTCATTGCAGCTCAGTTACTGCAGAATGGCTGGACAGATCATTCAAAACACTTAACCACTTCCTTTTAAGTGTTCAAGACCAAGTTTAGACATATGCAGGAACCATCAGATTTTTTTAAACTTTGTTTTGTTTTTCTCCACACATCGGTATAACACAATTTATTAAAAAAATAATTGTTTTGAGTGTTGTAGAATCCTATCCCAAATTGTAGCATCTGATATAGCAGCATTTATTTCAGTACTTGCAGCATGCAGTGTAAGCCTGTCCCCAAGACTGCCTAAACCACCTCCGAAGAGCCTGTGAGCTCCTGATACCACTGTTGGCTTACACAGACGTCTTCAGTGACAACTGCTGGCCACATATTTTCCCCAGTTGTTCTAACAATTATGGTGCAGGTTGCGGTTCATTGGAATCACATAGTTTGTTCTAGATTACTCCTTTTTCTCCCTTTGGTCAGTCTTTGCAGAATGGAAACCTTAGTTCTGCATCACAGAATATTACCATTGGAACTGGGATGCTGTTGGATATTTTGTTAGTTTTATGGTCAAACTATAAAACAGTGCCTGAGGGAGTGATCTAGAATAGAAACATAAATTTTAAATGTACCTATTTTTTCTTCTTTAAACCGTAGACCTGAAAAGCAAGCCAGTGCATTTTTACCCAAACACCTTAATTTTACAACTTAAGTAGGAAAATACACTCATTCAGAAGAAGAGTGTACTACTAACTGCTGGCACATCCATCTGCTCACCAGAATCCAACACCTAGTTTTGCGAGGTGTCTCGTGTTGAGTCATCATTCCCATAACAGCTCCTGCTGAAAGCCTGAGAGAAGGGAAATCATTAGCAAGGTAGAAAGAAAATACAGAATTATGCCGTGAAATCTCCTTTTTCAGCCATGTAACTCAGCTTTTAGGGCTGAGGGTTTACTCCACTCCATGCAAGAGCACCCAGACACCCACACCAGACCAGACCACCACATGGCTACAGGAGGAGCATTGCCTTGGTGACCACCCACCTGCACAAACTTTCACAAACTTTACAGTGAAGTTTGAAACCACTTGTAAAGGATTGCAAAGGAACTTTGAATCAAGTCAGTCCTAACAGAAAGCTTCAGTACCTTGTCAAGAAAAACAAAATTTATAAGATCCATTTCAAATTCTTTTTTCCAAAACATGCAATTTCTTATCTGTGAAGAAATCTTGCTGGTTTTCTCCTCCCAATTATTTTGGCATTTGTTAATGAGGTTACAGCGCCATCTCCTGGAAGGAAGCAACTTGTTGCAGCTGTTACTGAAATCTATTTTCATTTCATTGCGTTCATACAATCAGCTAATACATCAATGATTCGGCCATGACAGTACAGCAAGGTGAAGTAATCGGATGGGGAAAAAGTGTTTTTCCTTAGTCAACATTCTGCAAACTGTTATAATGAACACTGGGGAAGAATGGAGAGGTTGGTTTTATTTATATCGCAACCCATTGAGAGGAATCACTTATGCCCTACTTACAAGAGACAACAGGAGATTGACAATGATAGAACCAGCACTTGGAGAGCACAGGCCTGCTCAGACAGATCTGGCCACTCACTGGTTCAAATAGAAATGAAGGAGTTTCTGGTCCAAGAGGTACCTGTACCTTCTCTCTGGTCTGAGGTTATAAAACCTGAGGGCTAATACATTATGATGGAACTAAAGTACCACCAACAAATTTTTTTTTTTTTCACTGCTTTAGAAAAGTACTGGAAAATTAATAGTAATAAAAATACAGTGAATCCCCGCTGCGTCGCGACCTCTCCATTACGACCCCGTGCATTTGCAATGTGAATCTATCGCAGTTTTGATTCCACCATTTGCGAAATTTTGCGGCTCAGACATGTGCACTGTCACTACTCCACCGAGGGGCGATGCTGGAGCTCCCTGTGGGGCGGCACTGGCCCGGCCCCACGGGGGGTGGCATGAGTCACACTGTCCCCTGTTACTCTGAGCGCAGCTGGGGAACTGACCCCCCCGCGAGCGCGTGTTACTGTTTCCATGGCTACAGGTGGGGAAGGGCAGTGCCCCAGGAAAGTGGGGCTGCGGNAAGTGCCCAGAGCCCTCCAGAGTTCCGGGGGGTCGGGCAATGGGCATGGCCTGCATGCATATTAATGACCTGCACTTCTTTGCGAGTTTAGGGTTTGGCAAGGGCCGTCGCCTGTCCCTTTCCTCACGAAGGACGGGGTATAACTGTACTTTCACAAATGCCACCGTCAGAATTAATCTTAGTATTTTTTAAAAATAAAATATTACTATATACTTTTCTTTAACACTTAGCATTGAAAAAGGAATTGTCCTTTTTTCAGATGGCGGATATAACTTCCACAAATGCAATTCTGATAATCCAGGGGGAACTGTAACTTCAAAAAATTAGAACACTGAAAGACGGAAAAACCTGAAACTCACCCATTTTCAGATAAATAAGCACAGATACTTAGTGGAGATTTTAGTGTGTTAAATTAGAAAGCCGCTTGAAAGAACAGAACACATTAAAATACCTGCTTGCTAGTAACTCTTGATTAATCTTGCAGCTGTATGTGATATTATCACTCCTAGGCACTTTGCTATATTGATGCAACTATATTAGTTCTGGCAACTTCGTTATGTGGCATAAAACATAAAATTTATCATCTCAGGGTTACTACTGGCATTAATAACATGAAATAATAGTTCCATTCAAGGGTATTAACATTATTTGTGTATTATCCCATTGAGTGGGATTGTAACCAGTGTGAACGTTACCACATCCAACTCTACAATTCATAGAAGAAATAAAAAATACTTCAGTTACTTAAACCACTTTTCTTTCATTAAAAGGTTTCAGGGCTTGATATTTAAGGCTCTTTCTGAAAATGCAAAAAGGAAAAATTATAGCTATTTTTATGACCTAAGCAAAGTAATACAAGTCTTGGGCATTGTGGCTCCCTGTAGAAAAATCACACTGCCTGCAATCCCTAAAATTATATTCATAAACTTAATCTGGGACTACAGGAATACCCTGTACTCAACACACCATCTTGCTTTTCAGCACAAAAATAACCTTCAGCTCTGTGCTGTGTTTACTGGTACAGCTAGGCAGAAAGTTGGATTTTCCTTTTGCAAAGGCCTCTGGTGAGCAATGAAGACAGACTTTACTGTGAATGTGCTCTTCTTCAGTCACACTATCAAGCAGCTGTAAGAACAGATTTATCAAAGATGCTTCTGATGTTCTCAGATACTGTAATTTTAATAAACCTATTTCCACAATTTTGTCAAAGAAATAACTGGTCTTCAAAACGGAGTGCATTAAATATGACATCTCTGTAGTCAAACATACTATCCTGCATGCAGACCTCAGACATCTCCTATGGCTTGTGTTTCTCTAACATCAGCTTTTCTCAGAAAATAATTCTCCTTCTACTGCTGTAGGCTGAAATCTGAATAAAACCACAGAAGACTAGACAAGATTTAGTCAAGGCAAGCAAGGCTGGGTTTTGTAGTGACATAAAGCAAATGGATATTGGCAGTAGGAGATGTCGCCTGTTCCCGAAGCCCATGTGTTGGAACACTTCCCTTGTAAATCGACAATACAAGAGCACAGAAACAATGCAGTGACAATTAAGGCAAACTTTACAAATAAATATTTAAATCTTGTATTATATTTTTTGTCTTTTTAAAGCATTTTCCAGAGATTGCTCCTTGATGCGCTCAAAATATTAGCTGTAGTTTACAACACTGGCAGGTCACTTTCTGAAAAGAGAGATGGGGTCTCCTTCAAAGCTGATTGAAGCAGTTTGCTAAGTCCACAAATAAATATATTCTCTAAAAAAGCATAAGCATTTCTGATTTTAAATCGTATTTATTCACTAGAACATGTTAAAATTCAAATAAAGGAGATGAACATAGACAAGATGTTCTCCCACTTTACCACTTCTGAAGGCAGGAGGCAGGAAAAACATGACTTGATTCCTGCAGAATGTTTTAGCTGATCCTTGGAACTATGCATTATGGTTGCTTGCTTCACTTCATATGATGACACAGCACCATTTTAAATGTTTCTTTGTTGAAAGTATATTTTATTTATTGAAACTATTAAAAATATTGACCCAGTTTCAGTTAATATTTGGTGTAGTTTTAGTTTCAGCTATTAATTCCTGCAGAGGAATTTTTTTAAAATTGTATCCAAATGTATCTCCAAAAGGAACTCCAGAAAGCAAGCCAATTTTTAGGAAGAACTTTCTCTTGAAATGTAACAGTGCACTTGGTAAAATTACAATTAAAAATACATCTAAAGAGTCCTTACAGCAAACTGGACAGACTTGCAAATGAGCATAACTCCACTATCTCAAGTAAAGCAAAGCTTCTATAAATTTACTTAATTACCAGTTGCAATGTGAATTGAATGACAGAGTAGACATGACCAGACTTTTTCCGCACCACAACATCCCCATCTCACAGCAGTGTGTTTTGCTCAGCATTCACACTGCACACAGCTATGGGCCCCCACTGCACATGTGTTAAGAAGCACAAGTGTACAGAATGTACCTTTCTTATATGATGGACATCATCTTATATGATGGATTATATGATGCTAATCATATAATCTTATATGATTAGCATACTAAGTTGCATCCATATTGCAATGACAGTCTTTGGGGTTTTTTAAACAGGTCTGATTCTCTTCAGTCATTCCTGTAGGTTTCAAGGAGACATTTGTTCTCTCCACTGAAAGGTCTGATCCCACAGACATATAGGATTTTACTAGGTCCATTTGGTCAGCCATACTACAATTTATTTGTTCCTGATACACACTTCAGGACAGAAGAATACTTTGACTAAAGAATGCTTATTATATTCTGCAGTGTTCTTGACCTCCATCTATAGAAGTACCTGCCAATGGACCTTTCCCTTTCACCCCATTCCATATTTTAAAACACATGGGAAAAAAAGAAGAAAAACCCCCACAAAACCAAACAAAAAACACAAACAAAAACTAGACACAAACAAACAAAACCCCTACCCTTGCGGTTGGCAAACTACACTCTTTCCAATGCCTTTATCAAAGGCAATGTGGGTAAGGTGTAGAATATTGTGTTGATAGCTAAGATACACAGTCTTAAGAGCAATAAATGCCTAAAGACACTGGTGTTAAGAAAAATCAGACCAACAAGTATTAACCATTTGCCTAACCCCTGCCCTACTTTTAGCTTTAAGTTTCCTGAACCACCTGTGTCCAGCCACCTAACAGTCCTGAAATAAGTAATTCATAGACAACCAGAAATTTTGACCATTTCAGAAAACTGCTTGTCTTTACATAGACCTTGATGATATCCAACTGTTTCAACCTGAATACATATTGAAACCATTGAAAGACATTGTGGCTAAGTAACTTCTCTTCATTTTACTTACAAATCTCTACATAGAATGACTGAATGCACAAGGCTGAAAGCCACNAACTTTGAAAAAAACTGATGATAGGAAATACAATTTCATTTTTTTTAAACACTGGTCAACTTTTACCCTTCTGTCAAATGCGGCTGACATTTCAAAGTTGCTGCCTTAATGAAGATCAGCAGGCCTGGAGGGAGAAGAATCAAAGTAGCCCCTCCCATACATTCCATGAGTAGGCAGAATTCAGCTGTTACCATTGAAACATCTTACTGGCAAGTTGGTCTAGAGCTTTAGATCATTTGATAGTGTGTGAGCATTAAGAAATTGAAGGTACATTCCACGGAATTCTGTGCATGCAACTGTCATTGTTTTATTTTGTCCTTAGGTATGTTAGGTATTTTCACTGCAGAGGGGAGTGCGTGAACTATGAACTTCCTCAAAAACAGCACTCAGGTACACGTAAGCCTGGCATCCCTGCATGAAATCCCTCTGTAAAATGGATACTCATACAGAATTAAGGAAAGAACAGTCTTGCACAATGGAAATGTCATAGATACAGGAGACAAACGTGAGTCTTCTAAGGACTGAAGAAAAAACTCTTCCAGGAGACTTGAGATTACAACATCAAAAATTCCCCAAAATGGTGGAATTCAAAGTAACAGTAATCAGATGACCAGGAGTCCAGTATTTGTTCAGTTGAACAGAAGAGAGGCTGCAGGTTGAATGGAAACTTGTCATATAGGACTGGGGTTTTTAATCTACAAACAACAGAATGATGGGAAAGAGTGAATTGCAAACTTTTTCTACTGCAAGAATATCTTTACTCCACTGAACCAAGTGACACAGCTTATTTCCTAAAGTCTTCAGCAGTTGTATTAAACTGACTTATATTTGTCAGGTGGGAGAAATCCACATATGAAGGAAAATAATTTCTTCAGAATAAAAGAAAAAATAATGAAGATATAATAAAAAATAATTTTAACTCCTACAGAATAGAAGTATTTTCAGAATTGCTACATACTTTTAACAAAATACCTCTTTTTTTTTT
>WEKX01012330.1:17504-49346 GCA_013390025.1 Pitta sordida | reverse complement strand
AAATATTTGGAAGGAGAATTATACAAAAAACTAAATTTACATGATTGAAGTGCCGCATTCTTGAAGTACTGGTAGTTTTCAATTTATCATTTTAGGACAAAATTTCCTTGTAAGGATGGCAAGTTTTTTCATGGAAAAACAGAGTATAAAGTACTTTTGAGATACAAAAATATTTAAAGCCAAGAATCTACAATGCAAGAACTGGTCAACCATTTCTATATTATGTGCAAGCTTATTAATTGGTCTCAATTGTCT
Source organism: Pitta sordida (assembly GCA_013390025.1). Lineage (NCBI taxonomy): Eukaryota > Metazoa > Chordata > Aves > Passeriformes > Pittidae > Pitta > Pitta sordida. Next base: position 49,091 of record WEKX01012330.1, on the reverse strand, counting down.
GTGTGCAAAGTGATGAAAAACACTAGAGAAAGCTCTAATCCTACCAAACATCTTAAAAGCAGCCTCTTAATTCTCTTAAGAGCAGCATTTTAATTCTGGATTTGTTTTAGTAAGAGAAATTTAATATTTTAATTTCAAATATCTAGCATTTAAAGAACAGCTACAGGTACTCCTGAGATCATCCTCAACAGAATTGCCTGAGTCTAATTGCTGTTAAAGCATAAAACACCAGATTTATACAAATACTTGCATATACAGTGGGGAAGACAAAAAAACCCTCATTTGGTCAAGTGATTCAGTGAAAGTCAGCAGGATTTCAACACCCAACATCGTTAAATTTTGTTACACTAATAAATAATTTCAGTAATTACGGTGCAGTTACAACCTTTATGAGTCTCTTCCCGCATCACCAAAATAACCAGCTGCTACTTGGAGACAACCACATTATTGGAATTTCTGCAATTTACGGGGAAGGCTTAATTCTTACGTTCCCACCTTCTTCATCAGTGGTCAAAATGAAAATTACTCTTTTGCAAGAGAGCATTCACTATGTAATAGAGCTCAACCTTATCTTCTGTCCTTTACCGTTGTCCACTGCAATGAACTGTAAAAGAAAGTCAAGATGATTCGCATCCACCACATTAAGTGTTATGTTATGGGAGTACATACACACACATACACACACACACCTCTCAGCTACCAATATTCTGTTCACTTACCATTGTCACCTACTCCAGGTTTCCTACTTTAGCATCGCATTTTCTGCTTATCATACCATTCTCACACCTAGACTTAGCTCTACAAAAGTTTTAATGTACTCTGAAACCTTCACACAAAAGTTCTAAGGTTAGTTTGACAATTAATTAGCACAACAAATTCTTCATTAGGAGGCCTGTATATTGCTGTAATTGAAGTAGATGAGTTATATGGGAAGATAAAATGCACCTAATTCACAGTGCTTTTTCTACCGTATGGTTTCTGTCTAGTCATCGCACTCCTTTTCATGACATTTAGATATGTTGGTATGTTTAATCTCATTTATTACTACTTCTAGAAGACAATTGTTACATTAGTATGAAGACTTTGGAGACAGAGAAAGCTACATTTTCAAAAATTTCTACAGCATTAGAATTGTTACTATTGAATGAATTCATAGACTTCTTTGTTCAGGTCCTTCTATTAAAAGAAATATGTACCAATATCTCCTCTGCTTTTCCCAAGCTGCAAGCATGTAAGGTGAAGATTTTGCTCCCAAGCCCCAGTGCTCACAGGAAACTGTCTCCGAGGTCATAAAAATGTATGCTTGTTTAGTCATGTAGCAGCCTGTGCCACGTACCCACATAACAGGTTTGCAAAATATCAAACTAGCTAAAAAACACCAGTTAACTAAAGAAATATTAAATTCAGTTCTGACTTGGGGGGAAAAGAAAAAAAAAAAAGGACAAGTAATTGCATTAAACAAGTAATGCTGTCTCAATTTGAGGCAGTGGACCCCCATCTTTTCGTTACTAAATTCCCAATTCCAGTTCATTTCAGGACTGCCAGATATCCACTTCTGGTCTGCTTCTAAATTACCTTAGCATAATCACAGAACTTTTTCTTCTGTTTTCTATTTCTCTCCAGTCTTCTGACTGTCCCTTGTTTCCTGTCTCACCAGAATACTGTATGACACTTGCACCATTGCAACCTACTGGTGGTTCCATGTGCCAGACAACATTTCAACAGGACCAAAATGATGATCTGGCAATACTTGTCTAGGTAACATCGTACGTATATTAATGCCTTGACAAAAGTTATTGGATGAAGAGTAGGAGATAAAATCCACTAAACTTCCTTCATACTTTTAACAAGAGCAAAGTTAAATCCAGAGTTCAGGAGCCCCGAAGCAGCTACTGATTTCTCTGCTCATTTTACCTCCATCTCACCCTATTTCCCTCCAATCCTATGGTTTGTCCACCTCAATTCCAGTGGATCCAGTTTTTGGGAACGAAAACCCAAGAGAACTGGAGAAATTGCCATGTTTACTCTAAGAACATCTGCAGGGTCATATCAGCGGCATTTAAAAAAGATAGTTAAGACAACAAACCTTCATTCATCCCTTCCTGTATGAACAGCCTGTACGTCAAAATACCTGAAAACTGCACTGATACAGTAGAACTTATTTTAACTTGCATTACGAATAAACTGCACATGCTGTTTTACAGACAATATATATTTGTAAACTTGCTCATGCAAAATTAGTGTGCACAACAGGGATATTGGTTTCCTAATCCCATCCGTAAAAATTACATTTATGTCTGTTTTTGAACTGTGCCCAAACCCTCTTTTTAATATAATAAATCTTACACATAATTCATCTGCCAGACAAACCAATTTATGAAGCTGAAACAAAACAATAAAAAGTTATACAAAAAACATGGTGCACCTGGACACTTGATTCCCACCTCTCCCCTTTTTTTGTTTGCAAGTAGAAAGAGTGGATAGAAGGAAAAAAAAATCATGGTCATAAAATTTTGACATTTTAATCCTAAACATTACAGGGCAAATGGATGTTGGAAACTATTTCCATACATCATGTGTCAACTTTTTAATTCCCAAATGTTGCCAAATCCACTAAAATGAGTGTTTAACAAATTCTGGATTATGGAAATACATTTCTGGAATAAACGCTAGAAAAGCAATTATGGGAAAAGCCAACTGTCTCCATAAAGGTAAATAAAGTGGAACAACATGTAGATTAGATGCATTTTCTGTTTCTTACTCATAACCTGTCAATTCAGTGCATCATATGGTTCAACATAATGGTCCCCATTTTGGACAAACATCTAACTAGTGTCCATCGATTCCAAGTTAGTGGATGATGAATCTTTCTGGATACTTTCAAAGATGGCTGCCAGCTCAGGGTTAGAGCTTATCTGTGACTGAAATTCACTCATTAATGGACTCTTCTCTGCTTCTGGAATGGTTAGAAGCGCTGCTACAGCCCTCATAGCAGATCGCTTTAGTTCATCTTGCTTTTCAAACTCCTGTTTCACTGAGTTGGCCTTTACCTAGAGAAAAATGAAAACATGTTTGAAACTTTACTTAAACCTTCCCCTATACACATCTTAAAAAAATGTGTCTTGCAAAACCTTATTTCTTTCCATACTACGTACCACTTTGCACAGCTTTCAAAATGACCTAAGCTCTTAAAAAAACCCCAGCCAACCAAAAAGCACCCCCAAACATGTCTTTGGCAGAATTTTTACCAGCAGTTTACAAATACGCTGAAGATTCAATACTGCAAGGTAGGCAAAAAAAGGTTGTAAGCTACCAAGTCCATCACTAACTCAAAGCAATTATAGCAGCCAACCTTCACCTAGTAAGGTCAGTAAGAATTAAACTTCTGTGATTGCATTACTCCCATCTCTCAGAAAATAGAACTTTTTAAAAAAGTTGACTTTCATTAGAATAACTGATTAATCTTGTTATAGTTCTCAAAGATGTTTCAGTGATACAAACATAAATTATCATTAAAGGCAGTACATTTTTTTGATGTGAAATACAGCAGACTACAGTAACAAAAAAGCGAAGTACATCAGGCATTAAATGACTCACGGCATGCAGGTGGATCAAGACAAGAGCAAGAATAGAAGGAGACTTAACTGTGCCAAGACCAAATAATCTTGTAATTTAAATGAAGAGGCAGGGCAAATAATAAAAAACCCAACAAAACTAAGACTACCTCATCACCTAAATGCTTGTCTGAAACAACATAATCAAGCCAGGAAAACTCTCAGTCTTTCACTATTTATAATGACATGAGACTTACAAGTAGTCCAAGTGGCAGCCAAATATTTATGGAAAGAACATCAAAAATCCAGAGGATTTTTAAAAAGAAGATACCAAGGCTACCCCCTCAATTTGTAATTTAAATAAATTTAACACAGGTATAAAGGCACACTTATTTGTATTGTCCTGCCTACTGCAGTTTATAACACAGAAAACACTGCAGCAGTACTGAAGTATTCTTTAAACATAAATTCATTTATGTTTCTGTAAGACAACACAAAGCAATTCCCCTAAATCAATTTAAATACCTTAGTTGTACATGTAGCACGCAGAGGTTCAACGAGCCTATCCAATCTCTGCAGCACCGCGCTTGGACAGAGGGTAGACAGTCTCACCAACATTAAAAAGGTTAGCATCTAGGTGGAGGAAAATAAATAATACAACTCTTACTTATGCCTAGCACATATATGGAGATACATTTCTTACAATTCTGTGTAACCTTTTGAACAGTCACACCTTAATGAACATGGTAACTAGTGAAGTATGTAAGCATATGAAGTGATATTTTTACCATTTCAGTCTATTCGCTATTTCAAATATTTTGACAAAGTCACTGCTTCCACAGAGAAAAATGACAGCTAACCTTAATATCATAGTGATCCTTAAGGCCATCTTCAACATGGTTTAAGAATTCAAATATATCTAGTCTATCCAAACAGCTATCCAACAGAGTATACATGCACTCAAAAGCTGCTTTCCTTATGTCCAGTCCATCATCAACTGTATGTTTAAATGGTCCCATTTCCACCTGTTAGTGAAAAAAAAACACCAAAGTAATAAATTTTTTAATGATCTACTTGCATATATTTACCATTCTTTTTCTTAGTTAACATACCTCTCTGATTAATTCCTTTCTGACTTTTGTTTCATTGTAAAGATGAGGAAGCACGGTATCTAAGAGGTCCCTTATCAAAGATGGTTTATTGTGGGCAGCTGAGTTAAATGTCACCAGAGCTACTCTCCTGACATTGAGATCTGGGTCCTCCAATGTTTTCAGAAAATCACCTGCAATCATGTACAGAAATAGATCAGCTCATGAGGATCTTTTTCATTTGGAACTTAAAAAATATCTTTGCTTAGTTTTAACCTCTCAAAAAGACACATTCAGTGCAGGAATTATTCTAAAGTAACAGACACCTGCTATTCCAGCTCAATTGCATAAATAAAACCATGATCAAATGAAAAGTATTAATATAATTGATATACAGTATTTCAAATAATGAAACAGCAGTAGAAAAAACACCATCAAAACAAATGTCATCACAATATTTCAACTTTTTCCTAAAGATACAGATATTTAACCTTCCCTTTTCTCCATTAAAATTCTCTCAGAATGTGCATCAGAAAACCAATTTCAATTCTGCAGTTCATGAATTTGAGAACACCTCTTAAGGAAACTATCGATATACTGATTTTTAACCCCTAAATTGGCATATACTGAGAATATCTTAATTACCATAAAATAGGCTACTCAGTATATAAAAATGTATTAATATACACCTCTCTCATCCCACCCCACCCTAACCTCAGGCATTTTAAAATTAGATTTTCTGTACTTCTATAACACAGCTTTGTTAAAATAAATGACTGCATGAATGTGTCCTATTTTCCCTCAATGTCTGTGAAGTGCACAGCAGCTTCCAAGAGGAGTGAAATTTTTTATAGGAGAAAATCAACAAAGTGCAAACAACAGAGCGACTTCTACACACACAAAAGAAACTGCATAACAAAACCTGTAATTAACCAAATACAAAACATTCACCACAGCATATTAAACAAATTTACAATACTTTGTTATACAAATGAGGAAAGTTCAAAAAGCCACAGTATTGCAAAGCTCTTTATCATAGTGATGTTACACTTAAAGCTGATTACCTTATCCCTGCAAAAAAACACATTATTCCAAATGTCTTCAGATCACAAGCATTACAGAATCCTAACTACCTATATTTACAATTCAAAACCTGGTAGTAACACTCAGAATTTCCACACACAGATTTTAAGTGACTGAATGACAAATACTTCCAAGATCACCCTTATGGGTAAATCTAGTACACCTTACTGCATCAAACTGATTTAATTTGGCAAAAGCATGGAAAAGGAAATCAGCTTTCACGTCCCATCTTCCTAAAAGTTCTAGCTTCTTGTATTGCCCATCAGAGTTTCAATACATAAAATTTTTAATCACACAATTTTTAAAGCTCAGCATTCAAACCAAATACAGTCAGGTCTGCTATACCACAGGTCTGCTCTTGTTCGTCTCCCGCAAAGCCCTACTTCAGCGTAGAATGGCAGTTCATTAATACGCAAATTTGCCCCATGGCGGCCGTGCCGGAGCACGGGGGGAGGTGGCGGAGCCACCACGGCCGCTGCCCTGGGGTGGGAGGGAGGAAGCGGCAGAGCCACTGCCATGGCTGTGTGGGTTGATTTGAATATTCATGGCTGCCTAACTGAATATTCATACGTGCCAGGCCGTGCGTGCGCAGTTGCGAAAAGGGGCCTCCTTCATGGCTGAAAAAATCACACTGGTAAGATGCGAAGCCACAATATGGGCGGCACGAAGTGGAAGAGGGACGACTGTAGTATTAATAGAAATAACTGGCTATTACGGAAACACCTTGTAACTCTTCCAACAGTTATCATTAGCAGCTGATCTACAAAATATTTACTCCTCATAACACAGAGAATAAATTTCAAATGTAAATATATTGCTTGAAAACACAGAAGCCGTCAGTAAAAGTAAAGAACTTACCTATGCAGTTCTTCAAGAGTGGGTCTATGGGTTGTGGATGATCAGAAATAGTGAATTTAACAGCAGTAACAACTGAACTTCGAGCATATGAGGACCCTAACACAAAAAAGTGTGAATATGTAAGATTAAAATAGAACAATACCGAATCTAAATCATGCCCAATGCCATTCAGTCTTTTCAGACTTCTAACAAAAACAACAAACAAGAAATACTATTTATTTCTAGCAATGCAATACGCAACTCAAGTAAATCTATGGAGAACACATTTTAAACACAGAAAAAATACTCTAACACTTGTAATAAGCACGTGATGTTATCTGCTACAGAAAATGGCAGTAAGAAGCTCATTATAACAGATCATTTGTGCTCATATGTTGGTCTAGGAAAAAACCTCTCCCCTTTAAAGTAGAAACACATGAAGAAAGTATGTGAATATAGTTCTTGATATGAAACTGATTCATGAATTATGCACAATGATTCTTCTTAACCCTTAAAAATTTCAGAATCCTTATCTGAAAATCAGGAACACCATAATTTACACCAAAAGGTCAATATATTGCAATTGGCTTGTTATTCTGTCCCTTTGCCATCCTTGCTCCTTCCTCTTGAAGTTTATAGCTCTTTCTTAAACATAACATCTTGAAATGCAATACCACAGTCCGAAAGCAAAACATACAAGTAATTCTTGTTATGTCTGATTAATGAATTCTAGTAAAAATAGAACCACCTAGGCTTCCATTGTTTGGGGGAAGGTGGGGAGCAAAACTTGAAGAATATCACAAAATCTAAGGAAATAATTTGCAAAACTAGATCCATTTATTAATATATAGCACAAAGCCATTTGCCATAGAGCCACAACGCATAGATGCATTACCCACTACATACCTGATGCCAAGTATCCCTTGAGTCGTGGAAGAAGAGTCTCTGGGTCTATTAACGTAAGCTTGCCCAAGCATTCAGCAACAACATTCCTTGTACCCTCTTCTGCACATTCACAGTGTTTCAGGAGTAAGGCCCAGATGTTCTCAACATATGGTTTGAGACCAAGCACTGATGCAGAGCTAATTATTTCTTTCAAGGAATGAAGAAGAAGGTATTGCCTCTTAGGTTGACTAGTGATTTCTTGTAGGACAAATGGTAGATACTCAGGAAGATTGCCAACACTAATACTGCCTAAGGCGTAAGATGCCGCTGATTTCACTTCTTCACTAGGAGAAGAGAATGCTTCTAATATTACAGACTTCAGCTCAATTTGTCCACTTAAGTCAATGTGATGCCCAACTTCCCCCAGAGAAAGCAAAGCCAAAAGACGAATGGAATCTGTGGACCTCGAGTTCTTAACATCTTGAATGAACTGACCTACAACAGCCGGTCCTTCCTTAGGGCAGGCTCGAGTAAGGGCAGCAACACATTTGGCAATGGAATAGTAAGACTGCTTGTGAGTAAGTGCTGTGCTCTGCGAGTACACTGGACCCGTTAACATGCGCAGTAAATCCATATAGCCTAAATTATTTGTACCAGTCACAACCAAAGCTTGGAAAAATTCTAGCATGGCACTAAGTGCTCCACCTTGAAGTAGAGGCGATCTTACCAGTCCAATAAGTTCATTGAGAATGGAGCCACTAATCTTTGACAGGGAGGAAGGATATACTTTAGCCAGCGTTGTTAGAAAACTGATGGCCATCTGTGATACATGCATGTCGCTTTCGCTAATCAGAGGTGGAAGCTCATCCAGGACAGCATCAATCATGGCAGCTGTCAAGCTGTCACTGTAATTCTTAATTAAAATATCTAGAGCAGAAAGAGTGCCCAGTTTCAAAGCTCGCTGGTTCTTTCTTAAAAAAGAAGCAAGAATAGGTACTCCTTCCCCAAGGATTGGTCTCAAATCTATCTTCAAAGGAGAACCAGCAATCAATGTCATGGCCTTCACTGTAGTTAACCGAGTGATCTCATTCTTCAGTCTCTCTAGAAAGATCTGAAGTGTACTAGGCAGGTCTGCGCCTAGGCTGTCACCAAGACTACAAATTATTTGACCCATGCAGGATATTGCCCTTTCTTTCACCTCCTGATCAATGTCTGCAGCCTTTAATCTCTTGATTGTACATGTAAACAAATCTTTGATGTAAGGAGTAGCATCAAAGGAAGTAGGCTGGTCTAATGGACGAATAACCTTCACAAGTTGTTGGGTAACCAAAAGTGCCTCTGATGTTATCTTGTAAAATGGGTCTCCAACACAAGCTACAACTGGAGGTACCAATGCTTGAACATGAGGGTGAAAGACTTGGGGAGAATGATTGCAGAGGATCACATACAAACAGGACAAAGCATCTATCTTCAGATTAGAAGAACTTGATTTGTCATTCAGTGAAAAAATTATTCCTGGAAGAAAAACAAAAAATGTATTTTTAGGGTAGGTATTTATAGTCTGCTAGAACACTTCAAAATTTCCAAATGAAGGCAGCTATACCAAATTTGTTTTCCAGCTCCCAAACTTCTCATATGCTTCCAAGCCTGTTTCAGCATTTTATTCAATCAATTAATTTTTAAGATTTCTCCACCAGTGGACATGGGCAATTTGATGGTTCGTGACGTATTTTCTTAATTCACAGAATCACAGAGTATTCTGAGTTGGAAGGGACCCACAAGGTGCAACTCCTAAGTGAATGCCCATACAGGGGTAATACTCATAACCCTGATAATAATCTCAGGGTCATGTCATCTTTTTTTTTTTTTTAATATGTGAACCTTTGACATTTCTAACCTTACTTTTTATTGTTACTTCAAACTTCAACTTTCTAGGTTTCAAAAGCTAAAATATGGATAATATTTTGCTCTCTTGGGATGAGAAAGGCAGCTTGATCTTGAAATTAAGAATAAAATAAATTTCATTTTTTGATACAGAATTAAAAACCCTTAATCTTAGAAGACAATCCTTGTTTTCAGGATTAATGAAAATATGTCACTAAAGTATTTATATGGCTCCACAGAGCAGGTGATTATTTTGCCATTTTCTTTAATAATAGAAGCCCCACTTCAAGGATTTTGCAGAAAGCAGTCAGAGCTTAAATATTTCAATGTTTCAGAACTTCACATACCATTTATTAATAAATATTTAAGTTAGTAATATGTTTCTCATACCTGGTACAAGTACAGGAACATGTTGTGTTAGGGCTCCAGGTAACACATTCACTAGCTCAGTCAGCATGTTAAAGCAACACTGACGAGTCTTCACACTTTTCTCCTTCATCTGTTTGTGCAAGGCCTTAACTATGTTGGGGACCTGTAATCATCATATATCTGTCAATCGATTCAATAGCGGACAGTTCTTTCATTATTGATTACTGAAGAGATACAAAGAAATGCATGTATCCCATCCCCCTGATTTCTCTACAAAACCAGAGATCTTAGGGAAACACTGGGAACAAAAAAGAGAAAATAACTGCTTTAAAAATAGTTGTTTAAGTATAAAAGGTGACTTGCATTAATAAAACTGTAGAGAGTAGCAATTCAAAAGTCACCCAAATAATTCACTTAGAAGAAGTTTTTCAGCATTATGCTTTTTATTCTGCAGATAAAATATGTTGTAACAAATCAAATTTTATCTTGATCACTAGAGCTTATGTCTGCATTCAGAAGGCACAAAGTAACTATTCTACTTTGGTAATTCGGCTAAATGACACAGGATACGCAACTTTTACAGGTGGTGGAAAACAACTGAAATCAAAGCCTATTTGCCTGAGTCAGTAATTTCAGTTTCCTGTGCTGCTGCACCTTTCTGTGCCAGTTAACCTAGCTTGCTCTCTATGTTAGTACAGTAGGAACAAACTGTAACCTGCATATGAAGAAACCATGATAAGGCACATTTAATGAACTGTCCTTATAAACAGGGTGCAACTATGTTCTCTCAAAGATATAAAAATCTTGACAAATCACCTGACTCTGAAGCATTGTCAAAGGTGTCTCTCCCTGTTCCATTGCATCAGGATCACAAAGCCAACTTTGCACAGGTCGAGTTTGTTTTAAAAGAGAAAGATATGCATGAAAAACATCTGCTTTAACATTCTCTTCACGTTCTTTGAATCTGGCTATTAAAGCAGGAGACACAGTTTTGTAGAATTCTGGAAGCATTTCGTGTCTTGTGCTAACCACAGCATCCAGACATTTAGCAGCTGCACGTCTCACTTTCCAGCTCATGTCATCATCATCACTATATTCATCATCGCTCCCTTGAAAAAATAAATTATGCATATGTTCAAGTCTAGTCAAGCGAAGCATCAAGTTTTACTTTAAACAATTACACAAGAACACGGTTGGGTTCTTTGCATAAGGCACACAAAGGAATAGGTTCAGAAGTATGTTAAAGTTATACACACAAGACTTCTAAATAGCCTAAGTTGTAATTCTCTGCCAATTTTTTCACAGTACTCTTACACATGCATTAATTTAAACGGCAAAAAGGAGGTTCCCATCATCTTTACAGCCTGACTACTGATTTAAAGCATATTCCTCTTTATTCATGACATAAGAAATAATGCAACAATGAATACTAGCTGAGCAAGATTCAAAAAATTATTGTTTCTTTCTTTCTAGGAGTAAATCAAACTAATGTCTCAAAAAATAACAACAAAGAAATACAGACTTATGAGGTGCTAAATCAGCGACCACAAAGTTCATTCTTTCCTCAGGTAATGAGGATGTTATGCCCACAGTTCAGACTACTTAAGGGTCCAAGTTTTCATAAAGCTTACACATACAGCAATGTATTCCCACATTACTAACAATAAACACATTACGCCTTTCAGTCTAAAACATTTATTTACCTACAGAAAAATACTAATTTTCAATCCATTCTGATTTCATGCAATAGGTAACAATAATATCTTACAGTGTAAGCTAGTAAGAGGCCTTTCCTATGTTGTATACATATTTTCAATTGATTAACTGATGTTCTTCTTACTTTAGTTATATCATGCTTCTGCCTTTTCCACTTTTTAAATATTTTAAAATATTTCTCTTGTATTTTATATTCACCTTTGGAGTTCCTGATCTCCAGCAACAACATCCTACACTTCTATTTCAAGAACTGAGTTCATAAGGTATGCTTAAAAGAGGTACAAAAATTGAATATGAAAGTATACAAGCATACAAGTCATTCAAATGCTTGTACTTAGTATCAATACCACCCATACCAATTCTCTCAGATGGGTAGAGGATAACAAGGTCATCCTCTCCCTCAAACCAAAAAAAGTGTATACCTTGATCATCATCATCACCACCATCAGCATCCATAGCATTTTCATCTTCATCTTCATCATCATAATTGTAATTAGGATCATATGTAAGATATTTAAGACAAATGTTTATAATAGTAGATACATGAGGATAAACTTCTTTAGGACACCTGCATAATACAAGAATTCAATCAATGTCAAATTATTTTGAAGAATTAAAGATTCCTAAAATATTCCATGCCACATACAGTACTTTGGAGACATTAGTCAACACAAGTAACATCAATGCATCCATCTGAATTACAGAAACTCTGCAAGGGCAATGCTACTGTGTAACAAGATCTGCTAGACTGGAAGGTTGCAGAGGACTAAGATATGACTCTGGATACCGATTATTTTGTTACCACTATTGAACACAAATAGACTTCCCACTTGGTGCTTGCACAAGAAGCAACAGTAGAAAGACTTACAGTACAGATATAACATACGATTTAACAACTAAGTTACAAAACAGAGTTACAGGAACAGTTCAAGCTCAAATCTTGCAAAATTATTTTGTATGAAGGACACTGTCTCTTGACAGCTTACAACCAAATGGCACACTATTAGATTTTAAGAAAGTCTGAAATAGGCGCCTGAGAATGACTTACCTCCTAACAAAGGATTCAAAGGCTTGAATGCAGTACTCTCTTAGTTCATCATCGTCTACATTACAAAACTTTACAACCAAAGGAATTATTTTTTCAAGATATTCACCTGGTAAGAGAAAAAAATAGCTAAGTAATTATTCTCACCTAAAAAGTTTTAAGTAAAAGACAATTCATATGTGTATTTTTCTTACCTATTCTATGACCTGCTTGCCTACTGATAGCAGCAATACACTGTATATAGGTCCTAGTTGTTGACATGGAATCATTTTTAGACAGCTCTGTCAACAGATGTTCAATGAGGTCAACAAAAACCATATTGCCACAACTCATAACCAGGTGACCAAGAGCAATGATGGTTCTTTTCCTCACAGCAAGTCTTGGGCTGGTCAGCTGGGGGAGCAGACAGGTCAGAATTGAAGGATGGAAGTTAACAAGAAGTCCTCCTTGCCTTAAAACAGACAAAACACAAACTCAAACCAATTGAATCTGGATAACTTTGTCCATACACTGCACAACAATCCTTTAAATATTTCCCAAACATCACAAAGATTCCAATTTATAATTTAAAATTAAGCTTTTGGAACTTTTAATTTAAAAGGAATTAGTTTAAACATAAATAAATACAAAAATAAACATTAAAATAAGCTTAAAAATGTAGTTCTCAGAAGATTAAATAATAAATTAATAGATCTATAAAACAATTATCTTCAATACATTCACTTTTTTCCTAAATTAATTTTCACCTATAACACTTTACCATATTATTTAATATAACTTCAAGGAATTTAATTTTAACATTTGGAAAACTAAAGTTCAGGCTTTAAAGAATATTTATCAGCATTCAGCAGCGTATTAAATGAGGGATGTTTACCTGCTCAGCATATCAGCCATGATATCCAGTGCCTCCAGTTGAACAGACACATCTTCCTGCTTGGCTATAGCACTAGTGAGACGCCCTGTGATCTTTTTGCAAACATTAGCTGCTAATGCAGAACCTGAAAGTATAACAAAACCTCAGCATTTTCAAAATATTAAAAATAGAGTTTTTAACATCAGAGATCATGTTGTGACTATGGAAAGCAACCTAATCTCAACATAAAGCTTTTCCAACCCAACAAAACAAGCTTGAACAGCCGGTTTGTTTACTAATGTCATGTATGCTCTGCGGTAGAGTTGAAAGACAATTTATGTACAAACATAGTGAGAAGGAGGCCTTCTTGTCCCAGCAAGTATATACAACAGAAAGGACACTGCTTCAGGTAGGGCAACCAATGGGAAGTGAAGGCCAAGACAAGTCTAGAATAATATAGGTAAAAATTAAGAAATGATGAGAAAGCAAAGGACTTCTATTTTGCACATAATAAGTACCTGAAATACTACTGAAACACTTGAGAAAGGGGAGGAAAATGAATACCCCAAGTATTTTAAGATACAAGAAAAAAAATTTCATAGTTCCCCCTTCCCCAAACCGTCTAACGCTGTTTCAAAGTCATTATGAGATGGAACTCACATCATGAATAACAACTCAGATTCTTAGAAAAAAAACCCCAATATTTGAAAATTTACATATTAGAAGAAGGTCCTTCACCCAGTGGGTGGTTGGGCACTGGAACAGGTTCCCCAGTGAAGTGGTCAGAGTACCAAGACTTGGTACAAGTAAACATTCTTAGCAAAAAATATAACAATCTGTGCTTGAGTTGAGAGAAAGAAATAACATGTTGATTTTTGTATTAGGAATATTAATTATATTGACCTTCACTTAAACCTTCACATAAGCATTTCAGTAATTTAACAGTCAACTGTTAGAAACACAAGGTACTTTCCAATACACTTCCCAGACATTGAGACAAGAAATCTCATGGTTCAAGAAAAATACCCAGGTTGTAACTAATTTGAAGTGTTCTACACATCAAAAATTGAGATTTAGCTACTACTACACTCTAGAAATGCTCCACCAGGCAATTTTTAAAATAGAAGCTCTTGCTCTCAACTTGTTATACTCAAGTTTATAAACTCTGCTTTCCACATTAATACAATCCTTCAGTAAAAAAAAAGTTTTTAAACTAGTAAAATCTAGCAATACAGTCAGAGAAGAAGAAACTAAAGGGTATTTGCACCATGCATTTTGCCCCAACAGAAATTAGTTACAATGGGAAACTGAATCCTCTTCTCTGAAAGCCTCAGCTTTTGGGAGTTCTTTAATTAGTAAATGATACAACTAGATAAAGCCTTGAGTACAAAATTCCTTACCACTGGAGGCTGGGGGGAGTTCTCCAATCACAGTTTTAAGACCGATGCTTGAAATGTCACGTAACTGTTCTTTATCTGAGAGCATATTTGTACAGAGTGTATCTACAATGGTCTCCACTTGATACTCCTTCACTTTACTCACCAATGGTCCAAGACTGTACAAACAGAAGAAAAATTATTATTCTCCAATCCTAAATAAAACACCTTATTTTATTTCAGTATTTTGCATCAAGTCAGAAACTCGAGGTTGAGTTTTAGTAGCAATACAAAGGAGAACTTTTAAAATTTGAAAATCTTCTGCTGGTTGGGTTGATAACCCTCCATAAATTTAACTCATTTAGTACATGGGTTTTTTTATCTGGTGCTAGAAGCTGTTTTTGCATAACTTTACTGCTTTAGTCTCAAAACAAGAGACCCTCATACTTCTCAGTTAACAGCAACATTTATAACAAAAATTACCTAGCCAGAGCTATCAGTTCATGTGCTTCGCCATCACTGCCTTCTTGATTAATAGAAAAGCAACATTCTTAATTACGGCATCTTTATTCTACAGAGCACTTGGATTCAATCTGATATAAACTCAGATTCCTTGTATATCTTAGAGTGCCTTCCTTATTAGAATGCAAATGGTAAAATAAAAAAAACAAATTACATGATGTGTCCTCCTTCACACAAGACTACAAGCACCACTAGACATGCAGCATACACTTACATTTCCTCTTTCCTCTGAACTCTTGAGTTTTTATGCATTACAACCATTTTGAGAATCACAACAATTTTATATTCCTTTATCAAATGTTCCCATTTGTTCAAAACCCTAAAACCACAGATGTCCTAGTAAAATCTAGTTCATTGCTAAGAAACATAAGGCTAGAAAGGTGGTGAAGGATGTTATCACCAATTTCCAGAAACTCTCATTTGTTAATGCTCTGTTCCAAAAGGGAAGTTATAAAAACTCCTGAGCCTTATATCAGCTCTACTTCCTCTCATTCAGCTGTGAAAAACTTCTGTAAAAACTCCCAAGAACTTCCTTGTTTCCTACTAACCTTCCAATTTCTCACTGTGAATCTGCTTATCTAATTTCTCCGTACTTTAAAACAGCTGCCTTGAGACAAAGCACCTGAGAAATGGGCAATTTATTTGGAAATACTTTAAATTAGCACATTTTAATCTAGTCCAGTTCCCTGAAACATACAGTAACAACTATGTAACACCTCAAGTTCCAAAAAAGTGTTACAAGTCCATAAAAAAAAAGTACCTTTAACTGACAGATACAGTAACTACCCTGAAAAAAGTAGCTCCCTTGTTTTGAAAGCATTTGTTCTGTGCAGGTTGATCTTGCCATCTATTCTCCCTTTAATCCACTGTGGTGACATCCACAGTATCACAATATCACATTCCAGAAAGCATGCTTAGTAATGGGACATCAACATTAGACATGAGATGTGACATGAAACTGAAGTTCTAAGAGGTTTCAGTTCTGCACTGACCCCAACAGAAGTGAGGACAAGAGGACCACAAGCTCTGAGCAACAGTCACATAGGAGGAAAAGTAATGTATTGATAGAAAAAAGGAGACAGCAGTAGCAACGGCCATCTAGGCAAAAAGTGGGAACTGTGAATTGGAAGTGTAGCCCACCAGCAGAACTAAACCACAGATGCACCTCCAGGAAACAACTATTTATTTTCTCTTCCGTATTTTCTCTTCTATGTGCATCAAAGGGATAATGAATAGCATTCTGACTTAATTTTGTGCACAGACCTTCCCCTAGTAATTTTGCAGCTGTTCCAGATTCCCATCAAGGAAATCTTACAGCCTGATTCTCAACAGTACCTCAATGTTCTTCCTCCAAGAAAACATACTTAGAGGTATACACAATCAGCCACAGTGAGAGATCACAGGTTCAAGGGATTTTATGTGTGTGCTCTCAGTGTCAACATTGAAGAGCTGTGAAGCATGATGATTTAAAGTGAGCCCTTTGTATCAAAACAATCTCTCTAAGATTCCCCACGTATGCTTCATCTATATAGTAAGAGAGTGTTAAATTCAACGTTTTGGCATCAATGGTCTGTCACCATGTTAGGCAATTTTAGGAGCTTCTCTTTCAATGGCCATGCTCATAATGTTTTACCCTCATGAACAGTGCTGCATTTGAGACACAGCACTTAGATTGACACCCAGGAATGTGCAATTCCCAAGACAATCACACCTACAACTCTTTGTGCTTTCCTTCACAAACTGTAACTTGCTTGGTTTCTTTCCTTACCCATCCTACTCCTGTGGCACCACCTGCTGAAAACACTGGCAATGTGTGGGGTGGGGGGAGTGGGAGGGGAGGGGAGGTGAAGGAAGCAAAGGCAAAACACATTTAGCAGTTTTGTTAATGCACAAAACTTGGAACTGATCTGACATTAGTTGAACTAGGCCACGGACATATGAAATTGATGCACTATGATCACACCTAAGCCACAAATTCAGGCAGTTTGCAATTGACTCATTTTGCAGAGTATTTTATGAAGATACACAGACAGCTTTAAAACGAAAACATAAGAACAACTCTAGGGCAACATTTCCAGAAGATACAGCATATGGATAATCTCAAGAGAACTGGTAATCGAGATACTGACTGGTATGTGACGAAAGGCATAAAAAGAAGCCTTTTAAGTGCACAGAAAAGAAGACGTAATGGAATGTTTTCCCGCTTGCTTCACCAGATTCTGCAGAAATGAACAGCTCTGACAGAGCAATCTTTGTTAAAAGCAGTCAAACCTCAGGCCATAACCTGACACTGCCCTTTAATTTAGGAAAAAGGCACTGTGCTGGATTCTTCAGATTCCATTACACCATTGCCACAGCTACTAAACCCCTGAAAATAGGGGTTTAGAGGTCCATATCCACAAGTCAGTCTGGTCATTTTACTGCTTTGATAATGTTAAATGAATCACACAATCTTATTAGAATAATTTTTACCACTGATACTGGTAAAGACCTTTTCCATCTGACAAACCTGTACACAAGCACTTTCAAACACAGAGATTGTTACCAAGAATTACCTCTGAGACACAAATACATCAAGCCATCCCTGCCTGCAGTTGAAATGTTTTCTCCAGTTGCCCAAAAAGATCACAGCTTTCTCCACAATTTGATTTCACTCTTCAGTGTCATTCACTGACATATCTATACATACAGCTTCTTTTCAAATACACTTCACTGTAAGACAGTGGCTACTCATAGCACTGTTGCACTTGTCTACACTTAGAGCAAAGTAAATTGTTGTGCAAGTACAATTCAACTAGAATAGAAACAAATACAATTCCAAGCCAGGATGACTGTCCATAGCCAGGCAAATTCCCTGCGCCTTTCAGTCAACAGACTACGGTATACAAGGTTAGAATCTGTAGGAATCTTTTCTCATCTGTAATGCTACATGCCTCAGCAGGAGTATGGCAAATAGAAGCTCTAGGAAAGACAAACAAGTATACGTACAATTAGGGAAGCATTCAAATAAATCTGAGTAACAGTATCCTTTCAAAAATATGGAAAACCTGCAGAGTAGCAATCCTGGAAGCCTGCCATTGGTCAATACAGAGAGTTAGTTATTTAGCTGGCAAAATTCCAGGTGGCAATATCATCCTTCCTTTCATGGCCAGAAAGGTCATGTCTTCTGCTTTTTGCAGTTTGCAACGGCTTGTGCAACTCTACAAAAATACAACTTCCACATCTTGGAGACCTGCAGCTAACATCATCTTTTTAAACATCAACTTTTGACACACCAGAAGCAGGTCTTCACTAAAAATCTCTTGGTTTGTAAGTGAAAACATCTCATGTTATAGTAAGGATTTATTTTAAACCTGAACTGTACAACAATTACTAAATACTTCTCATGTCCCCTGAGCCCTCCAGGGGCTGGGGCCCCCACTGCTGCCACTGGCTGCAGCTCAGGACCGTGCAGTGATGCACAGCAGGGCCCCCCCTGGCTCTGCCTGGCTGCTACCCTGCCATGCGGAGCCAGGCAGCGAGGGCAGCGAGGCGGCAGGGCCAGGACCACGTGGTGGTGGCTTGTGTGTGCACAGCGGCCCTGCTGCACTGGGTGTGTGGCTCTGTACTCCTGGCAGCAGTGCAGTTGGAGCCAGACCACGGACCGCATGGCCGTACATGGTGGCGGACATCTTGCCGGCGGCCTCTTCCACTTCTCGCTGGAAGTCACTCTTTCATGTTTCCAGCCACGACAACCCTACTCGGTTGCTGATTGGTGAGAGGGGGAGAGAGTCAACCCTTGCAACTCACAGGCTGTTGGGTCTGCCCCTATTCACGCGAGTTCCAGAATATGTGACAATAGCAAACCTAGTAAGTATTCAAGTACGCCACACCTGTAGCCATGCCCCCTCCACTAATAAGGTCTGGAGGGCAGTCCTGAGAGCGTAGCTCCCTCTGTAGTCCCTCATTAAAGCGGAGGAAAAGCCTTTTGCCACTTCCCAGCTCCCTGAAAGGAGCTGCTTTTCCAAGCACAAAAACTGGCATGCCTGGGAACCTTGAAACTGGTGCCCGGAACCCCCATGGATGCAAGTGAGCGCGGAGCCTCCTGCCACTGTCCTTTCCCTGTATGTCTGTGCTGGGTTTTATCGGGGTTTCTGGTTGCTGGTGTGTCTCTTGTGTTCAAACAAAGCAGAAGCGGCATGCTGCTCCAGAGCGGGACTCGGGGAGGCTTAGGAAGTGAGTTCAGTGCTGGCCAGGGCAGCGCCATGGGTACCCTGGCAGTGTGCGTCAGGAGTGACAGCTGAACAGGCTGGGACAGTCCCTGCTGTTCAAAGGGGCTGTGGTGCACCCAACCAGTGCTCGGGAGAGAGCCAGGGTCCGCCTCCCTGCCTCTTGCCGGGGCTGTATGCAGGAGCACGGGCTGGCAGCAGCTGCGCAGGGTGAAGGAGTTGGTGGCTCCGGTGTCTCTGCGCCAGCCGTGGAGCAGCACTCCCAGCTTCATGGAGATGGTACCAGTTCCCCTAAACGATGAGAATGAAGTATGTACAGCAAGTCTGGTGAGCAGTGACAGCGGGCAGGAGCATTTGTATATTCACAACCTGATGGGTTTGCGGTACGTTCTGCACATGCGCCGAGGTCACACAACCCGCTGAAAAGTCACTCACGACTATTCGGATCATGCAAGTTACGGATTGCGAATATGTGGAGGATCACTGTATATTCAAGTCACCAGTATAGCATGATGTGTAGTAATGTATTACCACAGCATCCAAAATGCTTTAAAGCTGCTAAACTGGATTAGCCACATAACAGCCAATACCTGCATCATCCTGCTCACGCTAATGACTTAAGACTCTCAGCGTCAGGCAGAGCTCCCCATATTGAAATACTGCCCAGAGAAGCCACATTGATATATGCAGAGGAACTACAGTATCACCAGGGAAGAATCACTGAAAGCACTTGAATCCTGCTTTTTTCACCCATGGAGGGAGACATACATATGAGTGCATTTGGGTCCTTACAGGTTTCAGGAAACATTTCACAGTGTGAATTAATAAATTTATAAATAAATTAATAAATGTCAGAATAGCAAACCACAGAAACACGCTCGAAATGAGAAGCAGTTCATGCTTAAACTGCAACATATGAAAGAACTGATGTGCAATTTGGACCAACAGAACTTTACCAACATTATCAGCAATGAAGAACAACTCCACCCAACACAATACCTACACATAGACAAACTCCACTGCTTGACTAATTCAGATGTATATAATCTTAAAAAGAGCGATGGGTGTGTAACTACCACTACCACAAGGTGTGCAGGATACCACACTGGACTACACTAATAGATGTAAACTAAGAATATGCTGTAACAGTGTGCAATAGCATTTTCTACAGTGGCTGTCTGTAAACCAGCCTGTGACTATCAGATGAAGAAAAATCCATTCCTTTAGAAAAAAAAGTAGACAACAAAAATATATTTACAATGTTACATGCAGTCAAGAAAAACAAAGTATACAACCTGCAGTTACTGACCTAGGTTCCATATACTGCCTGTCACTGAAGTTTGACAAATAAAATGCCATTCTCTTCCGTAGGGTCAAAGATTAGAGCAGACTGATCTTGTACTTCAAGAGTACTAAGGCAGCTAATTAATTTTCATTTTTAGTCAGAAACGAGTTGGGCAATCATCTTGCACGGTAGCTACCCAAATACCCATAAACTCAAAAACTGACTTCTGCTAACCAAAGAGCAGTATGTTTTATCCTGTCAAAACCCAGTGTAATAAAACTGAAAGGATCAAGAATAAAATCACTAATGTGCTTTGTAGGGATAATAAGAAACAAGTTCATCAGCATTTTAACAAATAGAGCCTTCCTACTCAAGTGTGAAAACAAGCAGCAGATTGGCAAAACCAGGAACACTGCTTCCTTGTTGCTACACTTGCCTAAAAATAAATACTGTTTCATGGCTGCTCCAAGTTGTTTTAAATCTGCTATGCTCAGTGACCTCAAGAATCAAACCTTGAAAGAGGGATCCTTATGCACGAGTTTCTTACCTCCACTGCCATTCAGAGCATTTACTGTCATCTATATGTAGAGGAAGCTCCACTAAAAGCTGCAAAACTTTTCTTCCTTCCTCAAGGAAAAAAATCTATCTCAAATACTGACCTAAATGTTGATAACGTTGTCTTAAATGCTTTTCTTTTAGGGGAGAATCTATACCGTAGCAGGTCATAAAGCACCAGTCTGATAAAAGTTACTGCAGAAAGTCTCTAAAGTTTATCACGGAACTAAATTTCCTCAGTTGAAAGTCCCAGGAAATGAGTAACAGAAATACACAAAATGTTTTTTAAAATAAAAATGTAAAGAAAAATATGCTGGCTGAAATTAACTTTCCAATGAATCAGGCTTGCACCCAGTGCTGTATCGTAAGAAAGACTTTATATCAACTTGAGCTGTCTTAAGTAAGCTACATCTTAATAGTGTATAATCTTTGCCATCCTTCACCTCCAGAAAGTGTTGCAGGAGGACAACACTAAGCCAGAAGAAAACTAAGTCTCCAAAGTAGTCTATAACAAAGCTAGGTAAGAAGCAGTGCAAGAAAAAGGACAAGGAGGACAAGAACAGCAGAGCAGCAGCAGCATTAGCTCAGACTGGCTTCAAACTGTCATGAACAGTACTTTGAGCACAAGCTGCCTTAAGGAGAGAATACTCTTAAAGAGGGGTGGAGGGTTTTTTCACCCAAAGCATATCTGCAACTGATTGGGACACAAAAAACAAACAAAAACCCCAATATAGTCCAGAATGTAAGCATTCTACATGCATGTCCACAATTCTCCTGACATTTTTTCCATGATGTTTCTTGTGTCATTGAAGTAAATTTAACACTGTTCCTTAACATGATTTGGATTTCTTGAAAACATTCCAAACTTGAAAAACATCCTGTCACATTCATTAAATCAAAGAATTTTAACAGTGAATCAAAATAAACTTTAAAAATGAAGAATTGTTAAGAAGAACTGGATGTGCACATGGACAGTCATCTTTTTTCTCATTCTATTCCCTTTGCAATCTTTCTTTAGTGTTTTAAAAGCATTAAGATTCCTAAATTCTAACACTGCCATTAAAGATTGTTACATGTAAGCTCTGTCGATGTGCATTAATCTAAACTTCAGGATGTACTTTGAAAATGAGTACTGCATGTATGCTGCCACATAGTATTTCGTGGAAAAGTTATTTCACACAAAGACAATTCTAAGCCTGAGCCAAGTTTCATAACAATGTACTGTTCTAATTGAGTACATGCAATCTGTTTCAAAGCCACAGAACTTAAGCTGTACCACGAGGAACTCAGACATTTGAGAGGTCTGAATTAAAAACAAAATGGGCATTTTGGGTTGTTTGTTAAATAAGGAGGCGGGGGGGGTAAGACACATTTTAACAACATTGAAACCCTGGTGAGAGCCGTGAAAAAGTAGAGACAATTATATTGCTACATACAGCTAATACCAAGTTTTGGCTTCAAACTTGACATTCCTACACCAGTTTCTCTCTGCAAGGTTTTGGTTACTATCACTTAAAACACTTCAGAAGCTGAAGCAAGCACTGATTTTTAAGTACAGAAGAAGAGGTTCATACAGGCTTTGTCTGCTTTGCTAGTCTGACATGGTAAACTGTAAAGAATAACAAACTGAAAAAAACTCAGCTTGAAACTTCTCAAGCTTTTGTGTAGCAAGCTTTCTTCAATCAATGCCTCATGGAATATAAGCAGTGTAGATGGAATATAAAAACCACTGAGCTCGCAAACATGAAACACTCTCAGGAACACTAGAAGCTCCTTAAGAGAGACCTTCTTTCAAGGGCACAAAACATCAGAATAGCCAAGAACAAAAAGTCATAATAAACATGGCACCTCTGTAAAAGGAGCTCTGGAAAAGTCAAATCACATGTGAAACTGAATAAAGTGAGGAAGAGAGGGTAGTGAGGCAACAGAAGTGTCTGAAATGCAAGTAACTGCATCCTGACTCCATGAAACATTTACAGTTCCTGTAAAGTTTGTAAAGCAATTAATGCAGTATTCTAAATGTTGGTGAAGAGGGACCATATCTTTACCTTTATGTGTTTTCATCTATGCTTAAAAACTTCTCCAATACAACTCTTCCCCTACACATCATATAACTTTTCACAGTCAAAATATCAATGTGGCAGCTACCACTGAAACATGAGCTTTTTATACGTATTTAGATTCAAGAATTATCACCAAAGAACAAGTGCATCACTCAAATACTTCCAGCAAGGGCTGAAGACCCTATTTACTGCCTGAAACCCATATGTTAATCCCTAATATCAAAAAAAGATAATTTTGTAACAAACTACAATTAAGGCAGGTACCCTGGAAAAACAAGGGTTCCTTTGAGGACACGAATTTCACAATTGTTTTGTGCAGCAGCAGTCATTGGAGCTTTGCAGAAGTACTTTATGTCGTTGAGTCATTATACTATTCTTTACATCATAGAAAAGGAATACTTACCATTTAACAGCTAAGTTTTGCACCTCACCATTTTTATCTTCCAGTAATTTCAAAATCATCTTCACCACCTTTCTTTCACTGTCATCATCTAGCTTGATAGAATCCTTCTGTAGTTCTGTCATCAAGTCATTAGTAGCCATAAACCTGAAAAAGATAAACAGATAATTACAGTCGGGCCTCCCATACCACAGTACCACGGGTCCTGACCCGTCCCCGCGCAGCCCTCTGTCAGCGCTGAGTGGCAGTTCATTAATATGCAAATTTGGCCCCAGTCACCCCATGCCCCCCAGCTCCGGAGCGGCTAGAAGGCATTCCCGGAAGTTCTTCGCACAGCTGAGGGAGCGAAGCTGGTCTCCTCAGGGGCAGTTGCAGCGGGCAGAGGAGGCACTGCAGGGCACAGGCGGCTGTGGCATGCACGGCCGCGGCACAGGCAGCAGGGGGGGGACTTGGAGATTCATGANTGCAGCGGGCAGAGGAGGCACTGCAGGGCACAGGCGGCTGTGGCATGCACGGCCGCGGCACAGGCAGCAGGGGGGGAATTTGCATATTCATGACTGCCTACTTTGAATATTCATGCGTGTCAGGTCGTGCATGTGCAGTCCTGAAACAGGCCTCCTTACTCGCTGAAAAATCACACAGCGAAGATGTAAAGCCACTATCTGGGGGGCATTTAGTGGAAGAGGGCTGACTGTATTGCTAGGAAGATCCAGGTTAGTCACAGCACGGAGAATTCAAGATTCTCAGTTTCCGCCATTTATAACACCATTTGTTATGAATCAAATCACCTTTAACATTGGATTACTGGTTTGTGTTGCAAGTACAGTTGGGTCTGCAAAATAACCACGACATTAGACCTAGTCAGCATGGATTTAGGAGAGGTAGGTCATGCCTGACCAACTGGAACTCCTTTTATGATCTGGTGACTCGCCTAGTTGACGAAAAAAAGGCCGTGGATGTTGTGTACTCGGATCTTAGCAGAGCCTTTGACACGGTTTCCCATGGTAAGCTTCAGGAGAAAGTCTTGGAGTGTGGACATGATAGGAGCATTTCACGTTGGGTTAGGAATTGGTTGGATGGACGAGCTCTGGTGAATCGTGCCCCATCCAGCTGGCAGCCAGTCACCAGTGGAGTCCCACAGGGATCAGTGCTTGGCCTGGCACTGTTCAACATCTTTACTGACAATATGGACGAGTCCACCATTAGTAAGTTTGCAGATGATACCAAGCTGGGGGCAAATGTTGAACTGCCAGAGGGTAGAAGGGCTCTTNGTCTGCCCAGGGAGGTGGTGGAGTCACCATCCCTGGAGGTGTTTAAGAGAAGACTGGATGAGGAGCTTAGTGACATGGTCTAGATAATGGAAGGCTTGGATGGATGGAGCATGGTGCCCATGGTTCCACACTTGTGGGTTTGATCCCTGGGTGGGCGTTCATGTGGGATTGGGACTAGATGATCCTATGGGTCCCTTTCAATTCAGAATAACCTGTGAAACTGTAAAATCTCTGGAGAATCCCTGGGGTGGCCCTGGCCATTCCACAGCTTTCAGCAGCGGCAACAAAATGGGTTTAAACCCAGGAACCCATGCAAGCCTGGCCCCTGCACAGTGGCAGGTGCCACTCCCAGCCCTGGCCCAGTGGCGGGGGTGGGCTGTAGCCACCATTTCTGGGCACAAGGAACGAACTCTGGGCAGTCCCTAAGTGAGCAAGAGGCGTCACCCCCTGTCCTGCAGGGCGTGGCCATCCCACCCCACAGGGTGCATCAGTGTCACCCGTCAGCGCAGGAGATAGACTGCCCACACCAGATGTGAAAACACCACAAAGAATGGGGCTGGGGGAAAAAAATGCAATGAACTGAACCCCACGAGATAAGAACTGCAAAGTACTGAGAGTTTACTGTATACGATATTCCACATATCTCCACAGAGAAAAACTGACACTTTCAAGGGTTTTAAATAAACTTTTTCAAAAACTTGGTTAAAAAATTTATCTCTGCTCTGAGCTTATTTAAAAACAAATTTTAAGGAAGAAGAAAAACACAGTTTCTCAAACATTGTCCCATAAAATTCACAAAAGCCAAACATCCATTAATGAAGGGAGAAATAACAGTTAAGCTTATGTTTCACATGTTTTTAATTTTCTTGCCCTCTACAAACTAGTTTGTTTGCAGTTCAGAAAACAGCTGATCACATTTATCCAGCCCATAATCCAGCGTGTCATAGTAAAGAACAAGAATTCCTGAGAGATCAAGCAAATAAAATCATCTTTCATAGCAATAAATTTACTATTTAATAAGTCATATCCACTAATAGAAGAACATACTGACAAATGACTTTTCAAAAATAATGGTTTTATGCTTTTGTTTCTTTTCCTTCAGAAGGCTGTTTCCCAATTCGTTCTGTTGTAAGTGCCCTCTTTTCTCAGAGGCAGCAATACAGATGTATTAGTCAATTATGAATCCCATGGGCTTTGGTATCAACATTGACCCCCATTCAAAGCCCCAGACAACAAGAGTTTGTAGTTAAACAGTTAAGGGTGACATTTGGACTTCAGGCACATCAGTGTCATGCAGATATCACTTGAACTCAGGTCTTACTTGGAAGGTTATCTCTGCAGCCTGACATGCCAGATACTACTTTTTATTGAAAATGAAAGCCAAGACTCTGCATAAGCGTAATATGCATCACAAATGCTAAATGTCTGCCCTCACATAATGGACCTCAACTTGCCCTGTCTTTTAATACAGAAATTCCAGTCTAATAGCCTCAAGGTGTTTCTAAGATAAGACCTCACTCGTTTTTCATTCATTCCAACAGTCCCACTGAAGCAAGATTGCAGTCGGACCGGAACCAGCTGTGCACATTAAACAGGCTGTGAATGCAAACAGCATTAGTCTTTAAGCACAGCAAGGAAAAAACCTACTTGGTAAGTAAAGGTAACAGACAGATAGGATGGAATTTAAGGATATACATGAAACCACATGGTACTAGAACGCTCAAAAACTGTCTCCAAATTACTACCATATTTACCTCCTTTTCTTAAAAATTCAATAGCTTCTTCTCAGTTCCTTGGTCAATAGCTCCTCAGGAGTTCACTCATCATCTACTTCTCAGTTCCTTTGCTAGTCAGAGCTTGTGCATCCTCAATGCACCAGCTGTCTCTGCACTCAACTACAACTCAAACCTCACAATGCTGTGAGGGGTGGCCAGGCAATTTTAAAGTAGCTGGTGGTTAGAAACATAGTTTTGAGTAGTTGCAAGGTGACTTTTAGTCACAACTGCTTCTTCCCAGGAACAGTAAACTTTACCTGGTGCAAACCAGGCAGCAAGTGAGCAGCTCCACACACCCTGCACTCTGAGAAGTCACTCTCCTCCTTCCACTGTCAGACTGAAAACTGCCACCCTACATTACTGCCTTTTTTAGAATTTAAGCCCAAGTTTCTGTGGTGATAATACATCTGCAAGTATGTGTACATTCCAAGAAGTACAGTGAACCCCCAGAACTCACAGGGGGACAGGTCCAGGCAGGCCACACAGAGTCAGGGAATCCGTTAAGATACCAAACCATGAATATTCAATTAGGCTCCACCTTTAGCCACGCCCCCTCCACTAATGAGCTCTAGAGGGCATTCCCAGCAGCATCAAACACTCTGTTGAGTCTCAGGAAACTGAGAGAAATGTCTTCTGCCTGTTACCGACCACAGAATCCTTGCTTTTGCCACGCTGCCCCTTTTCTGAGCTTTGAAACTTGGTGGGAGCCGGGACACACAAGCTGTGATGCACACGTCAGGCTCCATGGGGTCGGGTTGGGCATGGTGGCTGAGCCGCTGTGGAGCTGGGAGCCTTCACACAAACCTAGGAGCGAATTCTCCCTTGTCCCCAGACTGAGGGTGCCACACAGGTCCGCAGGGGCCGTTGCCCGGCACGTTGGCCTGGAAATCAGGGCTAGGAATGTGGGACTCGCTGCCCCACGGCCACCCCCACTCTGGTGCAGTGCTCTAGTGTTCCTCCTCCTCTAATGTGTTCCCACGATGCCCTCAAACCCGTTGTGTACCTCCCTACACTGTACCCCCATCCCCTGGTGCACCCACGTCAGGTGAGTCCAAACCCCTCGTTGAGGTCCAGGCCAGGGTCTGGGTGCCCCAGTGGAGGCAGGGGGCAGCGGGGGCTCTCCCTTTCTCCAGAGACCCAGGAGCGAAGGGGTGGGCACAGCCGCAGTGCCTGGAAGCGGCTGGCAGGGTGGGGGCTGGGGCCAGTGAAACTGAGCTGGCCAGGTCCTGGTCTGCAGGGCTGTTCCTCTTCCACTCCTCCACAGAGTTGGAGAAGCTGGGTGGGCTGCACTTGGCTGAGGTTTGCTTCAGCAGAAAAAAAGAGAAGGGAAAAAAAGCATCTCCTCTCCACACGTACACCTTGGCAGATACAGGATGGGGGTGGGGGGGTGTTTCGGCAGAGGTTGTTTTCCATAGGAACAGACAAGTGGCCAGAATTCTCCTTTCTCCACTCCACCCCCCCACACTTCTCTGCTCAAAAAGAAAAACGAAAAAAGCCTGATTTCATTTGTAAACTGAAGCATGCCATGCCCATGCTGCTCTTGGAGCTAGAGGCAAGCTGAACCGATGTTCATGCTCCCTTGCCCTCCACTCCCAGCTCGCAGCCACGTGCCACCTGCGCCTGGAGAGTCCAGGGGAGTTGTTTTGTTTTGTTTTTCCGGGAGTGCACTGCAGGCAGTGGAGGCGAGTGAGTAGTGCACTGGTCTCTGCCCCGGTGCAGCCCGCTGGCTGCATGGCCCCATCAGGGAGGCACCACTGGCCCCCACAGTGAAGGCAGGAGAGCCCCTCCTCCCCCCAGGGATATGGCAGANTGGCTGCATGGCCCCATCAGGGAGGCACTACTGGCCCCCACAGTGAAGGCAGGGATATGGCAGGGAACAAAGACAAAAGCCAGTACATTGGCCCCAATAAAGCACGGAAGCACACAGGGCAGTGCCAGCTCTGCCTGGGTGGTACCAGGGCTGCACAGTGCCACTGACTCCTAGCATGGCTGTCAGGGGCTGCACCAGCTGGGAGTGCTTTGGGATGAAACCTCTCATCTCCTGCCACCACCGGGTAGTCAGATGCTGCAGCTACAGTCCCCTGCCATCCCCCAGCTCCCAGATCCAGCGTCTGGCGCACTGTTGACACAGTGCTGGGGCCAGAAGCACCAGCACGGCCTGTCTGTCTCCACGCCGACTGCCCAGCAGTGCTCCCGGCTCCACGGTGATGGATGGCGGTTCCCCTTCCCCTTAAGCATTCAAAATGGAGTATGCACGGAAACTCCAGCGGGTGGGGGTAGTGGGCGGGGCACATTTACATATTCATGAGCTCATCACATTGATGAGTTGAGTGAGGTCACAGTACAGACTCACAGCATCTGTGCACGCGCACCGATGCACAACTCGCAAAAAAATAATTCGCAATTAATTGAAACCGTTAACATGCGGACCACAAATATGTGGGAGTTTACTGTACTTCCAAAGAAGTAAAATCTTCCAAGTTTGTATCAGACAAGTCCATTTATAAAAAAACAAAAGGAAGATAAAATTTTACAGTGAACTGGTTACTTGAACAGTGATTTATACTCAGGTCCCTGACATGAACAAGTTGACTACTCTGCCCCTCTGCAAATACACATAACCTGAGAATAAATGCACTTGAAATTACTAGAACTAAATGCTATTTTATCTGTTGTGCAAATGCACGATACACATAGTTTCATAAAAGATATTATTGCATAACAGCCAGTTTGTAAAGGTCTATCATCACACATAGGTTTTAATCTATGGTGAGATTTTTTTTTAAATATATGAGGATTCAAAAGTTGTTCAAAGCTCCTAGAACAGATAATTTCTAAGTGTGTTCTACTAAAGGAACTACAAAATAAGTTTTAATTACTTGCAGCTGGGAGTAAAAGGTTCTTGTTACAATTGCATTTGATAAGTATAACCTAACTCTTTTAGGCGGAAAGATTTTGATTCATAAAAATCAGTATTTAGTCACAAATCCACTGGAACTTTTTATAAGTCATCCTCCCCACAAGCACAAAATGGAAATCTGATAGAAACAAATTAGCACAAAAAAGCAAAAAATATTTGGTAACATCTAGAGAAAAAAATGTTTCAATCTAGTTTCAGAACAATTTCAACAAATCAGGCAATTCCTGATTGTTTCTTTTTAGACTTTTTCTCTACTTCCAAAATTTCTAGTCTCAACTCTCCAGGTAATATTAAACCTGAAAGAAATTGACATAAAGCCCCCCATAAAGACATCACATTTGTGTCCAGTGCTACAAGTTAGTTAATCTATAGTTAATCACAATTTCTGATTTCCTTTAGATTTAATATATTAAGAAAAGAGTTGTCTGGATGTCCACATGTACTTTAACCACAGAATAAGCACTGTAATGCTGCAACAAAACACACGTGCATTTTATGCCTTTTCCCTTTTTCATGTACCCTTTTTGACAAATAAAGGCTTCAAATGTGAATTTCTGGTTGCACACAATAAAAAAAGCACAATTATTTTTAACATAATGCTTTGCTAGAGCTACTGTGAAAATATATTCTCTCTGCTGTTTTTTAACAGCTTACTTGTATTATCTCACTTTCTGATACTTTGTATTTTTATCTGCTATCAATTTATTACAAACCAAGCAAATGATCCAAAGAAAAGTAGTGTTCCTGCGAGGGATCCTAAGCTCAAAATTAAATACCAGTCCTGTCCCTATAAGACTTAACTGGACTTCTCCCTCTGGATACTCAGAAGCAGTAGCAAACTATGTGAGGAGCACAAAACCCCTCTGACTACAAGATGCACCCTCCAGGATATATAAGCTTAGACTCACATAACTTTTAGAGTTGGAAGGGACCTCTGGAGACCACCTAGTTCAACTCCCCTGCCAAGGCAGGGTGACCCAGAGTAGGTCACACAGGGGGGTTTGGAGTGTCTCCAGGGAAGGAGACTTCACCATCTCCCTGGTCAGCCTGTTCCAGTGCTCTGTCACCATAAACAGATTTCATGGAATATTCTGAGCTGGGAGGGACGCACCAGGATCATCAACTCCAACTCTTATGTGAACGGCCCATAATGGGACCGAATCCACAACCTTGGTGTTATTAGCACCATGCTCTAACCAACTGAGCAATGTAAAGAAGTTCTCTCTCACGCTGAGGTGAAACTTCTTGTGTCTCAGTTTATGGCCAGTGCTCCTCGTCCTGTCACTGGGCACCAAGACTGGCACTATTCTCTCAACACCTGCCTTTGAGATACTTACAGTACAGTGGTAAGTGTCCCCACCTGGTGTGTGGGAGACCCGGGTTCGATTCCTGCCAGGGAGACAGTGTTAAGAGTTGGACTCGATGATCCTTGTGGGTCCCTTCCAACTCAGAATATTCTGTGATATAGCACATTAATAAACAGGCCCATCTCCCTCAATCTCTCAGGTAAGAGACGCTCCAGTCCCTTAACCTTGTGGCCCTCCGCTACAGCCCCCCGCCTGCCGTTCCCGCTGGCTCTCCCTACTCCTATTCGTAAAATCATAGGATCCGTATTTGTTTGAGCTTGGGAAGGGACCTGGGAGATCACCTCACCCGAATTCCGCGGCTCAGCGCAGGGCCAGCGACACCTGGTTGCTCGGGGCTTCTGAGCATCAGCGAGGCCCGGAATCCGAACCTCGCCCGCCCCCGGCAGCTCCGCAAACCCCACGGGCCGCTCGGCTCCTCCCGCCCGCCGGGGACCTCTGCCCACGGCCCACGGCGGCCTCGGCCGAGCGGGCACCGCGGGGCCCGGTCCTTCCCTTCAGGGGCAGGGCGGAGCGTGGCTGCCCCGCCGGCAA